>BLSH010314810.1:599412-630493 GCA_018402905.1 Glandirana rugosa | reverse complement strand
TCCCTCTCCAGTTGAGCGAAATTTAGGAGGGATAACCTTATGAGTGACCTGTTCCCTTTGATGAGGTAGAGCCGGGATATGTTTGGCTAATACGAACGGAGGCGTGGTGAGTGTCGGTGTGTTCGTCGACGGTTCACCTTATCTCTGAAAGGGCTGGGTTTGTAAGATGTATTTTATGATTGCCCTATGTTGAGGTATAATTGTTAGTGAGGGTTACTTCGAACCTCTCTTAGAGTTGAATTTAACTAGGTGGCTCGGATATAGGGTATGTGCTCTAGAGGATTAATCACAACTCGCTTGGGCCTGACATTGCAAGCCCAGGCATGGCTTGAAAGCCCACAGGCCCCGTCGAACCCGAACGATTTTTGAAATGTCCGGGTCCGGGTCCGTGCCCCGGACACCCGAAAGTTCGGTACGGACCCGAACGTTACAGTCCGGGTTCGCTCAACACTAATTAGGAGATCTCGTGTATGGGATATAGGCTCGGTGGATCAATTTAAGTTGAGATTCTCTCCAAGCTTCATTGGGAGTGATTGTTAATATGGAGTTGTATCCCGTTAGTATTTTATGTAGAATGTTTGGGTCGGGAAAGTCTCTATTCCACTTGGCAGCTGCTTGTGTGGCTGTGAGTGGTGCGGAGGCAAGCATAATCGGTTTGTATAGGGCCGAGATGGAGTAGTTTCCCTTGTCCAGTGAGTATTCCAATAGGGAGGATTTAAAGCGAGTTGACCTCTCCCTATCCGAAGATTGTAAGTAGCTCATACATTGGCAATAATAGAAGAAGTAAGAGGTCGGCAAGGAGTAAAGTTCGGCAATGTCTTTGAAGGGGAGAGGTCCTCCTGTGTCAGGGTTGCAAAGGGAGGAGAACTTGGTGAGGCCTCGTTTCTCCCATTCTATGTAGGCCTTATGTTCCATTCCCGAAGGAAAACCAGGGTTCCTTTGAATAGGTGTATGCCTTGAGATGGAAACAGGTAATTTCAGGCATTTCCGTGTTTCTCTCCAAACAACAACTGTGTCTCTCAGGAGAAGACTTTGTTTCAGATCTTGGCGAAGAAGATTTGGTTTGTTGTGGAGTGGAGCCTCCAGTGAGAAAGTGAAGGCCAGAGCCGACTCCAAGTCATAAGACGTATATTGGGAGGACTTAGATATTCAATCTAGGCCTATACGGTTCAGACATACCAAATTGTACATACTTGTGTTAGGTAAGTTTGTCCCCCCCCGCGCTCCTAGGAAGATGCAGTTTATTGAGGGCAATACGGGCCCTTTTTTTCCCGCCATAAAAATTTGGAGAGTGCACTATGGAGTAACTGAATATCCTTATGTTTAAGGAGTAATGGGATCGTTTGCAAGGGGTATAAAAGTCTGGCAAAACTAACCATTTTATAAAGAAAACATCTCTCCAGGAGTGAGAGAGGGAGATCCATCCAGCCCTGTAGTTCTTGTACAATCTTAGAGATTAGTGGGTGAAAGTTTAGAGAATATATAGAAGAGGGGCATTACCAATGTTTACACCTAGATATGTTATATGGGATTTTGCCATAGAAAAGGGAGAGGTAGAGGCCCAGGCAGGTGTTCGGTGGTTTCCTAAACATAGGATTTTGCTTTTGTGAAGATTAATGTGTAAACCCGAGTATGACCTAAACTCTTCAAATATCTTTTTGATGGTGGGTATATCTGAGGAGGGCTCTGTGGAAAAGATGAGGACATCATCAGCGAGCAGGGCCCAGCGGATCTCTAGATCTGCGAAGGGGATGCCATGTAGGGGGGCTTTAAAAGTTAAATATCTGGACAAAGGTTCCATAGCAAGGTTAAAAAGCAGAGGTGAAAGGGGGCACCCCTGCCTTGTACCTTTGTAGAGCCTGAATTCTTGGGAGAGAATACCTGCTACTATCAGTTTTGCTGTCGGGGAGGCGTACATCTCCTTAATCATGTGCATGAAAGGGCCATCGAAGCCCAGTTTGTTCAGCACCATGGAGAGCCACTCGAAATAGACACTGTCAAAGGCTTTTTCTGCTTCTAAGGCAATGATGGCTAAGTCCGCTTCATGGTGTGAATTAGCATAGTCCAAAGCCATCATTACCTTGCGAATGTTAAGAGTGGCAGTCCTGCCTTTGACAAAGCCAGATTGTGCTGGATGTATCAATGAGGGGAGAATGTTGACTAACCGAGTGGCAATTATTTTTGAAAGTATTTTGACATCAAGGTTGAGTAGGGAAATGGGGCGGTAAGAGCCGGGTTCTAACAAGTCCTTCCCCTTCTTCTCAAGTAGCTTAATAATGGCTTGATGGCCTGTGGGGAGATATGGGCCTCCCTTCCAGATGTGATTGTATACCCGGAGTAGAGCTGGGCCTAGTAGGTTTTGCAGGGATTTATAGAATTCACCAGTGTACCCATCAGGGCCTGGGGCCTTGGCCGGGGCCAGATTTTGGATTGTGGAGTTAAGTTCTTAGGCAGTTACCGGGGCATTTAACAGAGTAAGTTGTGAGGGGGTAATTTGAGGTAAATCTAGGCTGTCTAAGAACTCTTTGGCTTTGGAGACATTTATGGGATCCAAGGCATAAAGGATGGTGTAAAAGTTGTGCATGACTTTGGCCACCTCATGGGGTTGGGTTCTGATAGTGTCTGAAGAATGGATGTGGGTGGGTGTACGGGGCCCTCTGCAGAGTCTTGACAAAAGCTTCCCCGGTTTGTTTCCAAATTTAAAGAAAGCAGCATCTGACCGGGCTTTCTTGGACAGTTCTAATGTGTCTGCCCAGTGATTGAAATCCCGTTTGGCTGCCATCCACGTTTCTGTATTGACCGTTGCCTTAAGAGCAGAAAGGGCCCATTGGGCCAGGTGGAGTTTCTGGCTAGCCTCTTTAAACTTGGAAACACTGTGTTTTTTAAAAGATGAGGCGTAAGAAATTATTCGGCCTCTAAGATAGGCTTTACCTGCTTCCCAGAATAGGTTAGGATTTTCTAGGTGATTTGCATTGTCCTGGGAGTATTCTTCCCATGCTTTTGAGATGTACGTCTGAAAATTGGCTAATTTGGCAAGATGCACTGGGAAGCACCATAGTTTTGGAGTGGGGCTGGGATCTAATAGTGATATTGAGACTGGGGCGTGGTCGGAGATAGCTATCTCCTCAATTTTGGTTTCTTCCATAAGAGGGATACAGTGCTCGGTGCCAAATATGTAGTCAATTCTCGTGAAAACTTTGTGAGGTGTAGAATAGAATGTGAATTCCCTATCTGTTGGATTTTGGAGTCTCCACAAGTCTTGAAGGCCAAGGGAATCTATAGTTGATGCTAGGATGGTTGGTTCGGCAGAGTTGGTGATAATCGCCGATTTTTTGGGGTGGAATCTATCATCGGAATTATGCATGATGCAGTTAAAGTCTCCACCAATAATATGGGGGAGGTTCAGGGTGTTTTAGGAGATGAGATACTAAGCTCGTAAAGAATTGTTTATTAGGGTTTTTTGGGGTGTATATATTGGAAATCTGGAAGGTTCTGTCCCTCCACATGAGTTGAACCGTGATATAACGACCTTGTGAGTCTGTTTCCACTGATAGGACTTTGCAGTGCCGACCCAGAATTTTTTCATACGATGGAAATCAGATTGAGGAAGGTGGGATTCCTGGAGGAGAGCAATATCTGTATGCAGCCTTTTAAGGAGCCTCAAGATTTTGGCATGCTTAATCGGTGACCTAAGACCCTTTACATTCCACATAGTTATTCTCATAAAAAGGGGGGTAGTGGCTTACTAGTTGCAGAAAGTGTGACTCTTAGGGGGGTTAGAAAAGTTAGGTTTATCTCCAAAGTTTGGCAGACCTTCCGGACCGCTCTGGGGGGAAGGTATATCTGTAAAAGAGAGAGGGACCATAACAACCGAGTGTGCACAGCCGTATTATAGACATATCAAGAGTGAAACTAACATGTAAAAATAACAAAAAACACAAAACCCATATTAAGGACTTCCCTTTTTTCCACATGTACTCACTGCATCGAGTCAGTTCCCTGTAGCAAGTGCCCTGTGAGAGTAGAGCTATAAAACTCAGTGGGGTTTTGGTTGTTTAGGGTAAAGCAAACCAAAGTTCAATACGAGTTATAGGAATCTGGTAGGAGATTGAAGAGTTGGCCGGAGCCTGGGGTTAAGTTTTTAGTCTGTCTTTGCCTCCGGTACCTAGCAGCCATCCGTCCTTGTAATGTAGGTATTTAACAGACAAAGTACAATAAATCAGGCCATGTGGTCAACTGCTTGCACCCCTGTCGGATTGAATCACTTAGGGGGATATTTGCGGGGACTCCTCTGGTCTGTGGGACATGTGGAGGTGGGATCCCTGGCTGCTACGTTGGCATAGGATTCAAGATGTAGAGAGCGTAGGTAGTGGTCCGCTTCTGACGGATCCTGAAAGGAAAGTTGGTCTCCGTTCGTAGCCTTTAGGCCTAATGGGAATGCCAGTGTAAATTTTATGTTTCATTTGAAGAGCTCTGAGCAGATTGGTTGAAAAGCCTTTCTTCTCCTGGCTACTTCAGCGGAATAATCAGCAAAGATAAGGATACTTGTCCCTTCTATGCACAGAGATTTCATCTGGCGATATTTCTGCAGAATCTCCTGTTTTTCTGCATAATTCAGAAATTTTGCGATGATGGGTCGTGGGGAGTTGCGATCTGGTTTGGGTGTGCCTAGCCAATGCACCCGCTCTACGCTTCTGGGATTTTGACCCCACAGAAATTTACCAGAGCCGAAGAGTGAAGGGATTCTGGTACATCTATGAACCGGAGGTTGCACCTCCTGGATCTATTTTCCAGATCTTCTAATTTTTCCGTCATCCATCTGATTTGTTTATCTTGGGCTTGGTCAGATTTATGAGCTTGGTAGGCCTCATCCTCCAGATTAGAAATACGCTGCTCCACCTCATTCAGTGTCTCAGCGTGTTCTTTCAATTCCTTATGGAAATTACGCATGCCCGTCTGCACTGCTTGTTCTACTGCGGTAGATATGGTGGGAGCCAGTAAAGCGGCCTCTGCCTTGGCTATGAGCTCAGTGTCACTGGTGCCTGTGGTAGAAGGCTGGGAGGGAGAAGCTTTCACCTCCATTTCGGTTTGCGTTGGTGGATCCGAAGGTTCGGGCCGCGTGGGCAGATCCGAATGTGCAGACGTGTCCGAACGCTCGCGTCCAGCCCTTGGTGTGCCATGGAGGAGCGGGAGCTGCTCTTCTCCATGAACCGGTCCATGCAGGTCCTTCCGATCCTGTAGGAAGCCCGATCCTCTGTGTTTGGCTGATAGAAAAGCCCATGGGGTGGATTTATAGGCAGATTATTGGGCCTGCTGTGGGAGCTGAGGAGAGAAGCAGCTACTCCATGAAGCGCTGAAATCGGAAGTCTTGTGGTTGTTTTTCTGCAAAGGGACCAGGACGACTGAAAAGGAAAGAATGAATGGGGCCATGTATCATGCGATTTTGAGTAAACATCTCCTTCCATCAGCAAGGGCATTGAAAATGAAACGTGTCTGGGTCTTTCAGCATGATAATGATCCTAAACACACCGCCCGGGCAACGAAGGAGTGGCTTTGTAAGAAGCAATTTAAGATCCTGGAGTGACCTAGCCAGTCTCCAGATCTCAACCCAATAGAAAATCTTTGGAGGGAGTTGAAAATCTGTGTTGCCCAGTGACAGCCCCAAAACATCACTGCTCTGGAGGAGATCTGCATGGAGCAATGGGCCAAACTACCAGCAACAGTGTGTAAAAACCTTGTGGAGACTTACAGAAAACGTTTGACCTCTGTCATTGCCAACAAAGGGTATATAAGAAAGTATTGAGATGAACTTATGTTATTGACCAAATATTTATTTTCCACCATCATTTGCAAATAAATTCTTTAAAAATCAGACAATGTGATTTTATGGATTTTTTTTTCTCATTCTGTCTCTCATAGTTGAATTGTACCTGTGATGAAAATTACAGGCCTCTCTCATCTTTTTAAGTGGGAGAACTTGCACAATTGGTGGCTGACTAAATACTTTTTTGCCCCACTGAACATATATATTAGTAATATTTTACAGTGGTTCTCCCTCCACAACAGTTAGCCCCTCATTTAGGGCCATTGGACAATACATACCCCTATATCCCTTACCACCAGCCCCTTTTTCTTACTTTTTTCTAAATCTTTTCTTTTTTACCCTTTTTTTTTTCTTCCTAGCCCAGTTGTCTGGATGTCTTGTCGGCCTCTCACGAATGGGACAGGGTGGAGCTACCACCACAACATTGGTATGTGTTTTCCCGATTAAGGGGGTGGTTATGGATTGTTATAGAATGTAAGAACCTGTAGGTCTCCTGAAACAATTTAATATATTCCCTTGATAAATATCCCTAGTTTGTATATATATATATATGTATTCTGTATTGACTCCAGCCTTATGGCTGAGGTCATACCCACATTAGTGCCAATGGATACACCGCTCTGACTTGTGAGGAGAAGCTAGCAGGCAATTATTCACTCCACCCTGACTCAGGTGCTCTGGCTTCATGAGCGCCCCCCCAATGCTCCAACAGCAGATCAATATGAAAGAATAAAAGTTGATCCGGCACACTGGAATTGGATCAAATCTTCTGATTTATTGCTGCATGATAAGTTTAAAGCAGTACCTTCTAACGCGTTTCGGCCAAAACACGTTAGAGTGTACTGCTTTAACCTTATCATGCAGCAATAAATCAGAAGATTTGATCCAATTCCAGTGTGCCGGCTCAACTTTTATTCTTTCATACCCACATTAATCTTTGCAGACAGTGAAATATAGATACATAATTTGTATAGAATAATATGTTGACTCAATTGTAAATGGAATTACTGCTGGTTACATTAATAAGGAATCTCTTGCCCCATGACCACTAGGATCGCCTGAAGAAGCTTTCAGCAAAATGCGTTGCAATTTCCATGTGGCAGTAGAGTCATCCCGTAAGGCGGCCCCCCAACGACACTGGATGCTCATACAGTATCATCCTGGTTTGGGCCTACCAGACACCATACTTGCTGACATTGTATTATTTGTATCTCTTTGTTTATGACATGCACAATATGTTACTGGCTTATATCTGTGTTTTAATGTTATTACAATAAATATGGATTCTATTAATATTTCACTGTAGTGCCTTACTGTTTGGGAAACATAGTGGCAGCCTCAAAAGTCCCACTATCCTCTCTTTTTCTCCTCTTACCAGTTAGGTTTTAGAGTGCGTTAGGGTCAGCGTAAACACCAGGCAGGGCCAGTTGGTTAGGTACTCTGACACGCACACACACACATTATATAGGTGTTAGATACTATTGTAGTATCTGATCAGATATATATTATCATCCCCAGTACATTAGTGTTCTAAAAAATGCAGCATTAGCGGGATCAGCCCAGATACCTGCTAGCACCTGTGTTTAGCCCCTTCGCACAGCCCAGCCCACCCAAGTGCAGGATCAATAGATCACTGACACTTACCAAACACAGAACACATATCTGCAGCGTTCGTAGGGATCACGCCCGATCCCTGCAAAATCTGACAGTGAATTTGGTAGCATTTGAAACAAGCTCTGACAACCAGGTGCCTGTGAGTCACACTAGGGTACGTATCAAATTTAGAAAGTCCAAAATGTCCAGTTGCACGTACACTAGCAAAGAGGCCTACATGTTGCTGAGTATGACAGATGAGAGCGATGGGGAAGCTTCACTGTCAGATTCAGGCTCAGCATACGAACCGGTAGACAGCAGTGGCACCCTGTCAGATAGCTCTGACGATGGAGCGGTCCCTGCTAAGGTCAGGCGTAACAGATCTCATTCTGCTGTCGCTGAGGTGCATGAACCGCAGGGCTCTCGTATGGAGCAGAGAGCCAGTACTAGCGCCGCTACTCGTTCTGGTGAACTGGCAAGCACCAGGGGTCTAATACATCCTGGTCATAGACGAACCAACACTGCAGTAACACGCGGTGACGTGGCGAGTCCCATAAGTGCAGTTCAAGCTGGTGTGGCTAGCACCAGTAATGTCTCGTAGCCACAAAGAAGATGAACACAGGCCCGCAGTACCCAGAGTGCCCTTCCCTCTGAATTCGCTAAACCCTGATTGGCAACCCCCCAATGATTCAGTGCCCATACTTCCCCCATTCACTGGTCAACCCGGAATCACGGTGAATACAGATTTTACGGCCATCGATTTTTATTCGCTGTATTTCACAGAAGATCTCTATAGATCTATAGTGAACCAAAGCAATTTATATGCTGGTCAATTCATCACCGCTAAATTCAATTTGACACTTGCCGGAGACTGGAGACCAATCACAGTTCCTTTCCTTCCTCATGGGCATAGCAAAGAAAATGAAGTTGTGGTCATATTGGTCCACTGACCTAATTCATCACATGCCCGTGTTCTCTGCTTGCATGGACAGGACACCATACGAGCAGATTCTGCAGTTCATGCACTTCAGTGACAATGAACTCTGTTGTCCACGAGGTGACCCTGAATATTACCGGCTCTACAAAATTTGGCCCCTCATAAACCACTTCAACACCCAGTTTGCCGCACTTTTTTATTCCCGCCCAAGTTGTGTGCGTGGACAGGTCCTTGGTTAAATTTTCTGGCCGTCTTGCTTTCATACAGTACGTCCCCAGCTAGCGTGCCATATACGGTGTCAAGATGTATAAGGGCCACAGGCTATACATGTAGCTTTATGGTTTATGAGGGCAAAGATATTCACGTAGAGCCGGAAGGATGCCCTGACTACATAGGGAGAGCTGGCAAGATTGTGTGGGACTTGGTGCCAGCCTTATTCGGAAAGGGGTACCACTTGTACGTGGACAATTATTACACAAACGTGTCACTTTTTAGTCACTTGTTGGATCACCAAATTGGTGCATGTGGCACCGTGCGACCTAATCGCCGGAGCTTCCCCCAACGGCTTGTAGATTCCTGTCTTAGACAGGAGGAGAGAGCCTGCTTAAAGTGTAACAATTTGCTCATGATGAAGTGGAGGGACAATCAGAATGTTTTCGTTCTGACCTCCCTTCATGCAGATACGACCATCCAAATTCCTACAGCGACTGGTGTTTTGGAGAAACCCCTCTGTGTCCACAATTATAACCTAAATATGGGAGGGGTGGGCCTTAACGACCAGTTATTGGTGCCGTACGTAATTGCCCGTAAGGCCAGACGCTGGTACAAAAAAGTGTCTGTATACCTTTTTCAATTGGCTTTGCTGAATGCTCATGTCTTATATAGAGCGTCAGGACGGACAGGATCCTTCCTCAAATTCCAGGGAGAGATTGTCACAGCCCTTCTGTTTCCAGATGGTGCTGCACCCCAACTTTACAATTTGAATGCCGTTAGCCGGCTGCATGAGAGACACTTTCCATGATTCCTCCGTGGTACCCCAGGCCAGAAAACACCCCAAAAGAGATGTTGGATCTGCAGATGACGCGGATACAGGCATGACACCCACACTTATTGCCCCACCTGTCCTGACCAGCCTGGTCTCTGCATCAAATAATGTTTTGAACGCTACCACATATTAGTGGATTATTAGGGTAGGGTACAGCAGACACAGTAATAGGCACACTTACATAGGGTCTCCAAAGATGTCAGTGCAGAGACCCAAACCCAGAACTAGTTACAGTTTTTAGTTACAAAAAAAAAGGCGTAACAAAAAAACCCAAAAAAAGATAAAACAAATTTAAAACAACAAAAAAAAATAAGAAATGTTAAAAAAAAAAAAGAAAGAGCCAAAAACAGTTGTACGTTTCTTTTTTTCTTTCTTTCTTGTTTTCTCTCTCATCTCTCTCTATAGTTCTCTCTCTATTGTTAATATTTTTTATACATACCTGTAATGTTTTGTTACTGTTTTTATCATGTTTTCTTTGCAGGTATGTCATTTTTTATGTTACTGCTTACCTGTAATGTTTTATTGTTAATGTGTTTTATATTTATTTCTTCTTAGCAGGTATGTAATTTTTTTTATGTTACTGTGTTTTATTAATTGTTTATACCTTTTCAGGTATGCCATTCAGCTGAAGCACTGATTTAGCAATGGTGACAGAAAAAGAGTTTGCTCCCACCATTCATAAAGCAGCAACTCCAGCGATGTAGGCAGTGATTTCACCACCACAGTTAAAAAAAGAGCATTTATACCGGAGCATAGGGGCAGGGGTGGAAATTGGGATGGATTGCCCCTATGCTCCTGTATATATTTTTAAAAAGTGGCTATGCCCATCATTAGAAGTGGGTGGATGAACGGAGGTTTTCTAATGGTGGGCATACCCACCAATTGATTGTTTTATTTTTAATTTAACCCACAGGCTGCATGAAAAAAAAAAGAACCAGCAACATACTAGTATGTTGTTGGTCTTCTCAGGCTCTCCTGTCCCACTGGGGAACGCGAGAATACAGCCGGTGGTTCCGCCAGCTGACCGAAGACTAGAATGGCACCAAGCATCTCTATGGCCTAAGAAACCGGAGGCTATGAGCATTTTGTGACTTCGGTTTTGCAGGATATAAACAGCGCCATTGGGAAATTGGGAAAGCATCTTATCACACCGATATTAGTGTGGTCAGATGCTTTAAGGGCTGGGGAAAGATCCAGAGTCTAGCAGACCCCAATATATATACCTATTTTTATCATGGGGGATATTTAAAATCACTGTGATAAAAATAAAAATGATAAAAATAAAAGATGAAAGGGACAGTGTAAAAATAAAATAAAAAGCAAAATTAATAATTAAAAAAAAAATGCACCCCAGTGCGCATGCGCAGGGTCTCCGTGATGGCAGCTTAGCCACGGAGCTCCGTACTGCCCTGTCCTCTCAGCCCGATTTGAGCCGCCATCCAGGACAGAGACAGCTCCACCCGGGGCTCCAAGACAGCGGGACACACCGGGGTTTCCATCGGGAACTCTCGGTGTCCCAGTGCAGCCCAGGATGATTGCGGCTGTTAAGCGAGGCCGCGGCAGCGGCCTACTCACGAGGGGGAGCCGTGGACTAGAGTGCCTGGAGCTCGAGGGATGGAGGCATCCATCGCTCCCAGGGTTGAAAGAGAGCCCTCTTCAGCGTCCCTCCAGGGATCTCACGGCCTCAACAGGAACTTTGGTAACCTGCAGCCTCATAGGGGATTCAGACTGGCGCTTAGGGCCACGGCCGGACCTCCGGTCAGCCATATTAGTCACTTCCATAGGCCCGGCCCTGGATGTCTCCCATCACTGGTGTCCAGGTGAGGAGGCACTTATCCCCTCTCTTTGGGCAGGCGATTCCAGCTATGACCTAGACTCTGGGGCCTCCAGATTACTTTCTCCCTAATTGGAGTTAGAGCATTGAGGATCTCATCTTTTTTTTTATCTGCACTATATTCCACGCTGGGAAGGAACTTGATTTCTGAGCACTGATTTATGACGCCATTGCAACTCTTTCCTTATTCAGCTTTAACAATTAGGCCGCCCGCTCTCCGGAGCAATCTTTGAAGTTAGTGACTCTCTCTCCATCCATTTTTTTTTTTAGGTGTCTGCAGACAGAGTCCGCTCCCTATGTATGCTGTTGCGGTGAGAAGAGACATCTCAAAACACCAGGTCTTCAATACTCAGACCCTTGTACAAATTCTGTGCCCCCGGGTTCACAGCCAGACCCCAAAGACAATCTTGAGGACATGGAGGCTGGGGCAGAGGGGGATCACATATTCTCCCTGCTCCCCTGTTGCCTGGATCAACCAACCCCCAGGCCCTGTCCCCTGCTTCCACAGTGTCATTGCTGGAAAGGACCCTGGACGAAATGCTCTCCTCCTGAAAGGGGGACCAAATCCCTAACGTGGGAGTCCCAACTGATTTGGGGTCCCCCTCTCCAACACTTCACTTGGACTTGAGATTTATGATGGAAACCTTCTCCAAGATGTTATCTAAAGGCTTGGCCCAAACAGCCTCCCAAATTACCTCTGCTATCCAATCGGACCTTCAAAACCTGGGTTCAAGGATCAACGTCATCAAACAAAAGACAGACCAAACAATTGCTAGAGCAAATCAGAATACTTTTCGCATCCAGGACCACCAGGATCAACTGGAGACGGCCCTCTCTAAGATAGAGGACCTGGAGAACCGCTCTCACACATACAATTTTCATATCAGGGGGATCCACCTCAGATGTTCCAGAGACAGTTCACTGTTTCATTAAAGAAATTATCCCAGATATTCCTGACCACAGGTTGGAGCTGGACAGGGTGCATAGAGCCCTTCAGGCTCCTCGCTCTGATGGGCGGCCTAGAGATATTGTAGCCAAACCTCATTTTTTTGCGGTCAAGGAGGAGATTATGAAGCTCACCAGGAACATGCCACAGCTTTCCTTCCAAGGTGACTCCGTTCAAATTTTCGCAGACTTTTCCCTGACCACTATTCAAAAGAGGAAGGCCCTGAGACCCTTGTTGGAGGCCTTAACGCAAAAATCCATCAAGTACTGGTGGTCCTTTCCCTTCCGCCTGTCCTCCTTCAAGGGAAAGAGACACAGCTTTTCCTCCTTCCTTGAAGGGGAACATTTATTGATTAAGCTGAATATTATCTCTCTGGAACCTGGTTCCTCCCTTCCCTCCAAGTCAGCTGGCCCCTCTAAACGCCCCTCACTTCAGAGTCCAATCCCCCCAGTGTGGAAGAAACAACAATCCAAGAGGTCCAAAGACTCCCACCCACCTTGACATCCATAGGACTCCTCAGGGTTTCTATCTCAGTCTGAAGAGTCCTTTTGAGATTCATAACTGTTTAGAACTGTTTTCTTTTAAGTACTATGGCTATTACCAATGTTCTTGTTACAGAGATAAATGTCTCCTATGTTAACATTGCTTTTTTCAGGTTGTTTGGGGTGTAGAGACCCATCCTGGGCTGTCCGGGGGGCTCCTTTTTGTTGCTCACTTCTGCCCAGGGTCCACCCTGCTCGTTCCCATTGTTGTGGTGGGTTTCTGAGTGGGGCTGGAACCTGGGGCGGAAGGGTCCAGATGCCCCTTTTGGGGGGCCCTCCCAGAGGCCACCATCTTGTGGGTATCCCCTTATTTATGGGTTTGCGAGAAAGCCTTATGGTTTGTCTCCTCCTCCTCAGGACGGAGCGTGTTGGTACTTATTGGACATGTTGGGTTTCTGGCTTGGATTCTGGGATGGGGTGGCAGGGGTCCTCCTGGCCGGGGGGAGGGGCGGTGGGGGTCGTCCCCTCGGGGCCTGCCCCGCCTCCCCTCCTTCCCCCCGTCTGGGATGCCTTCCTCAGGGGGGGCCCGGGTGGTTCCTGGGCAACATGGTTATGATTATTTTATGGGGATGTTCCTGGTTATTTTATATGCCAAGGGTTGTTTACGGGATGGGGTAGTAAGCATGCTCCTCCCTCTGATCTTGGGCTTGTCCAGATGGCCCACCCAGGACCAGATGTGATGCTGCCGATTAGGCAGATGTTACAATGCCGATTTCGGGGCATGGGGGCTGGTTCTCCAACTCCCATCCCCCGACTTCAGTTGAGAGTGGCCGTTTTGGGCCATTCCCCCTCTTCTTTTTATCTTTCTTTCTCTGTCCTTCCTTCTCTCTCTCTCCTTTTCATCTCCCTTTTTTGGTTCTTCTCCAGGCATCAGGGAGGATCTTCCTTGAAGGGTGGGATGAGTTGCAGATCTTCATCAGTGAGAGTCACTTTTCCTTCACTACAGCTCCGGCAAGTTTGGGTGAGTTGATCAACAGTGGTGGTTGTATTTCCACCAAATTTCATCATGTCTCCCCCTGCTAACCTCTCAGAAATTTTGAAAATAGCCTCTCATAATGTTCAGGGCCTCATTTCCCCCATAAAGCGTAAAAAGTACTTCCAGGCCGCTCACTCCCAGCACCTGGAGGTCCTTTTACTTCAAGAAACTCACTTCCCCACTCAATTCAACCCTAGCTTTATCCATGCAGGCTTTCCTCACTTCTTCCTGGCGAATGCTTCGGATAAGATGAGAGGGGTAGGAATCTTTTTTGCAAAAGGCATCGGGTTCCATACCCGTAAAGAAATCCGAGATCCGGAGGGCAGATTTATTCTCTTCACTGGAGAAATTGGGGGGCGCACTCTCACGCTGGTCTCCTATTATACACCAAATTCGGGGCAGGTTCAATTCTTTTGATCCATGCTGAGCTCCCTCTCCCCGCATTTTGAGGGTACTGTGATCTTGGGCGGTGATTCTAACACCGCTCTTGACCTTATGTTGGACACGTCAGGGTCGGCCCGATCTCGCCCCCTACAACCCCCAAAAAGGAGTCTGATTTGGCTAAACTTCTTAACTCATTAGGCCTAGTAGATATATGGAGGAAATTCAATCCGAACACGAAAGACTATACCCATTACTCCGCCCCACATCAATCCCTGGCCAGGATTGATCATATTTTTGTGGGGGCCCACTCTATCCCTTTGGCAACTAAATCCTTCATAAGGGATTCCCCTCTTTCAGATCATTCAATGATGGTGCTATACCTTAAGTCCCAGACGAACGCAGGTCCACGACCAGTTTGGAGACTAAATGAGGCTATTTTGAATAACCCAGTCCACTGCACTTTATTAGGGGATGAACTTAAAGAATACTTTAGTCTTAACTCGGGCACGGAGGTTTCCCCTATGACTCTTTGGGCTGCCCATAAAACGGTTATGCGGGGCAAGATTGTGCATCTTTCTGCTAAATTAAAGAAGGAGAGGAAGAGTGATGTAACTAAATTAGAGTAGGATTTTCACAAGCTTGCTAGGTCACATAAGAAAGGCCCCTCTCCCCAGTCACGAGCCAAGCTGGAGGCGGGCAGAGTGGCTTTAAATCTGGCCTTAACCTCTCAGGCTGAAAACCAGGTGCAATGGTCAAATGCCAAATTCTACCTTAGGAAAGATCAAGTAGGCCCCAGTCTAGCTTCCAGATTATCCCCAAAATTTAGATCCTTTACCTTTCCTAGGGTGAGAGATCCTTCGGGGACCCTCACTCAAAACCCTCATAAGATCTTGGCCACTTTCAAAGAATTCTGTGCCAAGCTTTACAAGTTGGAGATCCCAGATCCCACCCTAGACACAGACCATATTCGATCTTTAGAAGCTCCAATTTCGGAAACGGAAATCCTAGAGGTAATTAAGCATCTTAAAAGGGGTACTGCTCCCGGACCAGATGGGTTTTCAACGGGGTACTACAAACAATTTGGGTCTATCTTAGCCCCTCATTTAGCAAAATTCTTTAACTCTCTGCAGGGGGGTACGTTTGTTAAGGAGGATCTCAACTCGGCCACTATCACGGTTATCCCTAAACCAAACAAAGACCCCTCAGAGGTGGGTAACTATAGGCCCATATCTTTAATTAACAATGACCTAAAAATATTAACCAAAATCCTATCTAATAGATTGTCAGCTTTCATTGGGGACTATATTCATAGGGACCAAGTGTGTTTCATACCCGGTAGACAGGGCCCCGACCAAATTCGCAGGGCTGTGGATCTTATCTCTCTTCTCGGTTCGGGGTGGGACGGGAGTCCAGGTCAGGAAGGGTTTGTTTTATCTGTTGATCTCCAAAAGGCCTTTGACACGGTGGAATGGCCCTACCTATTTGAGGTCTTGGGGCGGTGGGGGTTTGGCCCGCGTTTCATACAAACTCTTAAAGCTTTATACTCCAATCCTAGAGCTAACATTAGATTGCAAAATGTTTTCTCCGATTTGTTCAACATCTATAGAGGTACCAGACAGGGCTGCCCGCTCTCCTCATTGATCTTTGCAATCGCCATCGAGTCCTTGGCGATAGCCATTAGAGAACACCCTGACATTAAGGGGGTGAAATGTGGCCCTTGCACCCACAAATGTGCCCTTTTTGTGGATGACCTTTTACTATTTATATCGTCCCCCCTTTGTCCTTATTAATTTGTTGCAGGATTTTGGTAGGGCCTCAGGGTTGAAGATTAACCTGTCTAAGTCCGTGGCTCTCAATGTAAATGTTCCAGAGGGGATAGTTCAACAGCTCAAAAACAATTATAATATTACCTGGAACCCAACGCAGATCCCGTATTTGGGTATTAAATTGACGGCTAGGATTGATCACCTTTATTCAATCAACTATCCCCCATTATATAAACAACTTCAAGAAGACCTTATCCTTTGGGGGAAATTGGGTCTCTCCTGGTTGGGCCGAGTGAATTCGGTCAAGATTACCCTTCTTCCAAGGATTTTATATTTCTTTAGAGCCCTACCCATCCCAATTAGTAAGCCACACCTACTCAAACTACAGTCCCAGATTAAAAAAATTATTTGGGCTAATAAGGGTTTCCGCTGCCTGGCTGAGGTCTTGTGGAGGCGTCGTTCTCAAGGGGGCCTTAGACTTCCTAACCTCTGGAAGTACTACCAAGCGGCCCAACTGGCTCAGTTCTCCACCATCTATGCTAGGACAAATAGACCTGACTGGATAGGTATTGAGAGACAGGCAGTCCTTCTTAACACCCTAGATTACTTGGTATGGTCTCCTTCTAAATCTAGGCCTGCTATCCTGTCTCCCACGTTATCTCACTCATTAGCCCTATGCGATCATCTATTCAATACCACAAAGCTGGCCTCTTCTTCCCGCCCCCTACAGCATATCTTCAATAATCCCCATTTCCCCCCCAGGCCAGGATATCCAAGCTTTCAGATGGTGGACCAATAAGGGTCTATACAGAATTGAACACTTTCTCTCCTCCTCTGGCCCTATCTCCCTGGAGCATTGTTTGGAAAAATTGGATATACCCCCATCTGAAAGGTTTCGATTTCAACAAATTCACCATTTCATAGCGATGATCTGGAGGACCACACGGGCCTCAGGAGGAGTTACCCCATATGAAAAATGGTGCTCTGAAACCCCCTCTCAAAAGGGAGGAGTCTCTATAATATATGCGTCACTGGTTGATCACCCCGAGAAACCCCCATATGCCAGGAGTTGGGAAGGGGAGCTGGGCTTGAGTTTGGGAGCAGACAGATAATTTGACCTCTTTCTGAGATCCTTCAAGGGACTAGTAAACATTACACTGATGGAGGCTAGCATGAAGGTGATCTCCCTTTGGTACCTGGTCCCTGCTCGACTCGCTTCCATGTTCCCAAATTCTTCTCCATTATGCTTTAGAGGCTGCTACATTCAGGGTTCATACTTTCACACTTGGTGGGAATGCCCCAAGATTAGGGACTTTTGGAACAGGATCTTCTCGATGTTGTGAAAAGTTACAGGCCAACCTATACCACAAGACCGGGAGGTGGCGTTATTAAATCTCAGACCAGCCGGACTTTCTAAGTCTTTAAACAAATGAACCCATTTTATTCTTTTGGGAGCTAAATTAATTTTAGCAAAGGCGTGGAAGAAACCCTCTGTTTCCTTCAACGCAGCTAAGAAAAAGATTACTTGGATAATGACTCAGGAAAAATATGCCAATATCCTCTTTGATTCTTCGGCCAAATTTGACATGATATGGGATCCCTAGCGATCTTACCTCCACTTGCCCATTTCTTAAGGACCAATGTGCTGTCAGTTAATGCCTCCCTGGTGCCTGTTCCCTCCTCCTCCTGCTAATCATCTTTCTTTTTCCTTTCTTTTCTCCCTCCTTCCTCTTTTCCTCTTTTTTTTTCTGATCTCTAGGTTATATTATCAATGCATTTAATGTATGGTCATAAATGAGTGATGATGAGGGGACACGCGTTCCCAAGTTTTTGCTTCAGGGGTTAAATTGGTCTTTGCTTATGCAAGGCTCACTTGTCGGGTGGACTTCTCAGCTCGGTCCGGTCCAATGCCCAGGTACAGTGTGTTCCCATTTGGGGTGCTGGGCGTTGGGTCCGGGGACGATACGGTGGTCTTGCTCTAAATAGGCGGATTTGAAGTACTGTTATTCTTGCATCTGTCCATACAGTCTTTATCTTTTTGTATGTTTATTGTGATTTTGGGGTAAGGCTCTCTCTTACCTGCAGTTTTTGCTTTCTTTTGTATTTGAAATTGCTAATAAAATCTTTAAAATAAAAAAATGCACCCCTGTACCCCCGTGCACGCGCGCAAAGGTGAACGCAAGTGTCAGTCTTGTGTCGTATGTAAACAGCAATATCACCATGCACGTGAGGTATCACCGTGAATATAAGATTGTGGGCAGTAATTCTAGCAGATCTAAAGTGGTAACCTGTAAAGGCTTTTAAAGGCTTTTAAAAATGTATATAGTTTGTCGCGGCTTTGCGCGTGTGCGTCATTTTTAAAGCATATCATGTTTGGTGTCTATGCACTCGGCATGAGATCATCTTTTATATTTCAGCAAACAATTGGGCAAAATAGTGTTTTTTTGTGCATTAAGATTCAAAAAAGTACTTGCACAAGTACTTTGTGAAAAAAAATTGTAACTCCCCCTATTTTAATCTGTAGGGCCTCTGCTTAAAAAAAATATATAATGTTTGGGGGTTCAAAGTACTTTTCCAGAAAAAAAAAGTATTTTTTCATGTAAACAAAAAGTGTCAGAAAAGACTCGGTGGTTTCATTTGTACAAAATCTTAACAATAGTTAGTCAAGGGAAACATAGGAAAAACATCCGAAGGTTGCATAGGTTTTATAGGTTTTTACTCTCGTGGTGTCAGTCCACGCATCAGATATAAGTGTGCAGTCCACCAATCCCGTTGGCCTATAAGAGATAATCATTACAATTTCCCCGAGTCTCCAACCCCCCCCCCCCATTAGAGAGAAATCAGGGTTCGGAGGGCCTGGTACATATCCATATAATCTTCCAAGATCTTCTTCGTAAATGAAATATTTTAGGATTACATTCCACAACAGTGTGTTTAGGTAAGTGGGTATACCATAGAGAAACAGGGGAGAGAAAGAGGGGCTAGGAACCCGGCATGGGTAGCAGTAAGTGTCATACGTCCGTGCCTGGGGAAACTCTTCAGTCCTAAGCTATAAGCTGAGCGCTCCAGACATTTCCCCATCCAGCGGCAACTCCGGCTAAAGTCTAATTGCCTGACCCTCCAATCTCTCCCTTTAAGGGAAACCCGTTTGTAATGCTGGTGCAGTCTGAGGGGACAAGAGGTGGAGGGCCCCCAAGCCTCCAGCACCGCTAAAGGGAACACGCTGTGCCTGAGGTGGTGGCCCCCACCCTCCACCCCCCACCTTGTATGGGGAAGTCAGGAAAGGCCCTGACGCGATAAGGGATCAGTATGGTAAAATTTACCTAGAACCAACGGGTATGGGATGGGTCATGGGATTCTCTAACCTACTGGGCTATACCCCAAAACTGCCCAAACCTGTGCTACAGGGGAAACTGAGTAGGACAGGGATAGAAGAATAGAAAAAAGAATAGAAGAAGGGGAAATAGAAAAGTTCAGAATAAGAGGGAGTAAGGTGTTGAGCCAATTGGACAGTGAAACGCCGGGTGTGAAGGAAATGATTACATATGTGGCCCAAGATTCCCAAATTGCTTCAAATTTAGAAATGCTATGCATTAGGATGCTGGCAAGTTTTTCCTGAGACATCAGCCAGGAGATTTTGTGTTTGGCAGCTTTAAAAGATACACGCTGCTTTTTGCAGGCTTTAGCTATAGTGATCTTGGCCCCTAACAGTATATGATGAATTAATTTCTGGTTGGGCCTGGATATCCTTGGAATGCGGTCGTTTAGTAGAGCAATCTTAGGGGACCTTGGGATCTGGCAACCTGTAGTAGGGAACTGGGGCAGATCCCTGCTTGAGAACCTTGATGACCCCCAGGACCTCCTCCTCAGTTAACAATGCATCCATAATTTCCTTGTGTGCTGTTGAGAGGAAGGGGACTGGGATGCCATTAAGGAATCGGGAGATGTCCGCTGAATTTTCTTGGTGGGAAGCACTGTATAATCTTGTGTAATAATTTTGAAAAGCACCCAGGACTTTAACCGGGTTAGAGGTGAGGGGGGTTTACAGGGGTTCTTATCTTAAGAAACGAGTTGTATCTGAAACGGGGAGTGAGTTTAGCTGCAAGCATAGGGCCCATCTTATTCCCCTGTGTATAGTACTTGTTCTTACTCCAACAAATGTTTTTCTCTGCCTTCATTTTGATGGCTAAGTAGTTCCAGTCTGGCCTGGTCAAGTTGTGCAAATTTAGGGGGTGAGGGATGTTTTTTATGGTCGGCCTTTAATGCCATATAGGTTTCCTCCAGTTTCTTAATGGATGCCTTTCTTTCCCTTTTAACCTGGGCCACCATCTGGATAATCTTCCCTCTTATGAAGGCCTTATGGGCTGCCCACAAGGTCTCCGCAGAGGTACCATCTACAGTGTTGTGCACAAAGTATTTCTGGAGACATTTGATTATTTCTGTAACTCTAATGGGGTCGGCTAATAGGGACTCGTTCAGTCTCCAATGCGGTAAGTGAGAGTTCTGGGAGTGCTTCCGGATAGATAGGGTCACTATGGCATGGTCAGACAAAACTGTATCTTTTATGCGGGAGTCGTGGATATTGGGGATAGTGAATGCGGGGAGCCAATAAGTGGTCTATCCTGGCATAGGAGTTGTGGGGGCTGGAGAAATGGGTATAGTCCCATTTAGTGGGGTTTAGTTCTCTCCATACGTCAACTAAGTTGTGTGAGTGGGGCAATTTGGCTATTCGGAGACAAGCGTTAGTAGGTCGTAACAATTGATTCCCAATAGGCCTAGACTTGTCTAGGCTCTGGTTAAAGGCAACGTTAGAGTCTCCTCCAAACAGGACCGTTCCTTCTGGAAGAGGGGAGAGGGCATCTAACGTGTTGAAAGAAGTGGGCTTGCCCCTTGTTGGGGGAATAATATGATATTAGGGAGTAGATCTGTCCCCCTATAGTACCCTTGACTAGAATGAATCTACCTTCTGGATCTTTCAAATCAGAGATCCAGGTAAAGTTGCAGGATTTAGAGAGGAAGATCGCCACCCCTCTTGTTTTACTTTGCACGTTTGCATGATAGAAGTGGGGGAAGTGGGAATGCATATATTTTGGATTGTACTGCAGTGGGAAATGTGTTTCCTGGAGCATAAGGATGTCTAGTTTAAGGGATTTGTAGTGATCAAAGATTTTTCTTCGTTTGAGGGGGGAATTTAGGCCCTGAACATTGTGTGTAGCCCCGGGTATCCCTAACCACAAGTTGGTGGTGTCTGGCCTAGGAGACCAAACAGCCTTTCTCTCAGCGACCTTAGGGGTTCTGAGGAAAAGGAGGAGGCACAGAGAAACCACCCTGTTAAGAAAAAAAGCAGTTTCCGGACGTTTCTGGCTTCCTGTGCGCGTTCGCACGCACCTGTGCCAAAACGGCCTATTTAAGCAGACAGCACCCTGCAGCAGATGCTGTCCATTCTACAGCATTCCTGTGACCCATGATTACTTTGAGAGACTTTTCCTGCACCTGTGACCCTTTACTTGGACTTTGCTGCTTTCTGCCTGCCCTGTCCCCCGGCCTGTCTACGACTATTCTTTTGCCTGATCCTTCTGTACCTTTGCTGCCTGCACGTTGCCGACCCTACCTGCACCCGACCACCCACCTTCCTGCTCCATCTGTACTGCATAGCCAGCCTGTTGCCGACCCAGACCGCACCACCCCTCTCCTGCCTAGCATGAGCTCCAGTGGACCTTCACGCACCACCAAGTGATCCAATCCAACCCTAGTGCCCCCTTGTGCTCTTGAACTCCCTGTCTGCATTACCAGGGGTTCTCAAACCAGGGCCGCAAGAGAGGTGATCCCCTGCATAAGTCAGACTTGTCCACCAGGTACGTGACACACCCTCTGCCAAGGAGCCCTGTAAATGCAATAGTGTTAGGCTGAAGGACACTGAGTCTCAATAAGATAAAGCCCACGGGGTGAGAATACCCCCTGGAAAACTCGGTCTGGGTCAGAAACAACCCATAGGAAACCAAGAGGGGGGTCCCCCACCCAGAAAACACGTTAAACATTTTTTAGAAAATAGAGTCACATAGGAGTCTTAATGTCACCCTGCTGAACCGAATCTGCCTTAAGAGCATTATAGATGGCTTGACAGATTTGATTACAGAGTCCTTGGAAGTTGTATCAAAACCTCACTGTCTTCAAGTTGATTTTTCAGTAGGACAAGAATTCTGTTCAGAGGTATAAGACTGAAAAGGGTAGAAAAACCTTGAATTGAAAATCATTCAGCAGTGAGACTTGAAGACATATGAGCCGAGTCACGAGACCGAACTTCGTTATAAATTGTCGTACCAACATGATAACTAAGCCAAAAACAAGCAAGAAAACAAACATAGGCAAAAGAAAAAAGGGGTAGAGGGGGACAAAGCCTTATCCATAGTTCCAGTAATGTCCATGTCCAAGCATGGCTTGGTTGGGGAGAAGAGAGGAGCTGGTATAAGTCCGGCTGGGCTGGATCATGGAGGACCATTGTCCCTGGATCTCTTCAGCTTTGCCTTCGTCCAGAGAGGGGTCCTCAGACTTGTAGGGGAATTCCTCTTGGATGAGGCTGGGACATTGCTGGACGTATCCATGTCAGATTCTTGAGATATCAGCTTTAAGTGGAGTAATAGCTTTTCTCCTTCCTGGAAAGTGGAGAAGGCATAGTCCCTCCCTTTAAATGGGAATTTTCCTCGAAGGGGAAAGACCGCTTGTTTCAAACAATGTGGTTGCAACGCTCTGCACAGTGGAACAGAAAATCCAAACTGAAAGTGGTAGCCAGGGTGCCTGTGCTGTGATGTGTTCCCACACACCATGCAAAATAGTATTCAAAGATAAGGAAAGACAGCAACTCCATAATCCTCTGATGATTTATTCATATAGACTATACCAGTGAGTACAAAAATAGAAATGGCAGACTAGTTTTGGCAAACAAGCCTTGATCACCGCTTGTATCTGATTTCTTTTTGTGCGAGGACATTCAGTAGAGGCTGACAGATCAGCAAAAATTTGGACCGGGTGGCCCTTACACAGAATCTGGGTAGCTGAACGTGATTGCTTCATGACCCCTTCTTTAATTGCGTAAAAGTGGGGTTTTACGATAATGTCTCTCAGGGAACCATCTTTTCTGGGCGGGCCAAGAGCTCTATGAGCCCTGTCTAGCTCTAGGCGTTGCGGTGGGGCGTTAGGAATCAGATTTTTTATCAAATCCTGAATTGCTTCAAGAACATCCGTGATCGATTCCGGAAGGCCTCTCACTCTAAAATTGTATCTTCTGGACCTGTTTTCCAGGTCGTTGATTCTGGTCAGGGCCGTGTCTAATTGATCTTGCAGTGTGTGGTCCGAGTTTTGATTTGAAACTGCTGCTGTTAGGTCAAGTTTATTTTCGATTGCCTCCATTCTAGCCCCAAGCATTTGGAAGTCTGTTTTGATGTCTCCTGTTATTTTTGCGGCTGTATTGGCCAGACCCCTATCTAAAAACGTTGAGAGCTTCTGGTAGAGGTCCTTGGCCTGCAATGATAACTCCTGATTATGTGGATCTGAAGAAGGCTGGATCCTGATGTTAGGCCCCATGGGGGAGAGGAGATATTCCCCCTCAGTGTGGGCTAGGAGGAACTCCGTTGAGGCTGGGGAGGGTGTTAGAATATGCTGATTGCACTTATGGCGACAGGAGTATAGATAAGTGTGGCTGGGGAGAGCACTTCCCTCTGCTCCTGTGCTGTCTCATTGCTGGCCGCGTGTGTTTCTCCTGGGTTTGTGGCCGGAGCGGCAGCCATCTTGACACACCCTGCTTGTGAAGCAGCGGAGAAAAGGGGTCCCAGGTCTTTCTTAGCGGTCGGGCCGGCCATGCAGGAGTACTGCTGTGGGTGTCGGGGGCAAGGATCGCCGGTCAGTTGCTGTGTCCAGGGGCTTGTGTCGGCTGGGCAGGCTCCGTTGGCGGACGGTGGTGCGGAGCTCCTGGCTTACGCGGCCATGTCGGAGCTCTCGCACATGCACACTTGGGTCCATGGAATATTTTATTTTTTTGTCATAAGTGATTGAAAAATGACAAAAAAAAAGCAATACACAAAGTTGTCACTGAAATTAAATATTGCTCACACATGCCATTTGTATGTGTGGAATTACACCCCAAAATACATTCTGCTGCTTCTTCTGTGTGTGAGACTTTTTAGGAACCTATCCATGTACAGGACCCCGAAAACCAATCACCGCCTTCAGGATTTCTAAGGGCGAAAATGTATTTTGGGGTGTAATTCCATACTCATGGCATGTGTGAGCAATATATAATTTCAGTAACAACTTTGTGGAATTTTTTTTGTCATTTTTCAATCACTTGACAAAAAATAAAATATTCACTGTGCTCAACATGCCTCTCAGCAAATTCCTTGGGGTGTCTACTTTCTAAAATGGGGTCATTTGAGGGGGGTTTGTACTGCCCCTTCATTATAGCACCTCAAGAAATAAGATAGGCAGTCATAAAATAAAAGCTGCGTAAATTCCAGAAAATGTACCCTAATTTGTAGACACTATAACTTTTGCGCAAACCAATAAATATACGCTAATTTACTTTTTTTTACCCGAGACATGTGGCTGAATGCATTTTGGCAAAAATGTATCACTAAAATTTGCTTTATTGTATGTTTGTAATAACATAAAGTTGAAAATATAATTTTTTTTTCAAAATTTTCATTCTTTTTTTTGTTTATATCACAAAAAATAAAAAGTGCAGAGGTGAACAAATACCACCAAAAGAAATCTTTATTTGTGGGAAGAAAAGGACGCAAATTTTGTTTGGGTACAGCATTGCATGACCGCGTAATTACTAGTTAAAACGGTGCAGTGCCATATTGAAAAAAGTCCCTATCTCCCAGCTCTCTGACCAGAAACCCTCCTCCAGGTTTCTAGAAAGAAGTGGGAGGTCCTGGTGACCTCATCTATTTATCTCATCTTGTCTACTTACTGCTATTTGTTACCTCCCCTGTCATATCCCTCCTTAATATTCCACTAAATCCTCCATCCCCTACCTAGGGATTATTCTCCCTTCCTCCATAGAATAATCTTATAATGCTAACTACCCCCCTTTATATAAAAAACTGACCTCAGACCTCTCACGTTGGTCTTCCCTTGGGTTATTTTGGTTAGGTAGGATTAATACTGTGAAGATGACCCTGCTCCCTAGGATTTTTTTTTTCGTTTGCTTCCTATCCCTATGATCAAATACCACCTTAACAAATTGCAATCTACCATCATTAAATTTGTTTGGGGTACCCAAGGTCACCATTTCTCAAGAGAGGCACTATACAGACCTAAACTGAAAGGGGGTTTAGGCCTTCCTAACCTCTGGGGGTATTATTTATCCTCTCAAATTGCCCAATTCTCAATTATTTACTCTAAATGCCCTAGACCCGAGTGTACCTTTATGGAAAGGCAGGCTACCCCATCTTTCACGTTAGACTACTTGAGTTGGTGCCCCCCCCCCCCCAAAATCAGAACCCCTATTCATGTCTCGACACTCTCCCACTCCATCTCACTATGCAATAAGATCTTCTGATCTAACATAATTACCTCTCCATGGCTTCCTCTAGTGCATATTTTGAATAACCCAAGCTTCCCTTCAGGGCAGGACATCAGGGCCTTCCAGTGGTGGCTTAACTAAGACCTATTCAGGATAGGGAACTTTTTCAATTTGAATGGCCCGTTTCCCTTAATCACTGCACCAATAAACTAGAAATGCCTTCTTCTGAACAATCTCTCGTATTTTTTATCTTTTTAGGAGCAAAAATGACAATCACTAAGGCCTGGAAATCCCCAACAGGCTCTATCCACCTGTTTAAATGAAAAGTATCTTGGATCATGACACAAGAAAAGATCTCTATTTCCATATTGAATAGATCAGATAAATTTGCTAAGATCTGGGAACCCTGGGCCCAATCTATAGGAATTACGCTCTGAGACACTCCCTCTGGTCTGGCCCAGATCCTCCAACTACCCCACCTAAGTAAAAGACCCCTGACATGGTTAGACATCCTCTCTGTACACCTTGTCTTTATATCCTTACCTCTCTGCCCCCCCCCTTCCCTTAACCCCTTTACCTCTCCCCTTCTCTTGGCCAAGCTGGCCTTATCATTCTACCCCATTCTATAGCACTTCCCCTCAACTGCTATTCTGAACTTCTTCAATCGTGAAGAAAGATCATATTGGCTGTGTAAGTAAATAGTAGGGTCTTTTAAGTACTCCCTAGGCATACAAGGGACCAATATATTTTCCCCTTTTTTTTTCCATCCGTATGTGCAAAGCGGGATATGGAGGGGATCCCCATGGGGCTAGTTGTTAGGCCATAGTTTGAACCCACAGGGGTGGCCTGGCTTCTGATCCTGACTCCTGAGTACTGGACCCTGTCTATGTTGGTTCCTAGTGTTAAGGTCCTGTTTATTATTACTCATCACTGGACTTTTCTGACATTCCGAAACCTAAATTTTCCAATAAATATATTTCAAATATATTAAAAAATGCCAAAAAACGCTGAAAAGCATGGCTATTCTGCATTTATCAGTGTTTTTGAGCCATAAGCTTTTATGGGAGTATAGTTTTTCTAAAAAAATGCTGAAAAACACTGCTACAACAATGCTGAAAAACACTCTACAGCTACAGTTTCTACAGCTAACGTTACTGGCTTTTTTATAATGTCCAGTGTGCATGAGGCCTTAAGCAACACAGCTATGTGATCCTGTCCTAAGCCTGTGATTGGATACTGAAAGAGCAGCAACACAAGTATAGTCATGTCCCTCTTCTTTGCATATATGTTACCTGATGGGTCCCAAGTCCTCTCTCCGTCTGTTGCTTAACAGGAAATTGCAAGAGGCAAAATAAAGTAAAATTCTAGTATTTACAACAGTTGCTTTTAAAAATAAATTTCAATTTTCACCTACATATCTATAACTGCATTTATTGTTTTTTGAGTCTAAAGTTAACTAAATTATGAACACATATTTCTCACTACTTTTGTAAATAGTTTGTAAGCAAACCAAACAGAAAATATGTATACACAATAGATTTGTTACGGATGCATTTTATTAGAATATAAAATATATTTAATGACATCTAGTAAATAATCTCTAGTTCTTGTAGGAACATTTGAAATATATAAAATAAAAAGTTTACTATGGCAAAATCTCCTTTGTCTTCTCAGACAACCCCATGCTTGAACCTCATTGCAAAGTTTACCCAAGGCGGCAATAAAGGAAAAGAAATCACACCAAGCCAGCCCCAAATATAAACACAGTCCCAATTGACTCTACAAAGTTAAAACATCTTAAGCATTCTTTGTGAGTTTATCTGCATTAACCCATTTGTTGATATGTGTATGATAAAATGTGATCAGAAGCAGAAATATACATGCGACACGATAAGGCACATATGTAAAGCAGAGCTCCACCCAAGAGGGCAAGCTCCACTTGTCTGCCTCCCCCCACCCTTCGTTGCCACTTTTGGCACCTTTTGAGCCAGAAGTTTGGTTCCCCCCTTCTTGCCCCGCAGCCTTCTGGGACACTTCACATGTCTCAGAAGACTGCAGCCCATTCACAAAGCGCAGCACGCTTCACACATGCGCAGTAGGAAACCCTTAGATAAGATGGCGCCACTAGCACCTGATAGCCAATTGAAGAACCGGCTCGGGTGAAGACACCACTGGACGCCTTAACAGGAAAGTGTCCTAATATTAAAAGTCAGCAGCTACAGTATTTGTAGCTGTTGACTTTTATTTTTTCTGAAGGAAACTGGAGATCCTCTATAATGATTTTACTTTTTAAAAGAAAATTCTGCATTTTTTTACATGGTCACAGATGTGATCTAATCAAAAGATATTTGCCAATTTTACATTTAAAAATTATGCAAGCAGAGGCAAAACATACCAACCAACTTTTTATTCTACTGATATAAAATAGATCATGTAGGCCAGCCATAGAAGCAAATTTCTTTTCTGCAACCATGGGGCAGGGGGACAGAGGAATAACTCCTGCTGAGCCATTGTCTTCTCCCAGCAGGGGGGTGGGGGAAGCCTCCCCACCTGGGAGAAGATAGTGATTATTGGTAGCGGCTATAAATAGCTGCTATTGATAAATCAACATGGGTACATTCACCCTGCCCATATACGATTCAAATATTGTCTGGTTCCTGCTGAACCAGACGAGATTTGAACTGTCTATGGCCCAATCCTATTTCTTGCTCAGTTTCCTAGGATAGGTTTTGATCGTTTGACTGTGAGATAAAATAAGGTTAAGCTTTGATCAGGGTATCTTTCAAAGCTGCTAAATTCACATAGCAACGAACAGGCTGAAAAATGCACAAAGGTCTATGACAGGCATATTAATCTACGAATAGAGATGAGCAAATCTTGAAGTGGAACAATTTTTGTGAGCACTTGCACCCAAAAAAAGTCCCCATGAAGTTATAATTCTCTAGGGCATCTTATCTAGGTGCTGGGATTGTGGAACAACCTGTTCATAGGAATGAATAGAGAGTGTGGCACACATGCACAGGAGAAGCTGAGCCTGGCTTCATTTTCAAGAATGTGCTTCAGTATCGGTGGTCAGTGCAAAAAAGAAAAGATCCCAAACCACCCCACTGGTGGTCACTTCTGCAGCATCTGACAATCCTACTGCCGACTGTCAGATGGAACCAATCAGGTGGCTGTGCAGCTGCCCTGTAACATAAACCAAATCTCCAGCCCCAGAAAACCAGTGTGTATCTATGCTTATGCTTATGTGCATGCACATTGCACACATGCTCATATTTCCAAGCAAGTGAGCAATGTTAGATGTGCTGGTCCACTTTGTCACACGTGAGCATAAGCGCACGTGCATACATGCAGGTATGCATACTAATTAGTGTGCACACTATTTAGTATGCGTATCTGCATGCATAATAATTGGTGTGCAAACTTGCACCCAGTGGACTATTTATACTGGTCTGTTACTATGAGCACTTGCTGAACAGTATTCAGCTTGTTCCTGTGTTCCTGCAACCTGATTCTCAGTACCTCCTTACCTGTGTTTGACCCGGGTTGCCTTTGGACTTCTGCTCCTGCCTCAGATATGTTCACCTGACTACTCTGACATTGGCCTGTTTACTGGACTGGACTTTGCCTGCTGATTCTTTACTGCTTTGCCCGGTTGTCACTGACAGTGGCTTGCCTCCTTGACTTGCTCTGCCTTTTGATTTGGTCACTCGCTGCCAGGTTGTTGCTGACCGCTGCCTGTCTCCTGTTCTCCTCCTCTGTTGCCAAGCTGTTTCTGCATCCTGTTCTGAGGACTGTAAATACCAGCTGTACCCACTTGAAGAGTGGAAATCACCAGCCAGCTACTCCAGCACTTTTCCTCACACTCTCTGTCTGAATCTCCAGGATTGTTTAGCGAGAGGTCTAAGGGAGGCCTCCACAACATTCCAGTCTTCACCAGGTATGTGATATGCCCGATCGCTTCCACACACCCTAGCAATGTCCGCCTCCCATGTAAGCCACTGCACCAGCCGGGAGTGTGCATATCTGACAATCTTACTGCCAGCTGTCAGATTGAAGCAATCAGACAGCTCTACAACTGTCCTACCACTTCCACAAACCCCAATAATATATATCCCCCCACACGAGCCCCCACCATGCTTCTCAGGCTTCACGCGCCCATCTGCAAACCTTGGACAAGATTGGACAAGATTCCATCAGCTTCACTAGAGGACTGGTGAGTAGAGTTGGGCGAACGGCTTGCTCGGCCTGAACGGTGAACACACTGCATTCTAAGCCCTGATTGGGTAAAGCTTTGTGAATAACTGGTTGTTAAGGAGCAGGGCTTGCAAGCTGGCCGTGGTGTCCTTAAAAACTGATGAGTCATCAGCTATCAATGGGCTTCCCCGCTGACAGCTCAATAAAAAAAGTGAATAAAAAATGGTGTGGCCCCCCCCATCCATAGCAGGCTCTTCAGGTTTGGTATGTATTTTAAGGGGAACCCCACACCAAAATTAAAAAGTCAAATGGCGTGGGGTCCCCCCCAAAATTCATACCAGACCCTTATCTGAGCATGCAGCCTGACAGGCCAGGAAAGAGGGGGACAAGCGAGCACCTCCCTCCTGAACCATACCAGGCCACGTGCCCTCAACATGGGGGACTTTGCCCCCCCACCCCAAAGCACATTGTCCCCATGTTGATGGGGACAAGGGCCTCATCCCCACAACCCTGGGCTGTGGTTGTGGGGGTCTGCAGGCAGGGGGCTTATCGGAATCTGGAAGCCCCCTTTAGCAAGGGGGCCCCAGATTCCAGCTCCACCATATGAATGAGTATGGTGTACGTAGTACCCCTACCTATTAACCAAAAAATTGTCAAAAGCACAGACAGTTTTTGACAATTCCTTTATTAAAAAATTAAAAAACTATATGCCCGATGTAGCTCCATCATCAATCACAACATCGCCGCACCGCCAGACCCGATAAAGAAAAAAAAGAAAAAAATCTCCACTGTCAACTAAGGCACACAAACTGCCTGGCTTGCCATTCGACAGAGCCACCTGGCAATGTATGTCACATCCCAAAGCTTGCCGAGTACGGTTCAAAATCATGTCTCATCCTATATTGATTTTGTTTTACTACAAATCCAAGACAGGATAGACAGAATCGAGCTATGTTGCCAAATAGTCCCCATGCATAACAGTTTATCTTTTCACGTGATAAAAATCCCGCTAGAGTCCGCCGAACGTAACTGAAGATACTATCTTCAGAGGATCGTTCGGCGAAACTCTAGCGGACCTCGCGGCGTAGCGCGGCGAGGCGCGGCGAGGTGGAGCGATGTCACACTTGGCCGGGATTTCCATTTGGTAATAGACGTAGAAGGTTGGTCCTCGTCGACCATGTTAAAGGTGTATGGTATCTATTATGTTGTTAACTAAACTCATAAAGATTTAAGTTGTCCTTTAATCTCATACACGATCGAACTTGTTCAGTAACCTTCCACCCTCGAGTAAATTTTAACAAGGATATAGAACATTCGTTTGTCTTTTTTTTACGATTAAGTCAACATCGGTAACTTACAAGAGACAGATTTTCGGAAAACAAGTCTCTATGACATGTTGAGATCTTTTCTATTTGACAATACGTACCCCTGATAAACCGTTGTATCGAGCTAAGACAGATAGGACAGAACCTAAACATCATTTTGTTTTAGTTATATCCTACTCTGTACTAAAA
>BLSH010314810.1:584659-599402 GCA_018402905.1 Glandirana rugosa | reverse complement strand
CCTATGTCTCTGATTCCCGGCCAAGTGTGACGTCGCCCCGCCTCGCCGCGCTGAAGCGCGGGGCAAGTGTAGATGTGAACGGGGCGCGAAGTCGCGCCGCTCCGCCCCGCTGCAGTGTGAACCGGCCCTTAGTCTCTGTATCCTTCAGCCTCTGTACCAGCTGATTAATCTCTCCATGCAATCTTTTGTTCTCAAGTGTTAATTACTGGTGGTTAGCATCAGAATTTGCCATATAAACCTTTACTGATGTAAAGGTAAAGTTCTGATGTTACTTTTGGTTATATCTAGAGCTTCTTTTGGGTATTCATTTTGCAATTTTAAATATTCATATTCTTTAGCCATCCAACAGGCAGCAAAGATCAGCGGATTCTTTCCCGTGCGCTTACTATAACTTTTCCCAGTAAAATTTTATTTCATATCCTCTTCCCTCAGATAGGCAGAAAATGTCCCATCTGCCTGGAGACTTTCCTCCCTTAATTCCAGCATGGCCTTTCCCTGCCTTGCTGCTCTACCTTTATCCTTTTGATCCTGTGGCTCACAATCTTCCTGTAATTCACTGGGGTTTTTTACTGGAGTATCAAACTTGTTATTTCGTCACTCTCCTTTTTTGTCGGTGGCTGAAAGGTGACAGTTCAAAGCAGTGCTTGAGCACTTTGCTGACAAGGACTGGGCAATAGGGATGAGCAGAACACCCCCGGTTCAGTTCGCACCAGAACATGCAAACATTCAAACGCCTTTAAGTCTATGGGACCCAAATATTAAAAAATCAAAAGTGCTAATTTTAAAAGCTTATATGCAAGTTATTGCCATAAAAGGTGTATGGGGACCCGGGTCCTGCCCTAGGGGACATGTATCAATGCAAAAAAAAGGTTTTAAATCAATCGTTTTTTCAGGAGCATTGATTTTAAAAATGCTTAAAATGGAACAATAAAAATTAAATATTCCTATAAATAATGTGCCTGGGGGTCCCCTTAGTCTGCCTATAAAAGGGCGCACCTCTGTGATGTTTAGAACAGTGCCACCGTAAAATGACATTTGTAAAGGAAAAATTGTCCGTTAAAATCGCGGCTGTAATGTAAAAAAAATTTGCGTAGGGTCCCCCCCAGTCCATACCAGGCCCTTCACGTCTGGTGTGGATTTTAAAGGGAACACCACGCCTAAATTAAAAAAAAATTGACGTGGGGTCCCCCCTAAAATCCATGGGTGGGGCAAGTGTCCCCCCTCCTGAACCGTACTACGCTACATGCCCTCAACATGGGGAGTATGGGTGCTTTGGGGCAGGGGGGGCTCTGCGCTCCCACCCCAAAGAACCTTGTCTCCATACTGATGGGGATAAGAGCCTCTTCCCCACAACCCTGGGCTGTGGTTGTGGGGGTCTGCGAGCTGGGGGCTTATCAGAATCTGGAAGCCCCCTTTAATAAGGGGGCCCACCATGTGAATTAGTATCGGGTACATCGTACCCCTACTAATTCACCAAAAAAGTGTCAAAAAAGAAAAAAACACAGGAGACAATTAAGGACAAGTCCTTTATTAACCACTTCACCCATGGAAGGATTTCCCACTGTAGGACCAGAGCACTTTTTGCGATTCGGCACTGCATTACTTTAACTGACAATTGCGTGGTCGTGTGATGTTGTACCCAAACAAAATTTGCGTCCTTTTTTTCCCACAAATACAGCTTTCTTTTGGTGGTATTTGATCACCTCTGCATCATTTCTGATCACCGCTATAAACAAAAAAAGAGCAATAATTATGCAAAAAAATACAAATACAAAAAAAAAATATAAAAAAACTAATTTATTCATTGGTTTTGGCCGATTTATATTCTTCCTCATATTTTTGATTTAAAAAAATGGCAACAGGCATTTATTGATTGGTTTGCGCAAAAATTGCCGCGTTTACAAACCATGAGAATTCATTTCTGGCATTTTTACATTTTTTTTTTTACTGGTAATGGCGGTGATCTGCTATTTTTATCGGGACTTTGATATTGGGGTGGACATGTCGGACATTTTTGACACTTTTTTGGGACCAATGACGTTTATACAGCGATCAGAAATGTAAATATCCACTGTTTACTGTATAAATGTCATTCGCAGTGAATGGGGTTAACCTGCAGGGGTAGAGCTAGGGGTTAACTGTATTCCCTAGGCTTGTTCTAACTGTGAGGGGGCTGGGCCACCATGGGCATAAGAGATCTAACTGATCCCAGTGACAGGGATCAGTAGATCTCTTACGTGCCCACTGACAGAGCGGGGACGGGCCGTGTTTACATCGGCGGTTCCACGTTCTTTTTCTCTGGCAGGTCATCGCGGCTCACCGGTGGACATCGGGTCCACCCGAGCCGCGGGCATTCTCCTGCAGTGTGCGGCGGGTACGAGAGCGCACTGCTGCGGTCATGAGAGAGCTACAGCATGCGTGCATATCGTCGCTTATATATGGTGATTCGTGAGACAGAGCCACACTACAGCAGTAAATATACTGCGCATGGTCGGGAACCAGTTAAAAAAGAAAAAAGTGCCCCACTGTAATCCATCATCAATCACAGCGCACGACGGACCGGAAAAAAGAAGGCACAACAGCTCCTCCTCCATGGGAGGGCTCCTGTCGACTGACTGCTGTTTGCTTTGACAGTTTATTTACATGGCAGGGAGGGGCCACCTGGTCACATGACATCAGAAGGGGCGGGGTTGCTCACTTACATTGCCGCTTGACCCCGCCCTGCCATGTAAATAAAATGTCAAAGCAAAAAGCACGCAGACAGTGAGAGCCTTCCCAATGGGGAGGAGCTGTGGGAACCGTTTGCGCGCAATGCATTATGGGGCACTCTGTGGTGGCGAAGTCGCTGCGAATGACCCATAATGTTCTAAATTTGACAAACGGGCGAACGCGGGCCCATTCCTACTGGGCAACTGCATAAGGCCCAAATCCTGATATTTGATCATTGTTCTCCTGTTCATAACTGTGACTGTTCTTGCTTGTCCCTACTTTCAATTATTGTTTAGAATGATTTCTCCTTAAAGCAAAGTTCCATCCCCCCAGCAAAAAATGAAAAGTCAGCAGCTACACTTTTAGTATTAGGACACTTACCTGTCCTAGAATCCAGCGATGTCTGCACCCCAGCCAATGTTTCCATCGGCTCTTGGGTGCTGCCGCTGCCATTGCCTGTAAGGGAAGCTGGTTCCCTACTGTGCATGTACAAAGCGCCCTGTGCATTCTGAATGGCCTGGTGGCTGAGGAAGGAGGGAGCCGAACTTCCGAGTAATCTTGCTGCGGTGAGAACTTCTGGAAGTCGAGATGGGTACCTGTCAAAGCTAGGCACTTGCTCCCCCTCCCCTCCAAAAGGTGCCAAATGTGGCAACGAAAAGGGGAGGCAGATAAGCAGAACTTCCCCTTTTGTATGGAACACTCACTTCCTCTGCCCTACTCATTGACTCTAGCATACATGTACTCCAAGCATCTCTTTCATTTCAGCGTGTCATCTTTTTGTGATGATTGTACCACAGGCCTTCCCATGCTTTAAGCTTGAATGTACCTCTTTTAGAAAACTTCTTTCCAGTCCAACCTTCCCAATCACGAATATATTTTACCACCCAGGGCCCATATGTATGTATTATCTCTTCCCTTGGGGTCAGTTGGTAGGGTTTACTACACTTAGATGCCCTCTTTGAGTTGATACTGTTACCCATCCTTACAGATACTGTACCCTGAAATAATTACCCAACCTTATGCGATTGTCCCCAACCTTAAGGGGTTGTCCCCAGAGGTAGCTAATCTCTGGCCAATGATTGGGTTGACAGTTTCCACCCCTGTCACCATTGCTGCTGTTCACTACTTGTCAGAACAATATTTTAACTTTTCCCTGTTTTGACTATAGTCCAGCAGCCTTGAGATTTAACAATTAAATTTAGTAAGTTGAGGCACAACTTTTTACAATATGGTTCATAGCAGATACAATATAGCTATTGTTCACGGGTCTAACTACAAAGCTTACAATCTCCAGTTAGTAGATTACAAAGAAGACAGATTCATATGCAATAAGATCATTCAGTGTGATTTTGGCCCATGGGTGCATTTCATTCACAAATATTGGGAAGCGTCTTGATCTAATCTAATTCAAGGGTCAACTGGAACTACTTTTTGGCAGAAAGGCACAGATCCTAATTTTTTTCACCGCCTCTAAGAGCTCACACTGACACCCTCCTGCAATAGGCGCAACTGAGCAATTAGGATGTTTTCTCATTTACTCTCAGTACAATTTTATTATACTGTTCATAATCATAATCAGTCTCATCAAAGTATTAGTACAGACAAAAAGTAAAAAAGAAAGTTCAGGGGGCGGAGCTTGCTGCAGACAGAGATGGACGCCTGAGAGCACAACAGCAGGCTGCAAAGCCACCAAACCTGCCATCCAAACACCCTTTCTGTAAAGCCTCACCTCGGGGATTTAGAACAATAATATGGCTCTATGCGGCTGGAAGAAACTTTGCCTATACAACTTGGAGATGATTTTAGAACAATAATATGGCTCTATGCGGCTGGAAGAAACTTCCCCTATACAACTTGGAGATGATTTTAGAACAATAATCTTTCCCTTAAAGCAACAGCTGGAACCTTTCCCTGTACAATTTGGAGATGATTTTAGAATCTAAAATCATCTCCAAGTTCTATAGGGAGAGGTTCCTGCTGTTACTTAAAGGGACAGATTATTGTTTCTTGCACAAAATTAAAAAGTGCATCTACATTGCTGGTTTAAAAAAAAACAAAAATATTCCAAAAACTACATTTGCAGCCAGCGGTGGATTTCTTGCACAAAAATAAAAAAACAGTGTTGGCTACCTCCTCCTCCTCCACCGCCACTTTCACCGCCTCCTCAACCTCCAACTCCACATCCAACTCCACTTCCAGAGGTTCGATCAACTCTACTGGAGATGTCTCCATGCAACGGAAAAATATTACTCTTCTTTTTCTCCACGAGTCATAGAACGTACACAAGATTAGACCTTTTTCTAACAGACAAGTGGCTGTTGCCTAAAATCACATCCTCAAAAATTAAAATATAACCTGGTCGGACCACGCAGCAGTGTTATTGGTGGTGAATGACACACCCAAAGTGAACACTACATATGTGTGGAGATCTAATCCAAGATTACTCCAAATGGATCCCACCAAAACTATACTACAGAATGAAATACAATCATTTTTCAAAACTAATATTAACTCTGTCACTAATCCATTAGTACTTTTTTATGCCCATAAGGCATTTATACATGGTATTCTTATCAAACTGGGAGCGAGAGCTAGGAGAGAGAGGGGTCGGCAAATAGAATAAATCTCCTCCAAGATACAAACGTTGGAGGCCCAGAATAAATACAATACTTCAACATCCCTTTCTGATCAAATAACACAACTTAGATATGACCTACGTCTATTGCTAATGGACGACTTTGAAAAAGCCTCCAGGTGGCTGAAAATGTCCTTCTATGCCAACAGCAACAAAGCCGGAAACCTTTTGACTAACCTCCTTAAAGGGCATAGACACAAAACCAAAATACTGTATATTTTACACCCAGTGAGTAGGGACAAACTGCTGCTCACGTTATAGTTACATAGTTAGTGAGGTTGAAAAAAGACACAGGTCCATCAAGTCCAACCTATGTGTGTGCTTTTATGTCAGTATTACATTGTGTATCCCTCAATGTTGTGGCCCCTTAGGTGCCATCTAATAGTTTTTTGAAATTATCTATGCTCCCAGCTGAAACCCCTGTTTGTGGAAGAGAATTCCACATTCTCACTGCTCTTATTGTAAAGAACCCTCTATGCAGTTTAATGTTAAACCGTCTTTCCTCTAGTTTTAGTGAATGGCCGCGTGTCTTTGTGTACTCCCTTGCGGGGAATAGTTTTGTCCCTATTGTGGGGTCATCAGTACAGTATTTGTACATTGAAATCATATCCCCTCTCAAGAGTTTCTTCTCCAGATAGAATATGCTCAGTGTTTGTAATCTTTACTTCCTTAATTAGCTTTTTCTCTTAACCCTTTCCAGTTCCAGGACATCCTTTCTGAGGACTGGTGCCCAGAACTGGACGGCATTCTCCAGGTGCAAACTCACCAGAGACTTGTATAGTGGGAAAATTATTGATTTATCCCTGGAGCTAATCCCTTTCTTGATGCATGCCAACATTTTGTTTGCTTTGCTTGCTTTGCTTGCCATTGCATGCCATTGCTGAGCCAGTCCTCTACTAGGACCCCTAGGTCCTTTTCCATCCTAGATTCCCCCAGAAGCTCCCCCCCTAGTGAGTAGTTTGCATTCATATTCTTGGTACCAAAATGCATTATTTTAAATTTTTCTACGTTAAACCTCATTTGCCACTTATCTGAAAACCCCATTAATTTGTTTAGATCTTCTTGCAAGGTTTTCACATCCTTTGGAGAAATGATTGCCTGCTTAGCTTGGCATCATCCGCAAATATTGAGACTGAGCTGTTAACCCCATCCTCCAGATCGTTTATGAATACATTTAATAGAATTGGTCCCAGAACCCCACTTTCTACACCAGTCCATTCCGAGTACTCCCCATTTATCCCCACCCTCTGGATTTGCCCCTGTAACCAGTTTTCAATCCATGTGCTCACCCTTTGATCCATGCCAAACAACCCTAGTTTGTACATTAAGAGTTTATGGGGAACTGTATCAAATGCTTTTGCAAAATCTAGATAGACCACGTCTACAGGCCTTCCTTTATCTAGATGGCAGCTCACCTCCTCATAGAAGGTTAATAGATTGGTTTGGCAAGAACAATTTTTCATGAAACCGTGCTGATTACCGCTAATGATACCGTTTTCAGTAGAATAATCTTGTATATAATCCCTTATTATTCCCTCCAAGAGCTTGCATATTAGTGATGTTAAGATAACTGTCCTGTAGTTCCCAGGGGTGTGTCTTGGTCCTTTTATATACATGGGTGCTACATTGGCTTTTCTCCAATCAGCTGGTATCATACCAGTCAGTAGACTGTTCTTAAAAATTAAGTACAATGGTCTGGCAATTTCTTGACTGGGTTCCTTAAGGACCCTCGGATGCAAGCCATCTGGTCCCGGTGACTTATTAACGTTAAGTTTTTCAAGCCTATTCCTAATTTTATCCTCAGTTAGCCATGAGGGTGCTTCCTGTGACATGTCATGAGGACCAACAATGTAGTTTAGGATGCTTGAGCCCAGCGTTTCTTTTGTGAATACTGAGGAGAAAAATATGTTTAACACCTTTACCATCTCTTCATCCTTTGTAAGCAGATCCCCTTCCTCATTTTATATGGGGTCAATATGATCTGACCTCCCTTTCTTACTATTTATATACTTAAAGAATTTCTTGGGATTCTTTTTACTCTCCTCTGCTATGTGTCTTTCATGATCTAACTTAGCCACCCTGATTGCACCCTTACATTCCTTATTGCATACCTTACGAAGATGAATTGCTGACCGGGACCCCTCAGCCTTGTATTTTTTGAAGGCCTTCTCCTTTGCTTTTATATGTGCTTTTACATCCACGTTAAGCCACCCTGGTCTTTTATTAGCTCTTTTACATGTATTTCCCATTGGGATACACTGGCTAATACCTTTGTTTAGTGTGTTGTTGAAGCACTCCCATTTTTCCTCTGCGTTCATTGTTCCTAGAATTTTATCCCAGTTAACATCTTCCAGCAAGGAGTGTAGTTTATGGAAGTTGGCTCTCTTAAAATTCTGTGTCTTTGTATTCCCCTTATGTTTCCTATTTTTGTACTTTATACTGAAACGAATTAACCTGTGCTCGCTATTACCTAGATTGCCCCTTACTTTCACATCTGTGATCAGGTCTGTGTTGTTAGTAATCAGAAGATCTAATAATGCTTTTTTTCTTGTTGGTGCATTTACCATGTGACCCATGAAATTGTCCTGCAAGACAATTAGGAAATGGCGAGCCTTAGCTGAGCACGCTGTACCTTCCGCCCAGTCTATATCTGGGTAATTAAAATCCCCCATTATAATGAAACTTCCCATCTTTGCCGCTATTCCTATTTATAACTTATATAACTTATAACTTAAAACAGGACCCCCACACTATGCAAACCACAACAAACATCATTGCAAATTTTCTTGATAAAATGAATCTCCCTTAACTAATGGAGGAACAACTAGACAGTCTAAATTCCCCCTTTACACTACAAGAGATCATCCAAACCATTGAAGCTCTGCCAAATAACAAGTCTCCATGGCCGGATGGCTTCACTGGGGAATATTTCAAATCTTTTTTAGATGAGCTTGCTCCACATCTAGTGGTTGTTTACAACCCTGCCGCCTCCTCCTCCTCTTTCCCCCAGAAATGCTCGAAGCATTCATAGGGGCTCTACCAAAGCCAGGGAAGGACCCCAACACACCACTACATTTTCGCCCTATTTCTTTATTATCCACATCATTTTTCTATAGGCCGGGCAGGGGATTCATTATCCTGACCGGACGTCCATTGACGTCCTGCCGGATAACCCGCGATTGTGCTCCCATGTGGGCACAAATTGTGATGATTGGTGGTGAAGTGTGTCAGTCTGACCCACCGCATTACCGATCAAGGTAAAGAGCTTCCATTGTGACCAACCACGGCTAATCATAGTGTAAACAGGAAGAGCCGTTTATAGGCTTTTCCTCTACTTGCATCTGCAGATGGAGGAGAGCCAATCGGCGGCTCTCCTGACAGGGGGGTCTGCGCTGCTCCACCAGGATTGCCACCCAGGACAACCAGGGAGCCTGCGCAGGGACCACCAGGGAGAGCCCATCCAGGACCACCAGGGAGCCGATCAGGGAACCCACCATGACCACCAGGTAGCCCATGCTAGACCACCAGGTAAGGGCCACAAAGCCCAATATGGATGACATTCAGTGCCTATTTTAGATGTCAACCAGGACCACCAGGGAATGCACACCTTACAGTGCCCTCTATCAGTGCCACCTATCAGTGCCCACCAGTGCCACCTATAAGTGCCACCTATCAGTGCCCATCAGTGCTGCCTATGAGTGCCCATCAGTGCTGCTTATCAGTGCACGTCAGTGTTGCATATCAGTGCCTATCAGTGCTGCATATAAGTGCCTCATCATCAGTGCCCGTCAATGCCACCTCATAAGTGCTGCCTCATCAGTGCCAATCAGTACTGCCTCATCAATGCCCGTCAGTGCAGCCTCATCAGTGCCCATCAGTGATGGAGAAAATGTATTTATTTACAAAGTTTTGTGACAGAAACAGAGAAAAAACGTTTTTTTTCAAAAATGTTTGTATTTTTTTATTTTTAGCGCAAAAAATAAAAACCCCAGAGGTGATTAAATACCACCAAAAGAAAGCTCTATTTGTGGGAACAAAGTGATAAAAAATGTGTTTAGGTACAGCATTGCATGACCGCGCAATTGTCATTCAAAATTCGACAGCACTGAAAGCTGAAAATTGGTGTGGACGGGAAGAGGTGTAAGTGCCTGGTATTAAATTGGTTAAACAATGATTTAAAAATGTATGCTAAGCTGATAGCAAACAGACTAGTCAACCTATTACCATCCCTTATCCATCCTGAACAATCGGAATTTATGGGTCGCTAAACGTCTGATGCTACCATACGTTTGATTAACAACATACACTTAGCCAACAAAACAAGAACGCCTTCTCTGCTCCTGGCTTTGGAAGCAAAGAATGCGTTCAATAGAATCAACTGGGATTACCTCGCCCAGGTGCTGACCAAATTTGGATTTTCAGGCCAAATCTACCACACAATCACAGCAATATACACCAATTCTTCTGCACAAGTCTATATATCAGGAATTCTCTCAACCCCCTTTAATATTACTAATGGGACTCGTCAGGGCTGCCCATTGTCTCCACTTATTTTTAACCTATTAGTGGAGCCCATGGCCATGTATATAAGACTTCACCCCAACATCAAAGGATTTAGAGTTAAAAATACTACTCACACAATTAGTCTTTTTGCAGACGACATAATAGTAATAAATACTCACTGATGTGGAAATTTCCCTGGCTTTGTTGCATCAAGCCCTACATCTATTTAATACAGTGTCTTATTACAAAGTCAACAAATCTAAATCATACCTCTTAGGACTGGAATTACCTAGTGTGATTACACAAGATATCAGCAGCAAGTTCCCATACACAAAAAGAGAAAAAAGTATATCATACCTGGGCATTACTCTTACTCCTAACATACCAGACTTAGTCAAGGAGAACTATATCCCTTTCTTGCAATCGCAAATGTGACCTGTCTTGGTCAGGTAGACTGGCAGCTTTCAAGATGCAAATACTCCCGCAACTACTGTACCTCTTTAGGACTCTGTCCATTCCAGTGCCCAAATCCTTCTTCTCCCAGGCACAAGCCATCTTAAACAGATACGTATGGCAGGGGAAGAAATCATGAGCGGGGGGATAGGTCACCCACTTAAAGGACTATCATACTGCCACTGTTCTGGCACAGCTTAAAGAGTGTTTCACCCAGGAGCCCACCACACTCTGGGGTGAATTGGAACAACACCAAATTGCCGGGGTAACCTTTACAACTTCCTTATTACTAGTCACTTTACCCCTCATCTGCAATCTGCCACTACCCCTGCTATCCAAGCAGCTTTAGAAGCATGGCACAGTCTTCTTAAAAACCTGCCAATGAAAGGTACCATATTACCCCTAAAGTTTCTCGTCTCAGCTGTCTCGCTCCTAATACCTGGAGTGTCTTTCAACACCTGGAGCCCCAATAAGGCTCTCTTGTTGGAAGATTTATATGTGGGACCAGCACTCAAAGCGTTCAGATCACTTCAGTTGGAATACCATCCACCAGATGGAGCACTATAAGTATATCCACTAAAGCACCTCAAGAACTTAAAAACATATCTACCCTGGCAAATTGTCCAATACTACTTAACTAAGCATACAAAGACTAAGGGCATCACTCATTTACAAATATCTACAAAACAAACAGGAATATTGCAAATTCCCCCACATTAAGGCATGGAAAGTGAGTCCAGGGCAGAGTATGCAGGGGAACAGTGGGTAAAGGCTCTAAATGGAACTTTTACATCCACTAGGTGTGCTAACCTATGGGAGCTTCATCAAAAAATCATGCTACGTTGGTACCTCACGCCATATCGTATATATAAATTTGCTCCTGAGATCTCCTCCGAATGCTGGAGGCAGTGAGGAGGACCAGGGACTCTTCTGCATCTATTGTGATCTTGTCCACGCATTACATCCTACTGGTCACATGATTCTTTATCACAGAAAAGACACTAGGAATCCATATACCACCACCCCCTGGAATGGCACTACTTTCACTAGGAATAGACACTATTCCCTTAGCTTCACGAATGGTGACATCATACATACTATGTCTAGTCTGACACTGGAAGAATACCCTAGTCCCTAAGCTGAAAGAAACCCTACAAACAATAAATACCCGCTGTACATACAAAATACTTTTTGCTTACAGTACAGGCAATCACCTGGGCGTAACTAAAAGCTGACATCCTTGGCAAAAGTGGTACTCTGCACTTACTGATTTTTGAGTGGGCGGTAATATCCACCAATTTTACGACTGTGAATGTGTATACTAAACTTACATGAATGTTAGTTAACCACTTCAGCTCCAGAAGGATTTCCCACGTTAGGACCAGAGCACTTTTTCCGATTCAGCACTGCGTCGCTTTAACAGACAATTGTGCGGTTGTGCGACGTTGTACCCAAACAAAATTTGTGTCCTTTTTTTCCCCACAAATAGAGCTTTCTTTTGGGGGTATTTGATCACCTCTGCATCATTTCTGATCAACGATATAAACAAAAAAAGAGCGACACTTTTGCAAAAAAAAAAAACAATATTTCCTATTTTTGCTAAAATACAAATCCAAAAAAAATATAAAAAACAAATTTACTCATCGGTTTTGGACGATTTATATTTTTCCTCATGTTTTTGGTAAAAAAAAATCGCAATCAGCGTTTATTGATTGGTTTGCGCAAAAGTTGCCGCGCTTACAAACGAATTCATTTCTGTCGTTTTTACAATTTTTTATTTTTACTGGTAATGTCGACGATCTGCGATATTGGGGCGAACATGTCAGACATTTTTAACACTTTTGGGACCAATGATATTTATGCAGTGATCAGAAATGTAAATATCCACTGATTACTGTATAAATGTCATTGGCAGTGAGGGGTTAACATGCTGGGGGAGGTCTAGGGGTCAACTGCGTTCCCTAGGCATGTTCTAACTGTGAGGGGGCTGGGCTACCATGGGCATAATAGATCTAACTGATCCCAGTGAAAGGGATCAGTAGATCTTATAAATGCCCACTGACAGAGCGGGGAAGCACCATGTTTACATCGGCGGTTCCCCGTTCTTCCTCTCAGGCAGGCAATCGCGGGCTCACCGGCGGAGATCGAGTCCGCCCGAGCCGCAAATACACTCCTGCAGAGTGTGATGGCACGTGAGTGTGCCGCCAGTGACGCGCTCCCACCAGCTACAGCGCACGCGCGAGCCGCCGTTTATAGACGGAGATTCGCGGGACGCTGCCAATCTGCAGCAGTAAATGTACGCGAGCCAGTCGGGAACCGGTTAATTTGTTCTCATATTTCTCTTTACTATTTACTGTTCTGTGTATGAGGCTTATGATATACAAAGCCATTTGTTAAGGTTAATGGTGGTATACGGATTATAAAATTGACAAGCGAGTGCCTTTTAGGACACAGCATGAACCCACGTGGGGTGTTAGGAGGGAGCTCCTTGCCACTAATACCGAATCAGGTACAAATGTCAACTAATGCTGTATATTACTTTACATTCTATGTTTGTCAATGCAACCATCGAGGCAACCCTCTTAAGAAGGTTTAGTTATGCTTCCTGTATTTTATAACCTTTTGTATATTCTAAAAAAATGTAATAAAAACTATTGAAATTAAAAAGAAAGTTCAAAAAAAGCGTACTAGTTAGTCTAGGTATTTCAGACAGTCAAACAGACATTAAAACGAAGAAAGATGTAAATGATGTTCTGTCTTCCACACAAGAAATAACATCCACCCAAACGTTCAAAATGTTTCCTCACAAAGAAGCACCATTTGTTTTGGCTATTTCTATTACCTCACTTATTCGCTTGATGATAAATATAATAAGTGCCTACAACCTTTTGTCTAGAATAAGAACCTAGTCAATGCTGATGCAGCTATTACCAATAAAGTTAATAACAAATGATAACTGTGCTAAAAAATAAAGATCTAATTTATTTATACAAAAAATAAACTTTTGATTAATTAAATATAACCAAATATAAAGTAGCTGGTAAAACTTTTAAAGCAATGACGTTACAAATCAAATACAAAGTAAGTAATACAAAAAGGGGCGTGTCCAAGATGGCGACGGGAGTGGGCGCTCTGTAACGGAGCTCCGGGAGTCCGGCAGTTTAATCCTGACCCTTACGGTACATAGCAAGCTGCAGGAGGTGTGGGATGAACCAGGGTGCATGACGGTGGCTCCGGGTTATGCCCAGAGGTAAATCCAGGTGCACAAAGTCTGCAGTGATCCCCGTAGACAGAGCGGCCACCAGAAGCTGGGCTGCAAAGGCCGCGCACATGGCGTCTCAGACAGACCCTCCAGGGTCCTCTGCATCTGCAAATGTAGACCTGGCGGCGGCCATACAAACCCTGATTGCTGGCCAGGCTGCCCTTATGGATAAAGTGGATCACGTCCAAACCAATGTGGATCTCATCAGACGGGACTTGGAGGCTTTTAGAGGCCGGGTGACAGAGGTGGAGCAGCATGTCTCGTCGGTCGAGAATACCCTTAAGGAGCATCATGGCGACCTGCACACCCTCAAGCTGAAGGTGAAAACCCTGGAGAGTAGGGCCGAGGACGCCGAGAATCGGAACAGGCGTAACAACCTGCGGATCATCGGTCTCCCGGAGGCCCGATTCTCCCCCTTCTTTACAGTGGAGAGGGCGCACCGCATGCCTGCAACCAGGGACCCCCAGGGATCGCCCCCACACACTTTCATACTTAAACTCCTTCACTTTAAGGATAGAGACCTGGTCCTGCGAGAGGCCAGAACCGTGCCGGAGCTGAAGTACGAAAATGGCAGATTAATGATTTTTCCTGACTATTCCGTGGAGACCCAGAGGCAGAGGAAGTCATTTGACTCTGTACGGGCCAAGCTTAGAGCCAAAGGCCTTAAGTATAGCATGCTCTTCCTGGCCAGATTGAGGGTGGAGGATGGGGAGACCGTGCGCTTTTTTACGTCCCCAGAAGAGGCCTCATCTTGGATAGAGATGGCGGTGAGAGACTTCCCTGGCTTTTCTTGGGACCCCTGGATTTATTGCACTGGACCTGTTTGGATCGTTCCCCTGCTGAGCCTGCTTGTTTGATCCTCCCCTCTCCTGACCGTTACTCCCCACTCCCCTGGCTGACTGTATTGCCTGGACTAGGGAATGGGAGACCGCATCTGTGTATGCGGTAGGATAGATGCTTGCCCGATGGATGCTGGTTTCTTTTTTTTTTTTTAAGATATTTTTATTGGTTATAAAGACATACAAACACAAAATACGGTAAACTACGTCTTTACATCGACCCTTTCGAAAAATAATGGGTACATATTCGGTGGTTATGAAATATAAACGACTAACCCGTACAACGGGCTGTATACCAACAACCAAAAAAAACACAAACATACAGAAATATTGGTTATTTTT
>BLSH010314810.1:546125-567273 GCA_018402905.1 Glandirana rugosa | reverse complement strand
TCCTCCTCCTCCCCCCCCCCCCCCCCAGGAGCATACCAGGCTCTTCAATCTGGCATGGATTTTAAGAGGAACCCCCACGCCGAAAAAACAGCGTAGGATCCCCCCAAAATCCATACCAGACCCTTATCCGAGCATGCAGCCTGGCAGGCCAGGAAAGGGGGTGGAAACGAGCTGGCACCCCCCCACCTCCTGGACCGTACCAGGCCAGCACTGCGCCCCCCCACCCCAAAGCACCTTGTTGATGGGGACAACAGCCTCTTCCCGACAACCCTGGCCGTTGGTTGTCGGGGTCTGCGGGCGGAGGCTTATTGGAATCCTCCTCCTCCTCCTCCTCCTCCTCCTCCTCCTCCTTTTTCTTTTTTCTTTTTTCTTCATTAAAGGGGGCTTCCAGATTCCGATAAGCCTCCGCCCGCAGACCCCAACAACCAACGGCCAGGATTGTCGGGAAGAGGCTCTTGTCCCCATCAACATGGGGACAAGATGCTTTGAGGCGGGGGGCGCAGTGCCCTCCCTGCCCCAAAGCACCCATACTCCCCATGTTGAGGGCATGTGGCCTGGTACGGTCCAGGAGGGGGGGGGGGGCGCTCGCTCGTCCCCACTCCCTTTCCTGGCCTGCCAGGCTGCGTGCTTGGATAAGGGTCTGGTATGGATTTTGAAGGGTGCCCTACGCCGTTTTTTCGGCGTGGGAGCTCCTCTTAAAATCCATGCCAGATCGAAGAGCCTGGTATACTCTTGAGGGGGAAAACCACGCAATTTTTTTTTTGCGGGGGGTTTCCCTTTAAGACCCCTAGCACACAAGTCACATCATCGTGATCCGACTTGTGGTGCGGCTTCTATTCAAATCGATGGGCTTCCATAGGGAACTATTCATTTTGAATAGAGGCAGAAAACACCGCTGAAAGCTAGCGTGAAAAAACGTGCATTGAAGTTGATGCAAAACGCAGAGAAAAACAACAATTTTTTTTCCCTGACGTCAGGCCCGGCGTTTTTCCTTATTTTTTTGCAGACGTCCGTGTGTATGAGGCCTAACTCAAATAACCACTTGTTGTAACAAAGATATGCAAAATACCATCTCTGAACGCAAAACACATTGAACCTTCAAGCAGATGTGCTACAGCAGCACAAGACCACATTGGGTGCCCATCCTGTCAGCTACAAACAGGAAACTGAGGCTACAATTCACAAAGGATCACTAAAGTTGGACAATAGCAATGGTGAGGCCTGCTCTACTGCTAGCAGGACCTCCAAACCACCCATTACAGGCAAGGGCCACGGGCTCCCGGGTTGTGAAGCCACGGGCCCTCAATGTGTAGCAAAGTACCTTGGTGCTAGCTGGGTATAGATGGACCACTACTCCTAGCCCATCCTCTTCCAGGCCGCTCTGGCCTACCTTGCTGTCCAGTGACACTCCTTCACCTGACTGGCTCCTCTAACCTCCACAGACTGTCCACTATCTTCTCCCAGCCTTCTCGTCCAGCTCCCAGGGTTTGTCACTCCCTGGTGGATCCTTTAAAGAGTTTTTCGTGTAGCCTCTGCTGCTCTCCAGCTCCCTTGTGCTACTCCAGAACTGACTCCACTCCTGGCTGCACCCGAGCCTCAAGGTCACCCCCCCCCCCAGCCTGGGGGGCTCCCTCTCGGTGAGGCCTCTCCACAGCACCTGCTACATCTCCACTCTCCACCCGGTACTCTCCTCCCCCCTGCTGGACAGATCACAGTATTTAAGGAGGCCTGCCCCCTGCCAACCCAGGTTGGGGCTAGGTCAGGGCTCCTTAACATACTTCAGAAAGTGACACCTCCTCTCCCATCCCCTTTTTCCAGAGCCTCCTTGAAGCAAAGGGGAGGAGTATCCGAGGGGTGTTCCTTCCTGCAATCTCCAGCTCTGCCTGGGCCTCTCCCCCTGCCCAGATCAAAACACTCTGGCCTGCACTTTTAGTCAGGCTTGACTAAATTTTGCCTCTCCTAGCAAAAAACCTACTACAAAAAGCGCATATCACCATTTTATTTATTTTTTTATATATATATATATATATATATATATATATATATATATATATATATGTATCACAAAAGTGAGTACACCCCTCACAATGTGACAACACTGAAGAAATGACACTTTGCTACAATGTAAAGTAGTGAGCGTACAGCTTGTATGTAGCCATGTGCTCCCTCAAGAGTGGCTGTAGTCCATCTGCCCTCAATCACACGAATTCCACACACCCGGAGTCACTGAACAGGCTGGTACTTTGCTTTGTTGTTTTATTTAGGGGTTGAACTTGGATAGGGATTAGGGATGACTGTGGGATGCCCAGTAGTTGAACATGCAACCCTCTATATACATCTCCAGTATATACACCACTTCTCCTCCAGCACACTACTTGCTGACTGTTACACTGTTCTCTCCCTGGTCCGAAAGGAAATTTATCAGGCCTCCATGACACTTCTTCACAATAGCTAGCACTGCAACCGCTAGCAAGGCCTCAGGACCACCCGTTGTGGGTAAGAGTCACAGATTTCCATCCGGAACCTCTCTGGTGTAGCCAAGTACGTTGGTGCTAGCTGGGCCTTGGATGAACTACAACTTCCAGCCCATCTATCTTCCACACTCATCCAGCCTGTCCTGCAGTCTAATGGCTCCCCTTCCCCTTGGTTAACTCCCAGCCTCTGCAGACTGCACGCTCTTTTCCCAGACTGTCTCAGCCTTCTCACCCAACTCTCAGGGGCCTCCACTCACCGACTATGGTGGATCCTTTAAAGAGTCTCTTTCCATGTAGAATTCAGCTGCCCTCCTGCTTCCTTGTGCCACCCCAGGAGCTGACTCCCGCTTCCGGCTGCACCTAGGCCTCAGGTTCACCCCCACCCCCAGACTGGGGGCTCCCCTCCCAGGCAAGGCCTGATCCGCAGCTCCAGCTACATTCTCTTCTCATCAATTCCACCCAAGCTCTCTCCTGGCACCTGCTGGCAGATCGCTATGTTTAAGGAGGCCTGCCCTCTGCCAATCCAGCCCTTGGATTGGTCAGGGCTCCTTGTCCTACATCAAGAGGTGACACCTCCTAATTCACCCCCCTTCTAGAGCTTTCCCAGCTCAAGAGGAGGAATCTCCAAGGGGTGTCCCTTCCCTCCATCTCCAGCCCCTCCCCTGAGCCGCTCCCAGCCCAGATGAAAATATTCAGACCTGCACATAGTCAGGCCTGACTAGATTATTCCTCACCTACCAAAAATCTACAAAAGTAAAGCACCTACACTATGGGGGCGCTACATGTATAACCGTGAAAATATGTTGTCCCCTCAAAATAACTCAACACACTAATGTCTAAACCGCTGGCAATAAAAGTGAGTACACCCCTAAGTGAAAATGTCCAAATTGGGCCCAAAGTGTCAATATTTTGTGTGGCCACCATTATTTTCCAGCACTGCCTTACCCCTCTTGGGCATGGAGTTCACCAGAGCTTCACAGGTTGCCACTGGAGTCCTCTTCCACTCCTCCATGACGACATCACGGAGCTGGTGGATGTTAGAGACCTTGCGCTTCTCCACCTTCCATTTGAGGATGCCACACAGATGCTCAATAGGGTTCAGGTCTGGAGACATGCTTGGCCAGTCTTGGCCAGTCATCTTTACCCTCAGCTTCTTTATCAAGGCAGTGGTCCTCTTGGAGGTGTGTTTGCGGTCGTTATCGTGTTGGAATACTGCCCTGCGGCCCAGTCTCCAAAGGGAGGGGATCATGCACTGCTTTATTATGTCACAGTACATCGTGGTTCCCTCAATGAACTGTAGCTCTCCAGTTCCGGCAGCACTCATGCAGTCCCAGACCATGACGCCCCCATCACCATGCTTGATTGTAGGCAAGATACACTTGTCTTTGTACTCATCACCTGGTAGCGCCACCCACGCTTGACACCATCTGAACCAAATAAGTTTATCTTGGTCTCATCAGACCACAGGACATGGTTCCAGTAATCCATGTCCTTAGTCTGCTTGTCTTCAGCACACTGTTTGCTGGCTTTCTTGTGCATCATCTTTAGATGAGGCTTCCTTCTGGGACAACAGCCATGCAAACCAATTTGATGCAGTGTGCGGTGACAGGCTGACCCCCCTCCACCCCTTCAACCTCTGCAGCAATGTTTGCAGCACTCATATGTCTATTTTCCAAAGACCACCTCTGGATATGACGCTGAGGATGTACACTCAACCTCTTTGGTCGCCCATGGCAAGGCCTGTTCTGAGTGGAACCTGTCCTGCTAAACCGCTGTATGGTCTTGGCCACCATGCTGCAGCTCAATTTCAAGGTCTTTGCAAACTTCTTATAGCCTAGGCCATTTTTATTTAGAGCAACAATTCTTTTTTTCAGATCCTCAGAGAGTTCTTTGACAAGCAGGTGTCATGTTGAACGTCCAGTGACTAGTATGAGAGAGTGAGAGTGATAACACCAAATTTAACACACCTGCTCCCCATTCACACCAGAGATTTTGTAACCTAACAAGTCACATGACACAAGGGAGGGAAAATGGCTAATTGGGCCCAGTTTGGACACTTTCACTAACGTTATTTTGAGGGGACAGAAAATGTACACTGTTATAGAAGCTGTGCACTCACTACTTTACACTGTAGCAGCATGTCGTCATTTCTTCAGTGTTGTCACATAAGATATATATATATGTATATGTGTGCGTGTGTATGTATATGTGTGTGTGTGTATGTATATGTATATGTGTGTATATATATATATATATATATATATATAGTATATTCTGACTCTAACTGTTGTAATAGTGACTTTATCCCTTTCTGAGACCTCTATGCCTGGCCTGTATGAGCAGATATAATCACGGCGGACAGTCTTTATCAGATAGCTTGAACTCCAGACACCGATTCTTCTCAAAGCATAGATTTATTGCAGATATCAGGTACAGCATACAACAAATGTGGCAGATGGTTGAAAGATGGTATCTGCAAGTCAAAACATGGTAATGTGTCTTAGGATGCGAGCAGATTGTGTGAGGCCTAAAACATAAGTGACCATCTTCTTCCTCATGAGACAGAGAGAGAGGGGACACAGGAAGAGGAAGTTAGACCACAGAGCGACCTAGGAAAAGGAAATTGCCTGAGAAGCTGGGAGGGGCACACTTAGAAAACAGGACAATGCAATATCTAAAACAACCACAAGATGGCAGTATAACAACCAACTATACAAACATTACTATAACAAAGCATAGCATTATGTTACATGATAAGTGTACCCGCTATAATATATATATATATATATATATATATATATATATGAGAGAGATGCTGGGTTCACACTTGTGCGATCACAGACATTGCATGTGATTTGCACTGCATTGCTGTGCAGATCACATGCGCTGTCTATGCCGTTACAAATTACAATCACATTGTCACATTGTACTCGCACCATTTCATTCCCACATGTCAGTCCTGATTTCAACTGTGATTTCACAGGCATCTATGTTAAATCGTGTCAGTGTGAACCAGGGCTCAATGTGAACCTGGGCTCATGGTGACATAGAAGTGGCAGGTGAGGAAGCTGGGTAATGGAGTACACCATAAAAATTATAGGATGACAGTGTCAGGGTTTCAGAGTGACATGAGGGTGCTGGTTGACAGAGTGACCTGTGGATGGTAGCTGGCCAGCTGAGGGCAGTGTAAGTGACATAGTGGTGCTGGATGACAGGCACAGTGTGAAGATTACTGGTCAATTAAGGAGCACTGGATGAACAAATTGGGCATTATCATAGGAATGCTTTAGGGTCCTTTCACACATATGGACCGTTTGTTTGATCAGTTCAGTCACTTTTTTTCAAAGAAAAAATGGATGAAGTTTACATCCGTTTTTTTCACCGCTGCCAGCTAAAGTCCTTAACTACTTGAGTCCTGAAGTAACTTTTTCATGCAAAAACGGACCGTTCGTCTGTCTACATCCATTTTTTTTAACGGATGAAAAATAGGGCTTTCATCCGTTCAAAGAAACGGATGATGGCGGAAGCAGATGAAAACGGATGGAAATAGATGATCATCCGTTGGCATCTGTTTTTCCATAGAATGCATTGATGTCCGTTTTTAATCCGTCAACGGATGGATAAAAACGGATGAACGGTCCGTATGTGTGAAAGGGGCCTTATACAAAAGCTGAATGAGGGTGGTTGCAATGTCAAGGTGACATGAGTGTGCTAGGTGTCAGAGGATGTAGTATCAGGTTTGACATTGCTATGCTGGGTAATATCAGTTATCTGTTTGCACTCTGTTCAGATATTAGGGCCTTTTGGCTTAAATGCTGGTCCATGGAACAAGTTTCCAAAAGTAGCCATATTGCTTTTAGGGGTGCTGGGTTCTCAAGGCTGCTTTTTCTGTGGGGGGGGGGGGGGGGGTCTGTCAGTTTTCTCAAAGGTTGGAAGTGAAAAGCATGCATAGCAGACACATGTATATGTGGGACATTGTGCCTTCAAGTGCAAACTGGAATTCCATTTCTTTCCACTCTGGCTCCTGGCCTTTCCTTCGGGTCTGGTAGACATTTATCTGGCTATTCAGGAACTTTTGTCTTAAATATACAGTAAGTGTTGGAATTACAGTTCTCCCACAGAAGACTGCAGAGATTCTATTCTAAGGATGGGCATTTGTCTCATGTTGGACCTCAATGCTTTTATTCATTCTGGAAAAAAAAATGGATTCTATTTTCTCGTCAATTAACTCTTTCCATAGACACCTGGAATTCTTGCATGTACATTCCCGCCTTGCTAAGGCCCAAAGTGTTTTTTTCCATGTTTTACTGTGCGTGATAGTTGTTACCAGTTTATGGCACTTCACTTCGGTCTGCTGTCAGCACCCAAAGTATTCCCAATGTGGTAATGTGAAGGCTCTTCTGTAGCTAAGGGGCATTCCAGTCATAGTTTACCTCAGTGATCTCCACCTGAGGCAGTAGTCCCCTTTGGACCTAGCAAACATCAACAACCCTCTTTAAAAACTGGAAGCGTTTGGTTGGTTGCTGAACATGTAGAAATCTGCTTTGACTCCAAATTCAGTCCCAATATCAGTCTACCTTCAGAGTTGCATTTCCCCAATTTCACAGAGAAACAATCTGTCTCTGCAGGACAATTTGTCTCTGTCTTTGGGCAAGGTGTTCCAGTTGGGACCTTGTGCCCGGTCACCTCTGAAGTGGTGGCTAGTCTCTCTGGTCCTGACAGTGGGCAAGTGCTCTTTTAGTGAAAATGGGTCACAACGACAAGTTTTAGGGGTAGTGGAGTACTGGGCTTATTTCTCTTTCGTTCATTGACAGACACAGCGTTCCATTCTTCTTGACCAGTGAGTTATATCGCCCTCTACAGGAGTAGAACTAGGCAGAAAAGAAAAGACTATGCCTATGGGCAGTCCTAGGTGATGTACATCCCCCTCTCTGCTCTATGCCTTCAGTTTTTTTTTTCTGCCTAGTCAGGAGTAAGGACGTAGCTCCCTGCTGGGATCTCTAGTCCTGGCAAGATTTTTTTTGTTTGCTCTTTTTTCCCTGGACTTCTTTCCGGTGTGATCTACAATCAACTGCCGGGCTGGGTGACGGACTAGTCACTATAGGGCCAGAGGGTCTCCCCAGTCTGGCCAGCAAGCGCAGGCAGACCGTAGCTCCATGCTCGGTCGGCCGTGACATAGCCCCACTGGACGGGAGCTGGCCCTGCGAGTTGAACGAGGACGCATACAACCCAGTCTAGGCCTGAGTCGCAGCGTTCCTCATGGCCGACAGCCCCCCCCCCCACTGAAGGGGTGAGGAGGATCTGTCTGGGAGCGTACCCCCATGGCTTTCACTGGATTGGTGAGTAGGGGGCCCCCACCTCTCCTTTTCTGGATGGGGTGTGGGGTGCGGGTTCTCCCTGGGGTGATTGGTTCCTCTGAGGGTTTACCCCCTGTGCGGGACGTCGGTTGCGTCCCCTGTGCGGGACGTCGGTTGCGTCCCCTGTGCGGGACGTCGGTTGCGTCCCCTGTGCGGGACCTCGGTAGGGTCACCTGTGTGGGTCTTCTGTGGCATCCCCTGGGCGGGGCCTCAGCCAGTGCTCCCTGTGAGGGGCTTCGGTGGTGGGCCCTATGTGGGACCTCACTTGGTGTCCCTGTGCGGGATTTCAATAGGCGTCCCCCGTGGCTGATGCCCCCTGTGAGTGGCCTCAGCCTGTGCCCCCTGTGAGGGGTCTCGGGGGCACTGTGGGAGCCTGACCCAGAGAGGAGCCTCGGCCTGTGTCCCTTGTGCGGGGGCGTCGGCGGCGTCCCCTGTGCGGGGCCTAGACCAGTGTGGTGGCCCCTATGTGGGATATTGAACAATCTGGCCACAGTCGTGGCCCTTCTTACGGTTTGGTGCCCACGCCCCCTGTCAGGTCATTTAGTGAGGATGTTTCTGAAACTGAAATGGTGGACAGGGCCGTCTGGCACGGCGAAAGCATTGCCTTCTCCCTCCTATCTGGCAACATTTGCCCAGGAAGACTGGGAGGGTTCACAGCGCCCCTTTGTGATCCAAAAGAGGTTCGTGGTGGGACACTCCTTGGGGGACCCTTCCTTAGGAAGTGGACGGTTTCCACCAGTGGTGGATTCCCCGGTCTCTTACTGCCATGAGACAACCATGATGCCGGAAGGAAATCTCCTCCGATTTTATAGATTCGGTGGACATGTCTGGAGCTGAATTGCCCTGCCTGTGCTGATTGGTGGATCTATTGATCCAGGGACCTGTGGTTGGTGAACTAGGCCTCTTGACCGCAGTCCCCCTCGTTACTGAGCTCTCTATTTCCACAGTGGTGCTTTGATCTGTATGTGACCTGGGTGTTGGTCTGCGGACTGTCCATTGTCGCTTCGGGGCAACCCTGGATGACATTGTTACGAAGGGGGAAGGTACATCTCTTCCTCCTCTGAAATAGAAAAGGAACTTCCTCGCAGACGCAGTCCTCCTTTCGAGGCCCACAGTTCTTTCGTTCTTCAGGGTCCACTGTCAGGGTTTCGAAACCTGTCAAACCCTCCTCAGGAGGTTCCAAACAGACCTGGTCTGGCAAGCCGAGAGCAGGTTTTTGACCCGCGGACAAGGCCTTCTTCAGCTCGAAGGTGCGTCCTCATTCGTATCTAGAATGAGAGGGTCGTCTTGCTCCTTTTCATTTACCAGATTGTGTTATGGCCTTGTTCCCCAAAATTGGGTTTTTGTTTTTCCCTCCCATTAGGCGTCTGTTACCGGACCGTTTGCAGTTCTCCTCGTGAGGCTGTACAAGCCCTGTTTCTTCGGGGTGTGCTTGTACCGGTTCCTGTCAGAACATTTCTTCTTCAGTCCTATTCACAGTCAAAAGATGGAGGGCATGGTGCAGTGGATATGGACAGCAAGGCTCTGACCTGTTTTTGTGGGCATGGTAGCTCAAAATGGAGTCCTTCCGCATGGTGATAGCGTCCCTTACTCTTGGGGACTTTTCTGGCTTTATTCGATATCTCAAATGTCTGCTTTCATATTCCACTATGTGCCCGACCTCAGCACTCCCTCCGTTTTGCTGTAGGTGGAGAGCATTACCGGCTTGTGGTGTTTGCTTTTTGGTCTCGCCGTCATTCCCCTGGTTATGTCAGCGGGGGTTGCGGTCCTGGGCTAACTAGTCGATCTTTCTCTGCGAGAAGAGTCCTTGACTGCCCCGTGGGGAGACGTAGCTCATATACTGACCTTGACAGAATCCAGTTGGCTTCTATACTACCGGGAGTCCACTCTGGATCTTTCCAGAACACTGGGTTTTCTGGGCCTGACTCAGACCCCAGTTCTGGCCAGAGTGTTTTTGATATCTAGACAAAGCTCCAGGAGTTGCTTGCCGCATTTCGTCTGCTGTGTCAGGTAGGTGGAGCTCCTTGTGGACCTGCATGTGGTTGTTGGGTCTAATGGTATCTGCTTTCGAGGCATTTCCATTACACAGTTCCAGCTTTTTTTAAGGGAGTTCCTGGCGTAATGGGACTAGTGCATGAGGTCTTCTGGCGATCGGATAGGCTGGATCAGGAAGCCAGGGGTTTCCTGGTCTGGTGGCTTTGTTCTTCGGTTCGATGACAGAGTGAATCTTTTTTTCTCTGTGGTATGGATGGTGAGGGCTCAGATTTTGTCTGGATCATGGGCGGATCGTCTTTGGGGTTTCCCGGTGCAGACCTCTCCTATGTACGTTTCCCGGGATCGAAATACTGGCAGGCAGATGCCTCAAGTGGCTAGCGTAGGACCACTGGTGGGTTCTTAGCTGAGCTATGTTTCCTCGGATAGGTTTTCGATGGACACTTTGTGCGTACCGGCTCAACAGAAAGGGACAGAAAGCTTGGGCTCGGTCACGGGATCTGCTGGTGGGCTTTTCACATGCTCTGGTGGCCTGTGGGGCCGGTGTCGTTTGGTCTAGGTTTTTCCTCTTCCCCAGCTTCAGCTGTGACCTTTTTGTACAGGATCATGGCCTCAGGGATTATGATTCTGTCTGTCTGGGTACGCTGACCTGGTACGCCCGGTCGTCGATGTTCCTTGGGGACTACCTTTCAATGAGGCTCTGTGGTTCCTAGGGCCGTTCTTTCATGTTGCTTTGCAGTCGCTTGTTTTTGTTTTGATGTCCTGGCTGTGATAGCCAGGTGCTGTTCTGGCCCTGCTGAAGACTGAGTAGTCTCCCTCTATGGAAAGCTACCACCGGATGTGAGACTTTTGTCCCTTCTCGGTGGTTCCAATTCTGTCCTTCACGGGGGATTGAGCAGACATGGGCTTGAGTACCTTTAAAGTACTAGGTGTCAGCCTTGACAGTTTTCTTCAGTGTCCCATGGTCTTGCATTCTCTGGTGCATACCTTTTTTGTTCAGGGGCTCGACGTCTTTCAGCCTCTTCTACCTCTGTGGGGCTTGGACTTGGGGTTTCCTTTTTGAATAAGGACATTGTGTGCCTCTCTCTGTCTCTCTTGTCACCATATTCTATGGAATTTGGAGTGGTCGGGTGTATTTGGCAGTCTTGTCAGAGGTTAGACTTATGGCTTTTGATGCGGTCGGACTGAGTATGGGGCTGTCTGCTTCGTTTGTGGCCATTTCTGGATGGCTCAGACGGATGATGACTCTGACCAATTCTGTCGGGGGTTGGGTTCCTCCTTGGGTTTTTTTTTTTTTTTCCCTGTTACGGTGCACTCTACTCAGGTGCTTGGTGTTTCTTGGGTCTTCTGTCATCAGGCGTTGGTTACGCAATTTGGATGATGGCCTCCTGGTAGTAGGTGTACGCTTTCACAACATTCTACGAAGTGCATGTGCTGGCATCTGCGGATGCTGCTTTTTGACCACAGGTTTTGCAGACTGCAGTTTGGAGGGTCTATTCCCTCTTGAGGGCATATTGTTCAGATGGGCTCCAGTTGCCTTGTTGGCTCTTGTGGTGTTATTCGCTGTGAATAGCGAATATGGATTTAACCGATATTGAGGAAATGCCACTTACAATGGAACAGTAGTATAATCACTATTAAATACAGGGAGGGCCATTTATATAGATACACCTTAATAAAATGGGAATGGTTGGTGATATTAACTTCCTGTTTGTGGCACATTCGTATATGTGAGGGGGGAAACTTTTCAAGATGGGTGGTGACCATGGCGGCCATTTTGAAGTTGGCCATTTTGAATCCAACTTTTGTTTTCTCAATAGGAAGAGGGTCATGTGACACATCAAACTTATTGGGAATTTCACAAGAAAAACAATGGTGTGCTTGGTTTTAAGGTAACTTTATTCTTTCATGAGTTATTTACAAGTTTCTGACCACTTATAAAATGTGTTCAATGTGCTGCCCATTGTGTTGGATTGTCAATGCAACCCTCTTCTCCCACTCTTCACACACTGATAGCAACACCGCAGGAGAAATGCTAGCACAGGCTTCCAGTATCCGTAGTTTCAGGTGCTGCACATCTCGTATCTTCACAGCATAGACAATTGCCTTCAGATGACCCCAAAGATAAAAGTCTAAGGGGGTCAGATCGGGAGACCTTGGGGGTCAGTCAACTGGCCCACGACGACCAATCCACTTTCCAGGAAACTGTTCATCTAGGAATGCTCGGACCTGACACCCATAATGTGGTGGTGCACCATCTTGCTGGAAAAACTCAGGGAACGTGCCAGCTTCAGTGCATAAAGAGGGAAACGCATCATCATGTAGCAATTTCGCATATCCAGTGGCCTTGAGGTTTCCATTGATGAAGAATGGCCCCACTATCTTTGTACCCCATATACCACACCATACCATCAATTTTTTGGTTCCAACAGTCTTGGAGGGATCTATCCAATGTGGGTTAGTGTCAGACCAATAGCGGTGGTTTTGTTTAACTTCACCATTCACATTAAAGTTTGCCTCATCACTGAACAAAATCTTCTGCGTAAACTGAGGGTCCTGTTCCAATTTTTGTTTTGCCCATTCTGCAAATTCAGTGCGCCAATCTGGGTCATCCTCATTGAGATGCTGCAGTAGCTGGAGTTTGTAAGGGTGCCATTTGTGAGTAGCTAATATCCACCGAAGGGATGTTCGACTAATGCCACTCCAGTGGCATGCGGCGAGTGCTACGCTGTGGGCTCTTGCTGAATGAAGCTAGGACAGCTACTGATGTTTCTTCATTAGTGACAGATTTCATGCGTCCACATTTTGGCAAATCCAACGAAACTTAGCAAGCAGTTTGCTAACTGTAGCATGGGAGATGGGTGGTCTCGTAGGATGTCTTGCATTGAAATCTGCTGCAATGACCCGGTTACTGCGTTCACCAGACATCAACACAATTTCTATCTGCTCCGCATGTGTTAACCTCAGCAACATGTCAATGGCTGTAAACTCATGAAAACCTCATGAAGGAATAAAGTTACGTTAAAACCAAGCACACCATTGTTTTTCTTGTGAAATTCCCAATAAGTTTGATGTGTCACATGACCCTCTTCCTATTGAAAAAAACAAAAGTTGGATTCAAAATGGCCAACTTCAAAATGGCCGCCATGGTCACCACCCATCTTGAAAAGTTCCCCCCTCACATACTAATGTGCCACAAACAGGAAGTTAATATCACCAACCATTCCCATTTTATTAAGGTGTATCCATAAAAATGGCCCACCCTGTATAGTTCTATGAACTTTATTACATAGGATTCATTGTAATGATAAATTTGGATTGCATGCTTGGGGTTTTTGCAGGACAGCCTCTGTGAGGTAACGTTTTGGTTTCAATGGGAGCCATGTTTCCACATGGCTTTCATTGTTCTCTGGGATGTGTGCATCTCTGTCCACCCAACGGCTGGGACTCATACAGGCTGCCCAGCTTTTCCACGTGCATGCACGCCACTTCTATTGTATTGTTTGTGTCCCTTGGCCTCCGTGACTCTATTCTTTCCTGGTTCTTCTGCCTATCTCAGCGCACCTTCAGTGTCACATGCAACATCTCCTCTGCTCCTCTATCTCTTTCTGTTGGGGTACCCCAAGGCACTGTCCTTTTGGGCCCTTCTTATTCTCCCTCTATACTTCTTCCCTGGGCCATTTGATAACTTCCCATGGCTACCACCTCTATGCTGACGACAACCAGATCTATCTCTCGACTCCTCATTTCTCACCTCCAATCTCCTCACGCATCACAAACTTACTGAATGACATATATGGATGTCACGCCACTTCCTCAAACTCAATCTTTCTAAAACTGAGCTTGTAATATTTCCTCCTCCTCGGTCCCCTCATCATGACTTTACCATTGAGATCAACAGCACAACCATTGGTCCTTCCACACATGCCAGGGTGCTGGGTGTAGTCCTAGACTCTGATCTCTTTCAGCCCCCACATTCATTCACTGCCTAAATCTTGCCGCCTTAACCTCCGCACTATCTCCAGAATTCGCCCATTCCTAACGAACGACACCACAAAACAACTTACTCACTCCTTGGTTATTTTCCACCTTGATTACTGCAACTCCCTCCTCACTGGCCTACTTGTGCACAGGCTATCCCCCCTTCAGTCCATCATGAATGCTGCTGCCAGACTTGTACACCTTACTAACTGATCCACGACTGCTGTCAAGCTCTGCCAATCGCTTCACTGGCCTTCCCTACCCCACCGTATAAAATTCAAAATACTAACCACAACATACAAGGCCATCCACAACACTGCCCCCAGCTAGATCACCAATCTCATCTGCAGATATCGTCCTCTCCGCTCCTCCCAGGACCTCCTGTTCTCTAGCTCCCTTGTTACCTCCTCCCATGCTCGCCTTCAGGACTTCTCCAGAGTCTCTCCCATTCTCTGGAACTCCCTGCCCCAGAATGTCCAGTCAGCCCCGACCCTATCTGCCTTTAGGCAGTCCTTGAAAACTCACTTATTCAGGGAAGCCTACCCCACCTCCACCTTAGAACTGTGCTTGAGTCACCTCTATCAGATCATCCCCTGCAGCCATTACCTTTTGTACCACCTTCCCACTCCCTTTAGATTGTAGGCTCCACTAGCAGGGCCCTCCTATTCCTACTGTATTGTAATTGTAACGTGTCCCTTCTTTATTGTAAATCGCTGCGCAAACTGTTGGCACTATATAAATCCCTAATAATAATAATAATAATAATAATAATAATAATAATAATAAAGTGAATCATGGTGGAGATGAGGGAGTAGGGAGGGTAGGGTTGATTTTTCTGTTTGTTTTTCTTTTTAAGCAGTATATATGCAGGATAGGAAGATACATATCTGCTCCTGGAATGTTTGTGGGCTGGGAGATCCCATAAAAAGGGTGGCTGTATTCTCCTGTGGTGTCCACCCACCGGGCTGGGGTGCTCTGCTTTCAGGAGACACACCTCACAAAGGAATCAATATCTTACTTAAGAAGGAAAAACTTTCAGACCCAGTATCATTCAGTGTATACATCATACTCTAGAGGAGTGAGTATCCTGATTGGTAATGGGGTGGAATTCTCCTGCGAGCAGAGCACCATAGACGAGAAAGGCCGGTATATCTTCTTGTGGTGCATGCCCAGGAAGTTATGTATTTTGGCATATATATATATATATCTATCTATCTATCCCCCCCCCCCCATTTGATGCCAAAGTCCTATATCAACTAGCAAAGTTCACCTTGGATAAACCTGACATCCCGATAGTGGCAATAGGTGATTATAGAATAAAATAGACAATACTGCGCTACCTACAATATGGAAAAATAAAGCAGCCAGCACGACAATAATAAAAGATTGTAAACAAGGCAGAGTAAGAAAATGCGGCGCTAATAAAAAGGTATTGGGACAGTGTTGTTCTAGAGTCCAATAGATATAACTTATAGTAGTAATCAAAAATGTTCAAATAAATGGATAATAAAGTGCAGTCCAGTATGTAATTCCGTGACTTCCACCCGCATGCGATGTTGACCACCACCAGGAAGAATGTAAATGGGTACTCTTACCGGAAGGCAATTGAAACAAAGCGTGTCATCACTCAATAACCATTTTCATCAGGGAGCTTCATAACATCCACCACAGGTATACACCACAACTTTCCATATGATGGGCCACCCACATCAATAAACCCGATAAGGATTTCAGATGTTGGAAATAATATACCTCAAAGCAAAAAAAGTCCTACATAGCGTAATACTGTTTAATCAAATAATTTATTAAAGGAAGGTAATGCACTTACATGCATTAAGAAAAAACAAGCACAGCATGGAATTCCAGCATAAATCCAATTCCTTACTATAGACTAACCTCTATAGTGCCTTGCTTTTGAACCATACTAAGACATTTTTATTGGTTTGTATAATAAACAATAAAGCTTTGTGCAAATATATTAACCCGGAAGTGACGTATTATTGGTCCTGTTGTGAAATAGAGGCTTGAATTAGCTGCTGTTTTTTTGGTCATATGGTTTAGTTCCGCCCAATCATTTCTTTGGGTGAGGTACTCTCAGACTGAGGCTTGACACTCACTCTGTAAAGTGAGGCTGGACATTCATTCTGTTGACTCCATTGGGCAGAGCTACCTTAATAATTGAACTGGGATAATCAAGAGAACATATAAAAAGCGCAATGGGGAGCAGTGGACTCATACCCCCGTGGAAGTCTCTTCAGATGAAACGCGTTGGGTGTCAGGAGTCTGCTCCATCCTATTGTGCCTACGTATTGGATTTATGCTGGAATTCCATGCTGTGCTTGTTTTTTCTTCATGCATGTAAGTGCATTACCTTCCTTTAATAAATTATTTGATTAAACAGTATTATGCTATGTAGGACTTTTTTTGCTTTGAGGTATATTATTTCCAACATCTGAAATCCTTATCAGGTTTATTGATGCAGGTGCCCCATCATATGGAAAGTTGTGGCGTATACCTGTGGCGGATGTTATGAAGCTCCCTGATGACAATTGTTATTGAGTGATGACCCGCTTTGTTTCAATTGCCTTCCGGTAAGAGTACCCAATTACATTCTTCCTGGTGGTGGTCAACATCGCATGCGGGTGGAAGTCACGGAATTACATACTGGACTGCACTTTATTATCCATTTATTTGAACATTTTTGATTACTACTATAAGTTATATCTATTGGACTCTAGATCAACACTGTCCCAATACCTTTTTTATTAGCGCCGCATTTTCTTACAATAGGCGATTATAACATGGTTCTAGATGGCAGATTGGATTGAAACCCTTCGGGACTTGGGGCTGGTAGTGGAGTGGGGGCTGGCTAAACTAGCTGGAGAGCTGGGACTGGTAGACATATGGAGAATAAGGAACCCGGCAGTCTAGCAATATTTCTGCTTCTCCAAGATGCATAATATGCTGCTGGGCAGTGTAGCTTTGGTACCCTGGGTGGAGAACATCGGATATTCAGACCACGCCCCACTAGCGGTGGCAATAGGACAAGGGGATGAACACAAGAGGGGGGAATGGAAAATGACCCCGTATTGGCTGGAAATTATAGGGGGAGAGAAAAACATGGGTATGCACATAAAAGAATTCCTGTATATTAACAACGGTTCAGCTTTAGAGGGGGTGATCTGGGATGCCCTTTAAAGCAAGCCTATCTCAGAGGGTTACTAATACAGCAGGTTGCAAAGAAAAAAAAACAGACAAGAGAACAAGAGAGACTTAGTATGAATAAAGTGGCAAGAGAAGAAAGGCAATACCTTGATACCCCAACTCCGGAGGTGTTATAGAGATGGGTAAAAGCTCAACAAGAATGCAAAGATTTGCTCTTAAAGGCTGAGAATAGACCTCCTTCCTTTATTTTGTCTTAAAAAAAAAAATTTCCAGAAGGCGAAAAGACAGGAAGTTTACTGGCACGAGTGACAAAGGCAAATGCCCCACACATAACTATCTCCGCCATTAAGACCAGGGAAGGGAAGACTACGGCACACCCCCCCCCCCCCCCCAGAAATCCTAGACATCTTTAGAGAGTACTACCATGAACTGTACAGCTCCCAGGGTACTTAGTGATATGATGATCCCAGCTTTAACAGATGAGGAAAAGAGGGCTTTGGATGCCTCCATAGGGCTGGAGGAGCTAAAACAGGTGGTATCAGCACTAGCCAATCAAGAATCGCCAGGACCAGATGGCCTCGCAGTGGAAGCATACAAAAAATATGGGGATATACTACTCCCAAAACTGCTAAAAACATTTAAAATGGCAATAAAAATAGCTGAGCTCCCCACCTCTATGAGGGAATCAACTATTATTATCTTACCAAAGGAAGACAAAGACCCACTTAGTCCTGCATCCTACCGACCCAATAGCGTTACTCTGTACAGACATAAAAATCTTAGCAAAGATTTTCGCGGGTAGACTACAGAGAGTCGCACAGAGAATCATACACCCAGACCAAGCAGGGTTTATTCCTAATCGCTCAACGAGTATGAACATAAGGAGAGTCTTTCTAAATATACAAACCCCAATGGTAAATAAAGGTTCAAGGGGGATGCAACCAAGGCTGTTGGTTTCCTTGAATGGAGTTATTCGTGGCACACTTTGGCTGCATTCCAATTTGGTCCCAATTTTATTAGATGGGTCAAGCTCCTATATGACAAACCTAGGGCAAAAGTAAAAACGAATAACAGATGTTCAGAAACATTTACCCTGGGGTGCGGGACGAGGCAGGGGTGCTCCCTATCACCCTTGCTGTTCACGTTGGCTATGGAACCACTTGCAATAGCTATAAGATCATCAAATAATATTCAGGGGTTTCAGAGGAAAATGGGGGAAGAGAAGCTGGCCCTGTACGCTGATGACGTATTGCTTTTTTTGGGAGATACCCAAGCCTCCCTGGTGGCGGTATTGGATATACTTAACAGATTTGGTTGGATATCCGGGTTATAAAATTAACTGGGAAAAATCCATGCTATTACCAGTGGGTCCTATGAAATCAGAACTGCTGCAGGAGGCGGCAGAGCTGAAGGTAACAAATAAAATTATATATTTAGAAATACACATAACCATAAATCCAAAAGACTATATAGATAATAACATTATTCCACTGCTAGACAAGTATAAAAGTAAAGGGAAGGTATGGCGGCGGTTAGCCCTGTCAATGGCAGGGAGATGCAATTTAATAAAAATGATCTGGATGCCACAACTCTTATATATGTTGCATAATTCCCCAGTATGGATAAATAAGCAACGGTTTTTAAAATTGGATACTATATTTAGGGATTTAATATGGAAAAATGAACAACCAAGGGTTCAACTGCGTACATTACAGCTACCAAAAGACAGGGGAATCCTGGCAGTTCCACCCCCATGGTGATACTTTCTGGCAGCACAAATGCAACATCTACAGCAGTGGTTCTCAACTCCGGTCCTCGGGACCCCCCAACAGGCCAGGTTTGCAGGATAACTGAAATCCATCCCAGGTGATATCATTTGCTGCTCAGTGATTGCCGTATTCTAGTCTGCATCTCCCCAAGGTAATACTGAAAACCTGGCCTGTTGGGGGGTCCTGAGGACCGGAGTTGAGAACCACTGATCTACAGGAATGGAAAACCACTGGGGCAATAATGAGGTAAAAGCGGTGTTCCACCCAAAAGTGGAACTTCCGCTGGTTGGATTCCTCCCCCCCCAGGTGTCACATTTGGCACCTTTCGGGGGGGAAGAGGAACACCTGTCTTTAGACAGGTGTCCTTTTCCACACATCCGGGAGCTCGGGTCGGCAGCCGCGGCTGCTGACGTCAGCAGCCCGGCTCCCTACTGGCTGCCTGGCCAATAGCAGAGCACAGTGGAGCCTCGCGCATGCGCAGTAAGGTGCCTGGCGTGAAGCTGTTATGCTACACGTCCAGGTTTCCTTACCCGCATTGGATGCGGCTACCCCCGGTCCGAAGATTGGCGGTGGGTGCCAACATCGCTGGACTCCAGGACAGGTAAGTGTCCTATTATTAAGTCAGCAGCTACTGTATGTGTAGCTGCTGACTTTTAATTTTTTTTTTCCAGGCGGACCTCTTCTTTAAGCTCAAAACATAACACGCTAATAAAGGCCCTGGAGGCGGATTCTCTCCAATCTACCCTCCTAACATAATGGTTGGTTAGGAAAACATGGAAGACTGTGAAAGACATATTAGAATATCGAGGATTTACAGAATACTCGCCACTCTGGGATAACAAACATCTACAGGAATGATCTAAGAGAAGAATAGGGATTGGGAGTGCCACTGACTACTCAGCCTTGCTCAGGTGTATAGGGGGGGCACACTTAAGTCCTTCCAAGAACTGAAAGAGGAGTATAATATATCAAATAAGACTTTCTTTAAATATCTTCAAGTAAGGGATGCTCTGCGCAGTTCAGAGAAGGTCCGGTAGAATGGAGTGAGGCCACTATTCTCCAGGTGGTACAGGCAGATACAGCTAAAGGGTTAATATCACTACTCTATGATTATAAGCGGGGAGTATTGGGAAGTTGAGAAGAGCTCCCTTGTAAAAAAGGATGAGGAGGACCGGGGGAAATATCTGAGGACCAATGGAAATCAATTCTGGAGATGGGACCACTGAATACATTAGCTCCCCCACAAATGACCTCCCACCTGCTATTATTACATAGAGCATACAAAACTCCTCAAAAGGAGACAGGACGCTAATTGTTTACGGTGTAAGGACACGAGGAGATCTGATCCACGTGATGTGGAGATGTCCCAAACTTAAAAGGTATTGGTGGGAAATTATAAAGAAAATTAATAGCTCATTCGAAATAGTGCTGGATGTAGCCCCAAAATTATGTATACTGGGATACCTTAAGAGGGAAAATAGGGGGAATAAAAGGACAGCAATAATTAGATGTCTCTTTCTGGCAAGGAAATTGATAGCCAAGAAATGGTTGGCAGTGGAACCACCCACTAGCACAGAATGGGAAAGGTAAGTAATACAATAAGAAATGAAACATTTGTATTTAAAACAAGAGGTAATATTAAAGAGTTTGAAAAAATATGGAGAAGCTGGATCTCCAAAAGAGGATAGAGCGCTATGGCAGGGCAAGGGAGGTGAGGAAGCTCCCCTCTACTCTCTTGCTCCATATTTCAAGGAGGAGAAGGCAGAGGGAAAGGAAAGGAGTAAAATGGTAAAGGGGTAAAGCGCTTACATATGGTTACCTGTTTAGAAGTATAATGGGGTGGTCAAATAAATAGACTAGATAGAGAAAAGGGGAAGGTAAATCTGGATAATGTATTGTATTGCGTGTTTTTAAGGGTATATGTTAAATGTTGGGACATGTTTAACCACTTCAGCCCCGGAAGGATTTCCAGCTTTAGGACCGGAGCCCTTTTTGCGATTCGGCACTGCGTTGCTTTAACTGACAATTGCGCGGTCGTGCGACGTTCTACCCAAATGAAATTTGCGTCCTTTTTTTCCCACAAATAGAGCTTTCTTTTGGTGGTATTTGATCACCGCTGCGTCATTTCTGATCGCCGCTATAAACAAAAGAAGAGCGGCAATTTTGCAAAAAAACCCCAAATTTCTTACTTTTTCCTAAAATACAAATCCAAAAAAAAAATATAAAAAAAACATTTTTTTTTCACCGTTTTTGGCCGATTTATATTCTTCCTCATATTTGCGATTAAAAAAAAATCGCAATCGGCTTTTATTGATTGGTTTGCGCAAAAGTGGCCACGTTTACGGATGATGAGAATTCATTTTTGGGGTTTTTAATTTTTTTTATTTTTTACTAAAAATGGCGGCGATCT
>BLSH010314810.1:514091-525611 GCA_018402905.1 Glandirana rugosa | reverse complement strand
CCCGTGACGGGTTTAAATGATGTAAACCGGTCTTCTGAGACATCTCGGGGGTCCTCCTCTACAGAGTCTTCTGGCCAAATGTAGTAAATTTGGGCAGTGCCCTTATTAAACATCTCCGTCAAGCCAGTTTCATTTGGTAATTTAGCTTCTGTCTCCCATGTGCAAGCTATTCTCCACATTCCTTCACTGCACAGTAGTGGGCCATAATTGTGCAGAAAAGTTCTCCATACTTGTAAATCAAAAGTCCCTTCAGATTTTAAAGGTTTAGCTGTTCCTTTTGTCCATTCTACCCATTTATCTAGGGGCTCAGTATAGGCGGAACCATACCTTCGGTTCATATATTCTATAGCGCTGGGCATGTTCTGAGGGTCTCTCACCCTTCACTCCCTTATTTACATGAATGCCCATGACTGCCCAGTCTTTTTTCTACTTGTGCCTATACCCTCTTGCCTCTAAAACAAGTAGTACAGCAAATCTGCAGATTTACAAGAATAGTCTCCACTTATCTACGTGGATAGAAGGGTTTTATGACAATAGACAAAACACTCACTAAGAAACGCTCCTCGTCTCTTCTCTTTTCTGTGGGTTTTATCTGTCCCTACCATGCACCGCTGAACCAGGCTGCCCACAAGGAGTCAACGCTGGGAACTGCAGAGGTTTATCCCTATCCACACACAGTCCAACCCATGAAGGGGGACACAAACACATTCACACACACGTTACCCAACCAGAAAGGTCCCAGATTGGTCTGGTTTCCTTGAGAACTGACAGATGGGATACATAGGAAAGGCAGAAAATCTAGCAAGCTTAAGGACAGCTTACCTAGATGGCATTTAGAGGTCTGCGTTCCCGATGATCCTGATCAAGGCGCGGTTCTTTCTGGAGACTCTGCTAACTCCTGGCTGGCTCGCCACAAACTCTTATGGGAAATTTCTGGTTGTGACTCTAAAAATAAAAAAGTTAGTTTTGCAATTGCAGGAACAGATCCACAGGACGCAATCTCTGTGTTTTAAAATGTCCGTTCTGACAAGATTATTACATGATATTTTATACATAGATAAGAAAGGGGTGGTGTGAGATGTTATTATAAACTAACAAATAGAAATATATTATTAAAAGCTAGCGAATAGAATAGTTGCAAAAGTAAAACAGAAAGGGGAGGGGGACTAGAGCCAGAGAGAGGGCTTCTAGCAGAAGTTGTATCTGTGTGATAAGTAAAGGCCACACAACACATTAAAGCAGAGTGAACAAAATGGAGTCTCTTGTGCTTAAATGAACAATACATTGAAAGCCCATGTCAATACATTACAGCTGCAACCAATTTTACATTACTTTTTTCTTGTAGAAATGTCCTTTTGCTCCGGCATTGTTCTAAATATTACACAGATGTGCCACTTTACAGGCAGACTAAGGGGATGTACATGGCAGATCATTAATGGAGCAGGGCGGTAGGACCCAAACATGTCCAGTGGCTCTTCTTAACCACTTACCAACCGGAAGGTTTTCCAGCTTTAGGACCAGAGCACTTTTTGCGATTCGGCGCTGAGTCGCTTTAACTGACAATTGCGCGGTCGTGCGACGTTGCACCCAAACAAAATTTGCGCCCTTTTTTTCCCCACAAATAGAGCTTTCTTTTGGTGGTATTTGATCCCCTCTGCGTCATTTCTGATCGCCGCTATAAACAAAAGAAGAGCGACCATTTTGCAAAAAAACCCAAATTTCTTACTTTTTGCTAAAATTCAAAACCAAAAAAAATATATAAAAAAACATTTTTTTTTCACCGTTTTTGGCCGATTTATATTCTTCCTCATATTTGTGATAAAAAAATCGCAATCGGCGTTTATTGATTGGTTTGCCCAAAAGTGGCCGCGTTTTACGGATGATGAGAATTCATTTCTGTGGTTTTTATTTTTTTTTATTTTTTACTAGTAATGGTGGCGATCTGCGATTTTTAGCGGTACTGCGATATTGCAGCGAACATGTCGGACATTTTTGACACTTTTTTGGGATCACTGACATTTTTATACAGCAATCAGAAATTTAAATGTCCACTGATTACTGTATAAATGTCATTGGCAGTGAAGGGGTTAACCTGGGGTGGGAGAGCTAGGGGTTAACTGTGTTCACTGGGTGTGTTCTTACTGTGGGGAGGTTGGGCTAACATGGGCATGAGAGATCTAACTGATCCCAGTGACAGGGATCAGTAGATCACTCATGCCCCTACTAACAGAGCGGGGAACCGCCGTGTTTAAATCGGCGGTTCCACGTTCTTTCCCTGTGGCCGCTCATCGCTGCTCGCAGGCTGACATCGGGTCCGCCTGAGCCGCGGGCACACTACTCAGGAGTGCGGCCCTAGTGGCTGTTCGCATATCGCCGCCTTTTTACGGCGATTCACGCTCAGCATCCCGACTGCTGCCGCGAAAACACGGCGCGCCATCAGGAAGTGGTTAAAGTAGTGCTACATTTGCATAATACACAGACAGGAAGATCACATACACAGGAGGATAACTTCCAGAAGAAATATTAGGGACCCCCCAGGCACAATATTTAAAGGAAATTTTCATTTTTATTGTTTCACTTTAAGCATTATTAAAATCACTGCTCCTGAAAAAACTATTGTTTTAAAAACTTTTATTTATATTGATACATGTCCCCTAGGGCAGTACCCGGGTCCTCATACACTTTTTATGGCAATTAACTTGAATACAAGCTTTAAATGGAGAACTTTGCTTCTTGCAAGTTCGAGACCGATTGACAGCCACTGATTCCCGACTATGTGAGCTGACAGGCAGCTTCCCCGGCAATAGTGCTCTGTTCTGTTTGAATATCCGCCCAGTTTGAGAGTTGAAGTCTTAATTGCCCTTAATTGTGAGCTATTTTCCTGCACTTCAGGAGCGCATATCGGCGCTATAGTAAATTACTTCTCACATAGACATGGCGATTGCCTCAGATGTTACACTTCCTATAGTCTCGGATGTGTCCTATTTGCCTAGAGGTTTGTCTGATCATGCGCCCCTCTCTTTGGACCTTCTCCTCCTCCCGAGCTCGGGTTCCGCTGTCTGGTGCCTGAATTCTCAGTGGCTGGAGGATGAGGTGGTACAGGGGGAATGCAAGCAAGGTATTGTCAACTATTGGAAAATAAACTTGGGCTCAGTTGACTCACTGAAAGAACGGGAGGCTTTTAAAACTACACTTCGGGGCACTTTTATGTCAACTACAGGTGCTTTGCGTAAGAATACCTGGCAGCATACTGAAGAACTAGAAACTGCCATGCTAGTGGCGGAATCTGCTTATGTCAAAAACCCTGATCCTGCTACACGGGACACGTGGCAACATAGACGCAAAGTATGAGCTTCGCTTGCTGGACCACACACAAATGCTACCCGCTGCTCAAAAAACATTTGAATATGGAAATAAGGCTGGTCGTTTACTGGCCTATTTAACTAGATCAGAATACTCCCCTATATGTATTCCCCGAATCTTGACTCCTCAAAGTCAGATTAGTAATGACACTCCTGATATTGTGGAGGCATTTCTATCCTTTTATAAAGACCAATGCCACTAGGATACAATAGTCTGAACCCCAATTGAATGAGTAACTCGCACAAATATCTCCCCCATCTTTGTTAGTTGATACACGTGAGGAACTGGAGGCACCTCATTCTGTTGAAGAGCTTGCCCTGGCCATTTTTCAGCTACCAGCAATTAAGAACCAGGCCTGGTTGGCTTCCCGGCACAGTGGTTTACCCAATACTGACATTTAATATGCCCATTTCTTCTTCGTACCTATAACAAAGCCCTAGAAGTCAGAACCCCACACACACATACACTATTTGAGAGGCTCTGAAAATCCTGTTATTAAAACCTCGTAAAGATCCTCTTAAATGTGATTCCTATCGGCCGATTTCTCTCATTAATGTGGATGTTAAGATCCTAGCTAAAGTGTTGTCCAACTGTCTAAACACTGTGGTTGCGAAATTGGGCAGGAGCAATCAGTAAGGGTTTATACCTGGTCGGTCCACTAGGATTAACATTCGTAGGCTACAGTATCCCCATGATTGTTCCTCCACTCGTGCTATCGTGCCCTTAGATACGTGTAAGGACTTTGATAGCGTAGAATGGCCCTACTTGTTCCAAGTGTTACAGCTTTACAGATTCGGCCCTCGTATTATAGCATGGATAAGACTCCTTTACACATCACCACTGGCCTGTATCCAAGTTAATTCTAATGTTACTAATGCCTTCCCAATAACCAAGGGTACTAGCAGAGGCGTAGCTTGAAGCTTTTGGGCCCCGATGCAAAAGCTGACTTGGGAGGCCCCCCCCCCATTACAATATTCTGCTTTTACAGCGTGCTTGCCCCGTCACTCTGTGTAGGTGAAACTGGAAACTCAGAGTGGCGGGCCCCAGAGTTTACTGAATTACCTACACAAGGTGACATAGCGAGCACTTTTACCCAGGGACACGGTGTAATACAGAGCAGACAACTTCTGAGGAGTGGCGACCTGAATAATATGAGAGATCAAAGATCTCCGGGGGTTCAGCGTCATTATTTAAGTAATTAACCAGCAAGGCCAAACTTTGGTAGGGAAAACTTTGAGAAAGAATAAATCAAATGATGCTGCAAAAATCTAAACTAAGCTCACCAGTGGTTATTGTCAGAGTCCCCATTTCACATCAGAGTCCCCTCCATTTAATTATTAAGTAGTGCTACATAGTACAGTTTGCTCCTTGCTGTGCATTTCTTGTACAAAAATAAAAAATGCGTGTACATTGCTGGTTTAAAAAAAAAAAAGAATAATTTATTTATTTATTTTTATTATTATTAATAAATAGTGCTACATAGTACATTTGCACCTTGCTGTGCATTTCTTGCACAAAATTGCACATTGCCAGTTTAAAAAAATAATATAAATTTGTGCTAAATAGTACATTTGCGTACAGAATGAGGAATGAGTCAAATAAGGGACGTGGTCGTGGTGCTGCTGGTGTTGGTGAAGCTCCTGTTGCAAGGAAAGGATGTGGTCGATCTGTGCCAGCTAAACGCCCAAGTAAAACACCTTCCTCCGATGCGAGTAGCCGACAGAACCTTCAACGTCACATGGTAGGCCCGAATGCCGCTCAACGAATGGTGAGGCCAGAACAAGTACAGGCGACAGTAGATTGGGTGGCTGACAATGCCTCCAGTTCCTTCACATTGTCTCCCACCCGGTCCCTTGCTGAAAGCTCAGAGTTGGCACCTGAACCCCATGGCCATCTGTCTTTCACATCAGCCCCTTGTAAATCAGCCAAGCTGTCTGAGGCCCAAGTCATGCAACAGTCTCTTATGTTTTTTGATGACTCTGCTGGTGTGCTTTCCATAGGCCATCCACATAGCCCTGCCCCAGAAGTGGAAGACATTGAGTGCACCGATGCCCAACCACTTCTGTTTCAGGATGAGGACATGGAAACACCACCGCAGCACGTCTGATGACGAAACACAGGTGCCAACTGCTGTGGCTTTCTACAGTGTACAGACTGACAAGGAGGGCAGTGGTGAAGAATGGCTTGAAGATGATGTGGAGGATGATGAGGTCCTAGACCCCACATGGAATGAAGGTCATGACGTGTGCAGTTTGGAGGAAGGGGTGATGGTCACACAGAGGCACCAGCACAGCAAAAGAGGAAGCAGGTTGCAAAAGCGGAGCGACCGTCCCCTAGACAGTAAGCCTGCTTTTACCCTCCGCACCCAGGGACCTAGCACACCAAAGGCAACTCAAAGGAGTTCCCTGGCGTGGCAGTTCTTAAGACAATGTGCTGATGATAAGACACGAATGGTTTGCACGCTGTGCAAACAGAGCCTGAATCGAGGCATAAATGTTCTAAACCTGAGCACAACCTGCATGACCAGGCATCTACATGCAAAGCACGAGCTGCAGTGGAATAAGCACCTCAAAATCCAAGAAAGGTCTCGGCCTCCTCCTGCTTCCTCTTCTGCTGCTGCCTCAGCCTCTTCCTCCACCTCTACAGTGCCAGTGGTACTTGCCACCCAGCAAACAGACGATGTGACAGCAACGCCACCATGTCCGCCACCGTCTCCAAGCATTTCCACACGGTCCCATGGAAGCTTACAGCTGTCCATCTCCCAAATACTGGAGAGAAAGCGGAAATACCCCCCTGGCCCTGAATGCCAGCATTTCAAAATTCCTGCCCTTTGAAATGCTGTCATTCTGTCTGGTGGACACAGGCAGTTTTAAAAACCTGATGGCGGTGGCTATCCCACAGTACGTGGTTCCCAGTCGCCACTACTTTTCCAGACGAGCCATCCCTTCCCTGCACAAACAAGTCGGGGACAGGATCAAGTGTGCACTGCGCAACGCCATCTGTGGAAAGGTCCACATAACCACTGATACGTGCACCAGTAAGCACGGGCAGGGACGCTATATCTTGCTAACTGCACACTGGGCAAATGTAGTGGCGGGTGGGCCTGAGGCGGATAGCAGTTTGGCGCATGTCCTTCCGTCACCGAGGATTGCAGGGCATTTCTCTCTGCCTCCTGTTGCCTCCTCCTCTGCTTCCTCCTCCTCTACCACCTCCTCGTCCGCTTAGCGTAACACCTTCACCACCAACTTCAGCACATATAGGGGGAAACGACAGGCTGCGCAGGAGCTGTGGATGGGCATTGAACAACAGACCGATGAGTGGTTGTTGCCACTGAGCCTCAAGCTCGGCCTGGTGGTGTGCGATAATGGGAGAAATCTCGTAGCAGCTCTGGGCCTAGCCAGTTTGATGCACATCCCTTGCCTGGCACATGTGCTGAATTTGGTGGTGCAGAAATTTCAAAAAACTTCTCGGATATGTCAGAGCTGCTGCAGAAAGTGCGGGCCCCATCTGTGCGCGCTTTCGGCTTTCTCACCCTGCTGCTGCTCGCCTGTCTGCGCTGCAGCGGAACTTCAGCCTTCCCGCTCACCACTTCCTATGCGACGTGCCCACAAGTTGGAACTCCACCTTGCACATGCTGGAGAGACTGTGCGAGCAGCAGCAGGCAATAGTGGAGTTTCAGCTGCACTATGTACCATATTGCGGTGCTTTGAGTACTCCACCAACATGGCCAGTGCCGATGACGCTGTTCTCAGCGTTACAATCCCACTTCTATGTCTCCTTGAAAAAACACTTCGGGCGATGATGGAAGAGGATGGGGCACAGGAGGAAGAGGAGAAGGAAGAGGGGTAATTTCCATGGTTATCAGGCCAGTCATTCACAAGTGACTCGGAGGGTGGGTTCCTGCACCAGCATAGGCCAGGTAAAAAATTTTCAAGCCAGGGCACAGTTCTGGAGGATGAGGAGGACGAGGATGAGGAGGAACCGTGTTCACAGCAGGGTGGCACCCAACGCAGCTCGTGGGCATCACTGGAGTGTGGCTGGGGGGATACGGAAGACACAGATGATACACCTCCCACGGAGGACAGCTTGTCTTTGCCTCTGGGCAGCCTGGCACACATGAGTAACTTCATGCTGCAGTGCCTGCTCAATGACAGCCGAGTTGCCCACATTGTAACTTGTGCTGATTACTGGGTGGTCACCCTGCTGGATCCTCATTACAAGGACAACATGCCGTCCTTAATTCCCTCGATGGAGCATGATCGGAAGATGCGTGACTACAAGAGCACGCTGGTAGACGCGCTGCTGAGGGCATTCCCAAATGACACCGGGGGCTCAGTGGAAGCACAGGGCGAAGGCAGAGGAGGAGGAGGAAGAGGTCGCCAACGCAGCTGTGGCACCGCCAGCACCTCAGAAGGCAGGGTTAGCATGGCCGAAATGTGGAAAAGCTTTGTCAGCAGCCCGCCACAACAAACAGCACCACCAGCTGATAGGCAACATCTAGGAGGCAGCATTTCAGCAACATGGTGGAACAGTATGTGTGCACACGCCTACACGTACTGACTGATGGGTCTGCCCCATTCCACTTCTGGGTCTCCAAATTGGGCACATGGCCTGAGCTTGCCCTTTATGCCTTGGAGGTGCTGGCCTGCCCTGCAGCCAGTGTATTGTCTGAACACGTGTTTAGCACGGCAGGGGGCGTTATCACAGACAAGCGCAGCCGCCTGTCCACAGCCAACGTGGACAAGCTAACGTTTATTAAAATGAACCAGGCATGGATCCCACAAGACTTGTCTGTACCTTGTGCAGAATAGACATTTATACTGGCCTCACACAGCCATTGGTATACTTAAGTGAACTTTTTTTTTATTATGTCTCAATATTTTGGGGGCTACCCCAATAAGAAAAAACAAACAAACAATAAACAGTGTTGGCTACCTCCCCCTCTTCCACCTACACCACCACGGTCACCGCCTCCTCAACCTCCTACTCCATGTCCACATCCTCCTCCATTTTTTTCTATGTGATTTTAAGTTCTTTCCCTATGCAGGGCACTTGTCCTACTCTTACCCCCATTTTGCTTCCTTTTGCAGCCCCCTAGCACTTTCCAGGACTTTTTTAGAGCCATTTTAGTGCCCAAAAGTTCGGATCACCATTGACTTCAATGGGGTTTGGGGCCCAACTCGAACTTTTTCGCGAAGTTCGGCCGAACCTGAACATCCAGGTGTCTGCTCAACTCTATTCATGAAGCAATATCAGTGGTGGTTCAATGGGAGAGCACCGCAACCACCAGCAGGCATTCAGAAGGCGTCAGGATTGCTTCCTGAATGCCTGCCAACCGCTACAATACTGCCCTCTGAAAAGCAATCAATTGCAAGTTACTTTTGAGAGAACAGTAAGCATCGCCACCTCTCTGAAAGAAGTCTGATTCATAGGCTAAAAGCAGGTAAAAATTACTTTCAAAAACTCTTCAGCTTCCATCCAATAAAATAAAGTACACCGTGCTCGGTATTAAACACTGAAAAAAGAAAAAAAAAAATACAGTCCAATACATATTCCAGATGCTGGATAACACAATAAAGTCCCACTTTAGTGTATTCCAGATGATAGATAACACAATATCATCTGGATATTTATCACAATAAAGTCCCACTTTGGTGTGCAGAAACTGCTTGTGCTTTTCAGGATATGACAAAACAGTGCTCCAACCTGCAGATAGAGTGCCCCACATGGATGTGCACTTACCCTTCTGTATGGACCCACCTATCTCTAGCGTGGTCAAATGCGTTTGTGGGGTGACCCCTGAAGGTGGATAGTTTTCTGGCTCGTAGAAAGGGAATCCTCCCACAGCGTGTATATAGGACATATATTAAAAAACAGGAAGAACTTCATTGCGCAAATACAAGTAGCAAATTTAATAAAAAAAAATTAAAAAATCAAGAGTATCACTCACATATTTCGGTGCCTGGTGTCCCCGGCACCCGGCGTATCATGCAGGTGATTTAGTAAGGGCCTAGAAGAATGTATTTCGCCGTCGCTGCGGCTCGGCTGTTTCCCTAGTTTGGAGCTGTAGGCGGAAGTAGGTTGCTGTGACGCGATCACGCTTCGGCGCGTTTCAGCTGTCATCATGAAGCTGCAATCCTGCCATTTTGGATGTGGGCATTTATACCCACACCTGGAAAATCGTATTAGACCAAATTGTATTCACCTGCAGTTTACTGGAAGGGTACTGGGGCTTACAAAAGAGCTATACCATGTACATACCCCTAACTAAAATATATCTTATAAATAGTCAAATGTACAAAAGTAAAAAATTATAATATATAAAAAATTATAATCCGTAAAAAATGATCCGCCGTTTGGGTCTTAGGTATTTTGTGACCATTTAATTGTTTTACATACCCAACTTGGAGAGGAAGCCCTCTAGTGGTGAAAGAGTTATATGGATCAAGGCTATAAATGAAGAAGGTGAGAGAAGGTGGAGTGAAAAAATAAAAAAGAATGAATGAATTAAAATAAGATAGAAAAAAATATGAAAAAACAAAGAAGAAAAATAGAAAAAAATGAAAGAAAAATCAAAAAATAAACTAAAACTAATAATTTAGTAAAAAAATAAATAAAAATAAATGGTGAAAAATAAACTAAAAATAATAAAATAAAAATAAAATGTGAAAAAAGTAAGAAATACATTTTTTTTAAATATTTAAAATAAAAAGTGAAAAATAGAAAAGGACCATTTTTTCACAGCGACCTACTTGCGCCTACAGCTCCAAAAAAGGGAAACAGCCGGGCCGAGCCGCAGCGACGCAGAATCCATTCTTCCCGACTTATTACCCTTATTAAATCACCTGCATGATACGCCGGGTGCCGGGGACACCAGGCACCGAAATATGTGAGTGATACTCTTGATTTTAAATATTTTTTAACCAGTTCCACACCGCGTGCAGTATATTTACTGCGGCAGTGTGGCCGTGTCCCGCGAATCGCTGTAAATAGACGGCGATCGCAGGCACAGCTAGGGGGTGCGCACGGCGATCCCATTGGCTACAGGACCGTTCAATCTACAGCAGTGTTTCTCAACCTTTTACGGTGAAGTACCCCTGCAGGTCTAAAAAAAATTTCTAAGTACCCCTGTCTCAAGAAAGTTATCGCTTGGGTGTCATGGTTTCTGTGTGCGTGTGTAATGTCCGTATGTGTTCGTGATAATTTCTGTGTGTGTGTGATGGTTTTTGTTGGTGTGCAATATCACGGTATGTGTGCATGCTGCAATGACAGATACACACAAAATCACAAATGAACACAATGACACCCACACATAATACAAAATTAGCAGACCAGTAGACACATGCGCACACACATGAAGCCTACCAGTGCAGTGCCCACCAAATGCAGCCTCATCAGTGCAGTGCCCACCAAATGCAGCCTCATCAGTGCAGTGCCCACCAAATGCAGCCTCATCAGTGCAATACCCACCATATGCAGCCTCATCAGTGCAATGCCCACCATATGCAGCCTCATCAGTGCAGTGCCCACCATATGCAGCTTCATCAATGCAATGCCCACCATATGCAGCCTCATCAATGCAGTGCCCACCATATGCAGCCTCATCAGTGAAGTGCCCATCAAATATAGCCTCATCAGTGCAGTGCCCACCATATGCAGCCTCATCAGTGCAGTGCCCACCAAATGCAGCCTCATCAGTGCAGTGCCCACCAAATGTAGCCTCATCAATGCAGTGCCCACCAAATGCAGCCTCATCAGTGCAGTGCCCATCCCCACCAAATGCACCCTTATCAGTGCAGTGCCCACCAAATGCACCCTTATCAGTGCAATGCCCACCAAATGCACCCTTATCAGTGCAATGCCCACCAAATGCAGTACAGTCACCCTCCACTAAGTATAGACCCCCATCAGTATAAACCACCCCTCCTCCATCAGTGCAGATCCCCCTTAGGATAAATCCCCCCTCCATCAGTACAGATCCCCTCATGATAAACCACCCCTCCTCCATCAGTGCAGATCCCCCTTAGGATAAATCCCCCCTCCTTCATCAGTACAGACTCCCTCAGGATAACCCCCTCCATCAGAAGAGACCCCCCCTTAGGATAACCCCTCCATCAGTGAAGACCCCCTCCCTCAGGATCACCCCCTCAAAAACTG
>BLSH010314810.1:474764-485978 GCA_018402905.1 Glandirana rugosa | reverse complement strand
CCACAAACGAAAGGTTTTACCCCAGTAAAAACACCCGTTAAGGTAACAGGACCACGAGGTCCCGGAAGTTGGGTTGAAGGCCCTGGAGCACCAGGACAATGGAATTGCCCACAAAAATGACCCCATTTTGGAAAGCAAACACCCCAATGTATAATCGGAGGCATAATGAGTCTTTTGAACATGTCATTTTTTTTTCCAGTAGTTTTTAGAAAATGTGGGGGGAAAAAAATGAAACCGCTTTTATTTTTACACAAAGTTGTCCATTTATATGATATTTCCAACATATGGCATGTACCTAGCAAAAAAATGACACCCCAAAATGCATTCTACTACTCCCCCTGAGTATGGCAATACCGAATGTGTGAGACTTTTACAAGTGATGTTTACTGATAGGTGATGACGGTCTCTGCCAGGTGATTGGCGATGATCACTGATGGGTAACTAGTGGAGGTCACTGATGGGTGACTGGCGGGGGTCACTGATGGGTGCCGGGTGTCTGGCGGTGGTCACTGATGGGTGACAGGTGTCTGGCGCTGGTCACTGATGGGTGTCGGGTGACTGGCGGTGGTCACTGTTGGGTGGCGGGTGACAGGCCACGGGTGACTGGCGGTGGTCACGGTCAGTGACGGGTGACAGGCCACGGTCACTGATGGGTGACAAGGCCACGGTCACTGATGGGTGACGGGTGACACCCCATGGTCACTGATGGGTGACAGGCCACGATCAGTGATGGATGACATGCCACGGTCACTGATGGGTGACGGGTGCACTTTATGACAGTCTAATGACAGATGCACTTTATGGGGGCAGATAGGGTGACTGTTGGGTGACAGGTGCATTGGGGGGGCAGGGGTGAAGTGAAGTGACTGGGTGTGTTGGTGTTTTACACAGATCAGTAACTCACTGATCCTAGCTCTTCTATCCTCACACTGGAAAGAGCTGGTAACAGTGAGTTACCGCTCTGTTTACATTACATGGGTTCGGCTGTGAGTAGAGCACCGACAGAGCTGGTATGCGCGCGCCAGATCTCGCGCAATCCCGGCTTAAAGGGGCGATGTCATATGATGTCCGCCCGGAACAAGAGCCGTTCCGCTCCCCCATCATTTGACGGTGGGCGGACAGCAAGAGGTTAATGTCTTATTAATTTTTAAAGTTGTTTACAATATTTACTTTATGGTGAAGTTTGCGTTTTTATTTATTTTTTATATACCTGGCACTCTCAATTTCTTCAAAAACATTTTTGGCACATACTCAAAAAGTTGGCTACTCCTGTGATAGTTTTATCATAACTTAACAATGTTGCAAACCACATGGAACAATGACTGTAAATACAATTTTATTTTTTCTTTATATAGAGGTGTGGAAAAATGTTTCATTTTGTTTAGATTATTTCATCTTGACCTGTGACATATTACATGTTCTGACTGGCTGCCTTATTTAACATGGAATGTTTAGTAGTTAAAAAAAAATAAAAATAAATAAATAAACCGAGTGCAGGCAATGAAGGCTGTGAAACTATTGCAATGGACCCCCACCGCCTTACACAACATTATTTTAGGTAAGGCATCTAACGTGATCTATTTTACCCATACCAATGTGATGCTCCAGTTTGTTCACGAAGCCATTTTATATTTGTGACGTCAAAATACAAGCAACTCTGAAGCTCTCGAATGAAATTGAATCAGTACATTTTGACAGCAGCTGTTTTCCTTTGTCGGATGCTATCTTTTTTCACGGTAATACTATAACAATTACATAGCTCAACATACGAGCCAGTACATGTAAAGAAATCTGCGTTCAGAAACGAGAGTCGATAATCAGCAGCTTGTAAACTCTCGCGATGCTAGGATTTCAAGCTCTTTGACTGACCTTCCAATGGTAAAACCCGGTGAATACAAAGGAGGTCTACTAACAGCCAATAGTGGTTACGCGTGTTTGGGAGTGCATCTTTCCGGCTATATAAAAGTAGCCACGAGTTAGCATTGTCGGTAGAATCCATTTTGGAGAAATTGAACGATTGTGGGGGTGTGTGAGGACGTAAGCAGCACTAGCTGTTGTGGTTTTGCGTATAGGCCTATGCTTTGTTTTGGGCAATAGTTGTAGATTATTAGTGAATTAGATTAACTGAATGCGATTACCCACTAGTTTGATAAGTAGCACTTATTTTGTACAGTGCTGGGTTTTGCGATTGACACATGCAGGGGTATGGATGGGACATTTGCGGCGTAGATTTCGGTCTCGTTTACCGACGTGTGAGTAGTGTGTGCTCCGTTAGCAGAGTTGCTGAATTTTGTGTTTTGTGTCTTTCAGGCGTGCGTATACTTCACTCTTAAAACATGTCTGATGCTGAGCAGCAGTATATGGAGACCTCCGAGAATGGCCATGAAGCCGGAGACGCCGAGGGCGCCGAAGTGAAACCCTCTGCGGCTCAGGGAGGCCAGAATGGACCCGAGGGCGATCAGATCAGTGCGAGTAAAGCGGAGGAGGACGCAGGGTGCGTAGCTGAAATTTCTTCCCCTTTAACTGAAGGAGTGTAAGTGATTTACGATTTTTAAACTTTTCGTTTTTATGTTTTAATTGAAGCAACAGTACGCTTTGCGTGTGTCTTGACAGTCCTTTGTTCTGCCGGTCTTTGTTGGCGCCATCTGGTGCAGGGAGGGTCTAGGCCTCTTCAGTGTTGCAGTGTTTCTCGCATATCTGGTATGTTTAGTGGGGTAACGCTCTTTTATCCTGTAACATGTGAGGTTTCTTTAAATAGTGCAGGCTGCATGTACACAGTGCATCTGGAATGTATTCAGTGATTCGCTTTTTCCACTATTATGTTACAGCCTTCTTCTAAAATGGGTTATCTTCCTTAAATTTCTACAAACAATACCCCATAATGTTGATGTGAAAGACGTTTGTTTTGAAATCTTTGCACCTTAACAACTTCCAAGACAATTCTGGCACTCCTCACCTACATACTCGAAAATTACTCAGGAAATAATAATCATTTTGCAGAGAGCCTAGGGAATAAAATGGTGGTTGTTGCTATTTTTCAAATGTGTGTGGTGGGGCTTTTTTTTTTTTTTTTTTTTTTTTTTTTGAGAAACTGTTTCATGAATAATAAAAAAAAAAAAAAACTAATGTTAACCCAGGTGTGTGGGTTTTTTTGTTTTTTTTCTCCACCAAGTAAATGAATGGATTCTCCCCTCCCGAACATGTTACACTTTAAAATTGCACACACTTGTGGAATGGTGCTTAACTTTGGTAATGAAAAAATCTCCATAGGCGACAAAATAAATGTATTTACTTATTTTTTTCAGGATACCTGTCTATAGTTTTCGAATTGCTACACTCATTTGACCGTGTGTGGTTTTAACGCCGTTTATGCATGGGTTATTTAGGTGTTTTTTTTTTTTTTCCTCTTTCTCTTTCCCCCTATTACAAGGAATATATAATCTACACTGAGCAAAATTATGAATGCAACACTTGTGTTTGCTCCCATTCCCCCCCCCACCCATCTTCCAGGACAGCTACTTGAGAGAGTATTGGCTCCGCCTTCTACAGAATACACAAACCAGACAATTTTAAAAGGCCCCTCCCTTTCCTCTGACCCTCAGTAGTTTTGTGTTTCCAGACCTCCAGGTGACACACCGTAAGGTTTGTTTTTTTTTCTTCTGGTCTGGTAATTTTGGTTAGCGTACCCCCCCCCCCCCCCATTCTAGTTACTCAGACAAGTTGTGGCTTGGTCAGGAGTATTTTCTGCTGGGACAGACTAGAAAGGGGCCCCCTTGGATTTCTTGTGGTACTTGCCTTTTGAGGATCCCTATTGGCAACTTTCACTCCCCAGCTGCGCACCGGCTGATTCTACACTGCAGGAGATGGAGGAGCGCTCTCCTTGTGTTCCCTCCGCCCTGGGTGTACCAAGATGGTGTCGGATGACGCATTTCCTGTGACGCGGCAAAGGGCACAGGAACCGGAAGTGATGTAGACGCACCTTCGGACGCGGTGCATTTGAACACAGTCGGTGTGTTCATTAAAGGGGATACGCTGTATTACAGCGTGGCAGCAGGAAAAACTGCTGAACGTTCATTCCTCCTGCCTACTGACATACTATGGAGGCTGAACAGGGCATTGAGGACGGAGCACCCGCTCATGGGGGCACAGTGACTGCATCTGATCCTTATACAGTACCTAAGGTAAGTGCCTCTCCTAGGGAGAGCCATTTGAACCAGGGGGTCTGTATATCTTGTTTTTTTGCATTAAAGCACAGACATGCTAGATTTTGCCTTTTGTCTTCTCTAGGTTAACAAACCGGTTAAAAGGAGATGTGAGAGCTGTAGAGCTAAACTGCCAAAGACCAGTAAGAAGCTTTTATGTGAGACCTGTATTGCATCAGTTGCAGGGGCTGATTCAGCTGCATCTCTAAAAGACTTAAGGTGTCCATGAGAGAGGTGGTGTCATCCTTTCAGTCTTTCAATGACAGGTTAGCAGGACTAGGTCCTTCCACTGCTAGGTCTGTTACAATGTCCCAGGATCCCTCGGTTACGGGAAAATCTCTGCCTCCCCTGGTATTAGAGACCGTGAGTTCTCGGTTGGTCTCTGAACTAGAGGTGGGGGAAAACTCAAATACTTCATCTGACAATCAGTCAACGTCAGATGTCGAAGAAGCAGTTAACACGGCAAAATATCTATTTCCAATAGATGATGTTGATAAGCTGTTAAAAGCTATTTATACGTCGGAACAGATTGAGGTGCCCCAACAGTCTCAATCTATTCAGGACAGGATGTCTAGGGGACTGCAGGGACCTAAGACTAGGTCTTTCCCTGTTCATCAGTCTCTCGGACATGGTCCTCTCAGAATGGAATGAGCCTGAAAGAAAGTTATTCCAATCTAGGGGACTCAAAAGGAGGTTTCCTTTTCAGTCTGATATTGAAGAAATGTTTTTCAAGTGTTCTAGATTAGACGCTCCTATGTCACAGGTATCTAAGAAATCAGATCTTTCGTTTGAGGATTCGGGTGTGCTAAAAGATCAGATGGATAGGAAGGCAGATGCCCTACTGCATAAAGCCTGGGGTGCTTCTGCTTTTTCTCTGGGGCCAGCACTAGCATCCACCTGTGTGGCTAGAAAACTTGATGTGTGGGTGCACATGTTGGATGACCTGCTCTCTTCCAATACACCTGTGGAGGTGATCAGAGAGTCCCTCCCCTTGATTGCTAAGTCAGTGGCATTTTTGGCCGACGCAGCAGCGGACTCGGTGAGATCAGTAGCCAAGACGTTGGCGCTAATTGCTCCAGAAGGGCAATTTGGTTAAAATCCTGGGAGGGGGATCTTGCCTCCAAGAATAAATAATGTGGCATTCCCTTTTGAAGGCAAACTTATTTGGTTCTGCCTTGGAGGAAGTACTGGAGAGTTCATCAGAGAAAAGTAAGAAATTCCCAGCCAGGAAGGTTAAACCGCAGGATAAGAAGCCTTTTCGTAGCTTTCAAAGCAAGTCTAATTTCAAGGGTGGTCAGCAGATCTAAAAGAAGAGGTCTTTTAAGGACAAGACTAAAGGTGGGATGCTCATTGCTCCTACAGCCCCCGCTAAAAATTCCCAGTGACGCCAGGTCAGGGGTAGGAGGAAGGCTGACCCATTTCTTCAAAGAATAGGCAGAGATCAGCCAAAATCAGTTTATTCTCAAGATCATACAGGAGGGTTACGGGTTGGAATTCAAAACCCCTCCTCGCAGTTTTTTTCTCACTTGGCTGCCCAGAGACCAAGAGAGAAGACAGGGCATGTTAGACCTAGTTTCTCGATGGGAATCAGAGGGAGTAATTTCTCCTGTTCCGGAGCTTCAAGGCTTCTATTCTTCTCATGTATTTCTGGTGAGGAAGGCATCCGGAGGGTTTTGGCTGTTCATCAATCTGTGTCCTGAACAGATTCTTGGTTTACAGATGCTTCCGAATGGAAAGCATTTATTCCCTATGGAATCTGTTATTACCAGAAGTGTTCATGATAAAGTTGGATATCCAGGACGCTTATCTTCATGTGCCAAATATGCCAGAATCAACCATGTTGATGGGGACAAGAGCCTCTTCCCGACAACCCTGGCCATTGGTTGTCGGGGTCTGCGGGCGGAGGCTTATCGGAATCTGGAAGCCCCCTTTAATAAGGGGGCCCCCAGATGCCGGCACCCCCACCCTATGTAAATGAGTATGGGGTACATCGTACCTCTACCCATTTACCTGCGGGAAAAAATGTACAAAAAAAAACACACCTTTTTAAAATATTTTATTAAATCCGCTCCGGCATCTTCTCCCCTCTCTTCTCCCTCGTCTTCTTTCTTTGGCTGGCTCTTTTGCGGGGTCTTCTGATCTTTTGCCGCTGTCTCCCTTCTCCTCCTCCTCACTCCTCCCTCCTCCCCTTTTAAGACACCTAGCACACAAGTCGATCACCGTGATCTGACTTTTGGTGCGGCTTCTATTCAAATCAATGGGCTCCCTTAGGGAGCCATTGATTTTGAATAGAGGCAGAAAACGCCGCTGAAAGCTAGCGTGAAAAAACATGCATTGACGTCAGGGCAAAACGCAGAGAAAAACTGCTTTTTTTTTTTTCCCTGACGTCAGGCCCGGCGGTTTGCTTATTTTTTTTTTGCAGACGCCCATGTGTGAGGCTTCAGACTGACTTTCTATGTGTACACGAGGCCTATTTCTTAAATCTGTTAGTGAGCACTTCTTAGCCGAGGTAATCCATCCACCTCACAGGTCTGGCATGTTAATTATACAGCATGGTTATTGCACAGGTGTGCCTTAGGCTGGTCACAATAAAAGACCACTTTAAAATGTGCAGTTTTACTGTATTGGGGGGGTCCAAAAACCAGTCAGTGTCTGGTGTGACCGCAATTTGCCTCACACAGTGTAGCACATCTCCTTCACATAGAGTTGATCAGTTTGTTTGCGGCCTGTGAAATGTTGATCCATTCCTTTTCAATGGGTGTGTGAAGTTGCTTGATGTTGGCAGGAACTGGAACACGCTGTTGTATACGACGATCCAGAGCATCCCAAACCTGCTCAATGGGTGACATGTCCGGTGAGTATGCTGGCCATGCAAGAACTGGAGTATTTTCAGTTTTCAGGAGTTGTGTACAACATGAAGTCGTGGATGAATGGCACAACAATGGGCCTCAGGATCTCATCACAGTATCTCGGCATTCAAAATCCACAATGTTGACATCGGCAAACCGCGCACCCACATGATGCCATACACGCTATCTGCCAACTGCCTTGTACGGTGAAAACCGGGTTTCATCCTTGAAGGGTACTCTTCTCCAGTGCCAGACGCCATAGGTTGTGAGCGTTTGCTCACTCGAGTTGGTTACAACGAACTGCAGTCAGGTTGAGACCCTGATGATGACTAGCATGCCGATGAGCTTCCCTGAGATGGTTTCTGACAGTTTGTGCAGAAATTCTTTGGTTATGGAAACAGATTGTTGCAGCAGCGGTCGGGGTGGCTGGTCTTGTACGATCTATCTTGGAGGTGAAGATGCTGCATGTGCAGGTCCTGGGCTGGTGGCTGCATGTGGTTTGCGGTTGTGAGGCTGGCTGGATGTACTGCCAAATTCTCAAACGCCTTTGGAGATGGCTTGTGGTGGAGAAAGGAACATTCAATTCAAGGGCAACTGTTCTGGTGGACATAACTGCAGTCAGCATGCTAATTGCATTCTAGTTCAGAACTTGTGGCATTGTGCTGTGATAAAACTGCACATTTTAATTTTAGAGTGACCTTCTATTGTGGCCAGCTTAAGGCGCACCTGTACAGTAATCATGCTTTCTAATCAGCGTCTTGATATGCCACACCTGTGGATGGATTATCTTGGCAAAGGAGCAGCGCTCACTAACACAGATTTAGACATATTTGTGAACAATATTTGAGAGAAATGTGCCTTTCGTGCACATAGAAAGTCATAGATCTGAGTTCAGCTCATAACTAGGGGTAAACAAAGTGTTGCATTTATGCTCTATCTCCTAGGCCCACTCCTAGGAAAGTGCAGTTGATTCCAAACTTCTTCCATTTAGGGATGGGGGCCACTTTCTTGGGACCTTCAGTGCTACAGAAGTCTCTTCTGTGCCTCAATAAAATCCTGCCTCAGAGGTATGCAGACAATTTCTTGGACTTCATGGCCTGGGTGTGCTCCGGGAGGACTTGATTAAAATCAATTCTAATTTTTAAATCCTGGTTTAAATTTAACTCAATTTTAAATTTTTTTAAAGAGCAATTGTCTGTCCCGCAGTGGCTCCTTCTCTGACCCACTGTTGACTCACTGACAGTCCCATTCACTTTAATGGGACGGCTGGTGATGCTGTACTGACTCAACAAGGTGAGGGACGTGGCAGCAGTAGGTGAGTGGGATACCCACTAACAGGCGCAGCCATGGTGGATCTGAAATTGATAGGTGCTTTTTAAATGTAAAGACTCATTCTTCCTTGTAGTTAGTCTTTACTATTTGTAAATAAAGGGATGGTTTCCTATTTAGAATAAGCTGTCGTTAGAATCAGTTCGGATATCGCCGTTTTACTATCAGTTTTCTGTGTACATAGATTTGGAATAGGAAATATTCTTAACCACTTCAATACAGGACATTTATACCCCCTTCCTGCCCAGACCAATTTTCAGCTTTCAGCGCTCACACTTTGAATCTCAATTACTCTCTCATGTTACACTGTACCCAAACAAACTTATCATTTTTTGCTCACAAATAGAGCTTTCTTTTGGTGGTATTTAATCGATGCTGGGTTTTTTATTTTTTTGCAATATAAGCAAAAAAAGCGAAAACTTTGATTTAAAAAAAACTTTTTTTATTTTTTTTTTATTTTTTTTTTTTTTTTTGTTTCTATTTAACAATTTTGCAAAAAAAAAATTTTTCTTCATAAATTTGGCCCAAAATTTATACTGCTACCTATCTTTGGTAAAAATAACCCAAATTAGTGGATATTTGGTCTCTGTGAAAGTTAGTCTACAAACTAGGGTGCAAATTTATTGAAAATTGATCACACCTGATGTACTGACGGCCTATCTCATTTTGTGAGAACCTAACAAGCCAGTAAAGTACAAATACCCCCCAAATGACCCCTTTTTTTTTTTTTCTTTTTTTTTTTGAAAGTAGACATCCCAAGGTATTTAGTAAGAGGCATGGTGAATTTTTTTAAGTTGTAATTTTTTTCCCACAATTCTTTGTAAAAATGAAGAAATATTTTTTTTTTTTTTTTTACACAAAATTGTCACAACAAGTTATTTCTCACACACTGCATATACATACTTGCAATGACACCCCAAAATACATTCTGCTACTCCTCCTGAGTATGGCGATACCACATGTGTGAGACTTTTACACAGTCTGGTCACATACCGAGGCTTAACATTGAAGTAGCACCGTTAGGCGTTCTACGAGCATAAATTACACATCTCATTTCGCAACCACCTATTACACTTTTGAAGGCCCTGGAGCACCAGGACAATGGAATTGCCCACAAAATGACCCCATTTTGGAAAGCCAACACCCCAATGTATAATCTGAGGCATAACATGTGTGTTTTTTTTTTTTTTTTTTTTTTATTTATTTATTTTTTACACAAAGTTGTCCATTTATATGATGGTTCCATCACATAGCATGTACATAGCAAAAATGACACCCCAAAATACATTCTGCTACTCCTGAGTATGGCGATACCACATGTGTAAAGACTTTTACACTGTTCTAGGGACATAAATTACACACACAAATTCCTGCCAACCTATCACATTGTTGAAGGCCCTTCATATTTCTAACACATAGCATGTACAGTACATACAAATTCCAAACCAAAATACATTCTGCTGAGCAAAGGGTAAGAAAAGATTGCCTGGGGTTTTAGTAGTGCAGTGGTCAACAGAGGACAGCATCGGTCCAGGCAGCAGACAGGAACGTGGACAAGCACAGCAAAACGGGCAGCCTCAGGAATACAGTCCATAGTAGCCAGGAGAGATATTGGCAGCACAGTCAAAGCATTGGTCCAGGTAGCAGGCAGGGATGTGGTCAGCAGCAGCAAAATGTTCGTCCATGCAGCAGGCAGGGATCCTGTCCATAGCACAGGCAGCAGGCAGAGTACAGCCAAAAGCATTGGGTCCAGGCAGCAGGCACATGGTCCATAAAAAGTCATGGGTCAGTGCAGGCAGAGATATTGTCTGTACAGCCAAAGTATCTGTCCAGGCAGCAGGCAGGACCATCAAGCTTAGGGCCTCGGTCAAGAGAGAATGGGGGCAGGGGTAGAGGCTTCTCCCACCGGACACCAGACCCTGTTCTGTGAATTTAAAAACACAGAGAAAACCAATAACTGGTTTTCTCAAATCAGAACATCATTCTGGTGCCCCTGACATATGTGAGACCCCTGTGTAGCAGGTGAAAGATCAGTCCAAGGGGGCAGGCAAAATCATGGTCAACAGGCCGAGATCAGTGCAGGTAAAAGGCAGAAATAGACGGTAGGCAGAGGCATAGTCGATACAATCCAGGTCAGTTCACTTGAAAGGCAGAAATATGGCGGATAAACAATGCAGGCAGAGGCATAGTCCATAAACAGGCCAGGGTCAGTTCACATGGAAGGCAGTGGTATGGTTGGTCCAGGGAAATAATCAGCACAGGAATTGGGAAATGGCATTTGAAATACTAATAATTTATAAGTGTATGACAGCGTTTGAAGCATTGTTCAATACAAAGGCCAGGATTGGAGGGACATTGGGGACAATAGAAACTGGTGTCTTTCCCAATTCCTCCTTTTGGCACACCGACATTTTTTTTTGGCGTCTTCTTCCGGTTGTTGATGGGGGAATATGTTCAGGAAAATGACGCTCATGCAGTCTGCTGAGACAATCGGTGTGGATTTCTGGGGGGGGGGGGGGGATCCTTGTGGATATATCAGGGCAGTAATGTTGAAGATTCTTCTGGCCCAGGGCAATTTTTTGGTTTAACATAAGTGGTCATATTAGTTAAGTACCCACCCCACCTAAATTTACTGGTTTACAACGTCGGGATAGATGGTTGATCTTTTAGGGAGAATACCATGTTTTTTCAACGCCAAATGTAAAAAAGTGTACCGGTACATATTGCGAATGCAGTGGATGGCCTTTAGTTGTCCAACTGGGTTGGGGAAGGATTTAAAATAAGTTCTGTAGTAATGACGGGACTATATAGGTGTTCCTAGGGGGGGGGGGGGG
>BLSH010314810.1:437229-462317 GCA_018402905.1 Glandirana rugosa | reverse complement strand
CCCCCCCCCCCCCCCCCCCCCCCCCCCCCCCCCCCCCCCCCCCCCCCCCCCCCCCCCCCCCCCCCCCCCCCCCCCCCCCCCCCCCCCCCCCCCCCCCCGGCAGTGTGTCCAGAATTAGGAAATGCATAGCTCTCCCACAGCTTGCCTGTTACTTTTCACCTGCCGCCTGGTGTGGACAGTGTCTAATGCTCAGCCCAACCAGATCACTAATTTATCTCCTCCGACTGTGTACTCTGCCCAGACAGAGGCCCAGCGCTCCTTTCTAGATGGGTGCCAGCGAACACCCACCACATGGGGCCCCAGCCTCATCTGAGCTGCTTGACGTGCAGCTGTTGGAGCCTTCCATCTGCCTTATCTGGGGTTAGTAATGCATTTAATTCTTGCGTCATCTGAAGCTTGCAATATAGAAATTGATTGGAGGGGAGTTCTCCATACTAATGATGGTCTGTGTATGTGTGTATACTCCGCCCTACGCTGCTATATACTCTGCATATAAACGTATACCACGCAGTCTAGATAGATAGATAGATGGATAGATAGATAGTATTAAACGTACTTTTACTTCTAGAACTTTTTTTTTTTTTTTCTTCCTCATTGTGCTGCTCAGCACTTTGAAGTTGATTTTGTGTTGCAGTTTGGGCACTCGGGCTCAAAGGTTTGCCATCACTGGGTTAGTGTGTTAATATCTAATGACCTTTCCTTTGTGTCTTCAGCAGCGAATTGATGAGGAAGGCAGGTTTGTAGTTTGCCAACTGAATGTTTTTTTTATTTTTTTTATTTTTTATTTATTTATTTTGTTTTGTACTGCCGCTATCTGTTCGCCTACTCTTCTCAGTCCCACTTAAGAAAGTGCTGCAATTCATGGCCCTACACCTGAATGCCCGTTCTGGCCTTGATTATTATGTCCTCAATCCCCAGTTGGATAGATTGCCAATCATCCAGTGCTATCACAACTGTTAGTAGAACCAATTTAGGCTCCCTGCTTTGTAAACTGAGTCTGAGGGGATGTGTGGTGAGACCTATTGTGGTTAGATGTTCCGCTTCACATGGTGGCCTTTATGATATTGATCTAGTCACAAACAAAAAGCTCCTTCCTGTGCTCAGAGGGAAAGCATCTTCCACCCAAAACTTTGATTCTTAATATGTATAGGACTTGAGATAATGTGCCACTGGTGAACTAGGGGTAGTTCAAATACACTGTAGCAGAGACAAAAGAACAATGGCGCACTGGCCTAGCGCATTATCTTCAGATATTGATCTAGGTCTGGGTAGTGCTACCATGTTACCATATGTATTGGATTTGGCATATGAACCCCGCCGCCTTTCCAATCATTTTCCCTTCTGGATGCGGTTGGCTACTGCTGACTCACCTGCTCTCCCCTTCTGGCTGACACTGTTCCCGCCCCCTGATACTATTCCTCACGCATTGACAGAGTTCATCCAGATTAAGATCTGCCAGTGTGGTCTTTTAGGGCTCCGAGAGGAGAGGATGTATTGGGGAGATTACTGGTGTCAAACAAAGGTCCGGGGAATGGGAGGCCAGGTTTCGTAATTGCAACGCAGGGAGCAGGTAATGGTAGCTAACCCCAATCAGACTACCCGTGGAGATTGGGCTGAGGCACCGTCCCTTTTTATAATTTTGGTAATCTCAGCAGCTGAAAAATGGAGGTACTTCATCAGTGCTATTTTGAGGAGGGGGAGAACTCTGTTAATCCCTTGGCTCTGCTGGCTAGGACACAGCAGGATGCTTCCTATTGAGGAATACTGCCAGTCTGTGTCTGGTGATGTCTGCACGATCAATTCGAACATCATAAATGTTTCACCAGTTTTTTTATACTGATCTGTATGTCTCTAAAACTTTTGTGCTACAACCCCTGAACTGACGCTCTTCTAGCATTGTCCTAGTCTCGAGCGTGTCGGATGCTTTAAAGGGTGGTGCTGAATTCCCCGATTTACCTTTGAGTTGACTGAAGCCCTAACGGGGGCTCAATCATAAATCTCTGGGCTGGGATGGCTTCCCTGTAGAGGTTTACTCTCAGTATGGTGATCTTCTCCCTCTGCTATTGCGGGCCTTGTCTGAGGCGGCTAAAATATGTAATTTGCCTGATACTGTGAATGAGGCCATTAATGTGGTGCTCCCTAAGTTGGGAAAGGACAAACTTACCAGACTCCTACAGTCCCATTTCTTAAAGCGGATGTCTGCCTAGAATGAAAAAAAAAAAAAAAATCTAAAAGCCAGCAGCTACACATACTGTAGCTGCTGACTTTCAATAGGGCACCTGCCTTGTCCTGGAGTCCAGTCATGTTGGCACCGTAGCTGATGTTTCCATGAGCTGTCGGATGCTGCCTCCGGCTTCATGTCCGGAGCCCTACTGCACATGTGCGAGGCTCTGCTATTGGCTCGGCTACTTGGCCCAGTAGCCGAGGGAGGAGGAGGGAACCGGGCTGCTGACGTTGTTTGACATGGCCTAGACACTCCCCATGTCTGCTTCCCCCCCCCCCCCCCCTTTCAAAAGGCGGCAACTATGACACCTGAGGGCGGAGGAATCTGATCAGTGGAAGTTCCAAATGTGGATGGAACTCTGCTTTAACTCAGATGTCAAGCTTTTTGCCGGGGTTTTGGCCACCAGACTCTAAAGTAATTGCAAGGTCGGTTCATGGAGACCAGTCAGGTCGGTCAACTGTGGGTATCAGGCACCTGTTCCTTAACCAATTCAGCCCCGGAAGGATTTCACACTTTAGGACCAGAGCATTTTTGCAATTTGGCACTGCGTCACTTTAACTGACAATTGCGCGTTCGTGCGACGTATCCATACAAAATTTGCGTCGCCCCCCCCCCCCCCCCCCCCCCCATAAATGGAGCTTTCTTTTGGTGGTATTTGATCACCTCTGTGTCATTTTCTGACCGTGCAGGAGGCTCTGCAATCTCTAGGTTGGCTTATCAACAAGGAGAAGTCTTCCCTAGTACCAGCCCAAAGTAGCAGCCCTACAAACCAATCAGTGGACTTCCCTCAGGGAAGTTTCAAGAGTTTTGGGTCTGATGACTGCCTGCTTCCCTGCAGTTCAGTGGACGAGGTTTAATCAGAGATCACTACAGCAGGCATTTCTCAAGAATTGGGATGGCTTTTCGACTTCACTGGATTTGAAAATCAGAGCTCCATCAAAGGCAAAAAGGAAGCCTTTGGTGGTGGAGAGCTCTGCCTCACCTAACCAGGGGATTACCATGGGCTATGCCTGTTTCAAAAAGAATTACAATGGACGCGAGTGCCTGGGGATGGGGAGCCCATCTGAGTAACGAATTGGCTCAGGGAAAGTAGACTTCCAGGGAGGCGCAGGCACCCTCAAATCAAAGAAAACTTTTGGCAGTATTAAGGGCATTGATGGCCTTCCAGACAGAAATCAGGGGTCACAACTTGGAGATCCTTTCGGACAATGTGGCAAGGGTGGCTTACTTGAACAAACAAGAGGGCACGAGGAGTCGGATGCTACAGTTAATTGCACAGCAGATTCTGTCCTGGGCGGAACAGAATCTAGCGTCCATTTCAGCAGTGCACCTGAAGAACGCATAACAATCTTGCAGATTACCTCAGTCGCCATCAGGTGCTTCGAGACTGGTCTCTGCACCCGGAAGTATTTGCGGACCTCTCCAAACTATGGGGTTTCGCAGAGGTGGACTTGTTTGCAAGTCAGGACAACCACAAAGTGGAAAAGTATTTCTAAGCCAATCGGATCAATGCATCGGGATCGATGCATTGGAAAATCCTTGGCCGTTCCATCTTTGTTATGAGGTCCCACCTATCAGAATGATACCGGAAGTTCTTCAGAAATTTCAGCAGGAGCAATCGGATATGATCCTGATTGCACCATTCTGGCCCAAAAGGCCATGGTTTTCCCTGCTCCAGGCTCTAGTATCAGAACCTCCTCTCAGGCTTCCGAGGAGAGGGGATCTAGTTTCCCAGGGTCCAATGGCTCACCCTCAGGTGGACTCATTAAACTTGACGGTGTGGTATCTGAAGAGGAGATACTTAGCGCACGGGGGTTTTCAGCCAAAGTAGTAGATACCCTAGTTAATTGTAGAAAGCCAGTGACAAGGGCAATCTACACCAAAGTATGGAAGAAATACAATTCTTGGTTGGTGACTAATCAAAAAAAAAAAAAAAACTGTTCAGGATATTCCCTCAGTATTGGAGTTTTTTTCAAGAGGGAGTCGACATGGGTCTGGCGGTCAGTACACTAAAGGTGCAGGCAGCAGCACTTAGTGTGTACCTCCCAGTGCTCCTTGTTAGAGGATCCTTTTTTGTAGCAAGATTTTTCAAATCTGTATCTAGATCCAAGCCGGTGGAGATTAAGTCTTGCCTGTCTTGGAACTTATCTTAAGTCCTCCAGGCTCTAACGGAGTCTCCCTTCGAGCCATTGGAGGAGGCTTCAGTGAAAATGCTTACCCTCAAGACAGTAGTTAGTAGCTATAACTACAGCACGTAGAGTGAGCGAACTTCAGGCCCTTTCCATTAGGGATGCCTTCCTGATGGTTTTCGAGGACAGGATAGTGCTGAAAACAGATCCAGCCTTCCTGCCTAAGGTTTCCAGCATGTTCCACAGGTCGCAGGACATCATTCTCCCAACATTCTGTAACTCTCCCAAAGGGGAGAAGGAGCGGAAATATAATCTCTTAGATGTCAGGAGAACAGTTCTAGAATATCTAGAGATTTTTAGGTCTTTTAGGAAGTCAGACAGGTTGTTTGTGCTCTTTTCAGGTCCGCACAAAGGCAAGGGGGCATCCAAGGCTACCTTAGCCAGGTGGATTAAACGAGCGATATCGGTAGCTTATAGTGCTAGACAGTTACCTCCGCCTTTTGTTAATGCGCACTTTACCAGAGCCTTGGCTGCATCTTGGGCGGAGAGGGCCGGTGCATCCCCGGAACAGATTTGTAGAGCCGCTACGTGGACAAGCTTCTCTACCTTTTTGTCAAGCACTATCGCCTAGATCTCCTATCAGTTCAGGAGCAGGCGTTTGGGCATAAGGTCCTCCAGTAGTCCCACCCTAGACTGGTAAGTTCTAGCTCATCGTCTCATGGGCTGTCCTGGAAGACGCCTTGAGAAAAGCTGAGTTAGACTTACCGGTAATTCCTTTTCTGGGCGTCTTCCAGGATAGCCGGATTCCCACCTGGTATTGTCTGATGTATATGTAGGATTTGTTTAATGCATATGTTTTTCAGATCTGTTCTAGGGATTACTAGTGGCAGCCTGGAGGACCGCCCTTTTATTCTGTGGGGTTAACGTGTTTCCTGTCCTGGTAGGAGGAGCCCAAGGTCTCATGGGCTGTCCTGGAAGACTCCCAGAAAAGGAGTTGCCAGTAAGTCTAACGCAGCTTTTCACACTATAAAATGTTTTTCAATCGCTGCGGTGCTAAAAATAGCGCCTGAAAAACTCTCCCCCATTCTCCCCAGTGGGAAAGCCAGAGTGCTTTCACACTGGGGCTGTGTGCTTGCAGGACAGCAAGAAGTCCTGCAAGCTGCATCTTTGGTGCGGTGTGTACACCGCCCCTCCATTGAAGGCAATGTACGGTGCTCCCGAAGCGGCTGTACACCAGCATGGTCACACCATGCGGTGGCACTGTTAACCCCTTCTTGGTGGTTAACACCCCCCCCCCCCCCCCTACCACCTGCCTAGCGGCGCCGCTGTAACAGCGGTAAATCCCTGCTGAAACTAGCAGGGATTTACCGCTACCGCCTGCCCGCCCCAGTGTGAAAGTAGCCTAAAACAAAACTGGGGTTCTCCTCATCTGTGTTTCCAAACAGAGCTTCAGCTGGTGTGAGGTTATCAGAATAGACATTGTCATCACCATCACTGAGTTCGCAGTCATCCCCATGACTGCTGTCGTTCTCATACAAAGCGCTGTCTTCACTGCCATCCATAGCATTACTAATGCCACATTTCTTGACATTAGTTGCACCATGTCCTCTGGGTTTGTGATGTGTGGGAACAGATTGCACTTTGCTATCAATTCTATGTCTGGCTGCTCAGATTTCCAACTTTTGTCAGTTAGGCTTGACCAGATGACATCCATTCATGCCACATCTTTCGCATGCGGTCTTTGAAAGGTTTATTTAAACACACATATAGGGGCTGCAATACAGATGTAAGCCCACCTGGAATAACGGCCAAAGTAACTTGAAGACTGACATTTTTTTTATTTTTATGTCATCAGATGTGTGGGCTCTGAACATATCCCAAACTAGCAGTGATTTTTTTTTTTTTTTTTTCTTCTTTTCTCCTGGTCGTCCGTTACAAATTTTTTCAGCCTAGGTCTTGCTTGTAAAAATGACAGGCCGCAGCTTAGTTCCATTAGCCAAACCTGACAGAACAACTGTAATGTGTTTTTTCATTTCCTGTGGTTCTGAGTAAAATATTTGTCTCCCAAACTTGCCACAGTTCTGTTGCATGGAAGACCAAAGGTCATAGGCATTTCATCCATATTCCCAATATCTCCCAGGTCATAGTTATGGATCCCTCTGTTTTATGATGAATGAATGGAATGACATCACTTATTCATCAAGGTCTTTTGGCAACGTCTGTGAAATCTTTGTTCTTTGCCGCAAACATAGGGCAAACCTGTTCATGAAGCGGGTACACCATCCTGCTGACGCAACAAAATTTTCAATGCCTGGTGCTTTTAAATTTGTCATCTTTAGCCATTTGAAGGGCATGTAAGCGAATTCCCATGTGTGTTACGCAGTAACCATTTTGACGACACTCCATAACCCATTTATGCAATTCAGTCTCTAAAGCCCCATATGAAGTCTTTAAACCATGTCAAGCTTTTTCAAATCTTTTCCAAGTCAGCTTTCATTTTCCACCACTCCCACACTTATTTTTCGTCAACACAAAATTCCCTACTTGCAATACTGTTGTTGCTTTCTTCTGCTCTTGACACAACCTTAAGTTTGAAACCAGCTTCGTATGGCCTGCTTTTTTGTTTTGGTCCAGGATTAGAAGTACCGATATCGGGATCCATTTCTAACAGGATAAAAAAAATAATTTTTAGGGGAGGCCCAGGCCCTGTCCCTCCTTTTTGACCCCTCTTACTTCTCATAAACCCCACCCCTTATAGAATCCACCCACCTCGTCCCCTGTATTCCACATATTGTGTCAGGAGTATACAGCTCGGCATCACATTTGGGGTATATTGCAGCCAGTACACAGGTATTTTAGCCATTGCATAGGGACTGTGGTCGTTACACAAAGAATCAGCTATTACACAGGGACAGGGAGCACAGTACCTTCTCTCCTCGTCCGAGTCAGCTGCTCCAGACCCCTGCCCACAGCAGTGACAATCCAATCACTGGCAGTCACTGTGCAGCCAATCAGTCTATGTATGTGCGCTGTTCAGCGCATATGCATATTCTATTCGGACCATCCCCAGAGGCTTCAGGCTCCCACAGATGAGATGCTGTGTGGTACTGACTCGAGTGTATATATAGTACATGTATTAGGTTAGTAATGTGGGTGAATAAGGCCCTCCTCGAGGTTCTGTATCTAGAAGCTGGTTGAAATGTGGCTTTGAGTATGTGTTGGTGAATGGTGAGTGAATGGACACCCTTTGCCTATATTGCACCCCATCATGAAGAGACCAGAAAGGAGAAGAAACAAAATGGTGCCGTGGACATTGTCACTGAATAATGATGGTAGGGGTATCACCCAGAGGCAAAGCGGCACATGTTAGGAAGCACCACACGATAAGACAGCTATGGACAGAGCCACAGGGGTTGTCGCTGAAGAATGGTGGTGTCACCCAGGGGCAAAGCAGCACATGTTTGGAAGCATAACATGCTAAGACATTTATGGACTGTAACACAGAGGCTTTCTCTGAAGGGTGGTATGTGCCCTTTAGGCCCAAAGCAGCCTATGTTGGATGGCGACATGGTTTAATATCATAGTTTTGGAGTGTCACTGACTACTCGATTATGGCCAACAGGCCAGAGTTAGAGTTTACAAATGGTCTAATCACTGCGTGGTAAAGAGCCATCTGGCGTAGTTGGAATTCACACGTTGACCCAGTGGGTTGTTGGTAATAAGTCATGAATGAAAAGCCATATCCTACCAGGAAGTATCCATACGCCTCCTCCCGTGAGGTGTAGGGCTAGAGAGAGCCAAATGAGATCTCCCGGGGAGGTGCAAATTAACATTTCTCTTTCGTTAGTCGACAGGCACAGGGATTCTAGGACTAAGTGGGTTATGCCGCCTCTTATCAGGAGTTACTAGGCAGAACAGCAAAAGAACAGCAACAGACACAGCCCCTCCCAGGGGGCAGTACCCACTGGCAGATAACCCCACACCCAGCTCCTGCTAGCTCAGTTTTAGACCTAGGCTCCCTGTTGGGATCTGTGGTACCTCTCTGGTCCACTTCGGCTCACAGATGAAGACTTCAATCAAGCAGCCGTGCTGAGCAGCAGGCTGGGTCTAGGACCCAGGTAGTTTCCCCAGGCGGCCATCACGCGTTAGACCGGATGCTTCTTGCTGGGTTGACCGATGCAGGCCCCGAACCGGACTGGGTGGCCCTGCAGGCTAAACGCCCCGCCGCTGCACGCAGTGCGCCCTGGGCCGACAGCTCCCTCCGGCCCAGCCGGCAGTGCGAACGCTGTCTCTGGTGGGATCCCCACACCGCCCGTCTAGATGGGGTAAGTGCGTTCCCGGTGGAGGAAGCTGGCGGGTCCCCCCCCCCCACTCTTCTCCGCTGGCGCCCCGTCCCCCCCCATCCCTCTGGGACCCTGCTGTCACACCCTCCCCCCTCTATGGGGTCTCCCAGGGTAAGGGCCCCTAGCTGGTCTCCCACCCCCTCCCTCCCTTCGCCCTGTGGTCGGCGCGCTTGGCGGCCATTTTGCCGGCGCCCGGCCGCCATTTTCTTGTGGCTGGCCGCATTGTTGGGCCTATGGAACGCCCGGCGGCAATTTTGTGTAGCCGCAGCCCTGTTCCAGGGGTGTTTGACCTCTAGTGTGCAGGGCAGCCATTTTTCCTGTGTCTACACATGTATGTGTGTGCTTGGGGCGGTCCTGGCTGGTTTTTGGCGCTGATTTACCCCCCCCAGCATGCGCGGTTCTCCCTGGCAGTGGTTAAGAGCACAGCGACAGTGGGCAGCAGGAGCGGTCGAAGGCGGCGACAGCGGCGGGCAGCAGGCAGCTCCTCTCTGGGTCGGGTGGTGATTCCCTTTGGGGTGCGCCCTGTGACTAACCTTGCACAGCTGTGGGGTGGGGGGTGCAGTGGTCTCCAGGTAATAGGCCTCATTCGCTGGGCACTGCCAGGGTGGGTGACAGAATGGCAGCCGATGTGGGCACTTCCCCACCGGACCTCTCTGTGCCTGCAGCCAGCACTTTGGGGGCCCGTCCCTCGTAGACACCATGTCCACGGTCCTGGAAATCTGTCTCCCGGGTAGAATCGCTGTGGAACCGCAGGGACACCAAAAAGCATCCCTTGCCCCCCCCTTCCTCAGGGGAGGATTCGGACCCCAAGGGGGGCTCCATCGTGGGGACCCCCCCTTGAACTGCGAGATCCCTGACGCTCCTGATAGTGGGGATGAGTCTGAGGCTTCCGCTGCTGCGCACGAGAGCTCTAGTAGACGCTCTGATCACCTCAGTGCGTGAGACCCTGCAATTGGAAGAGGCGGCAGGACCCTCTCAAAGGGTGCCCGTCCCCTTCGGGTCACATAGCCCGGGCCCTGCGGCTATGGTCTTCCCATATGTGGATTTTTTGGATTCGTTTGTCTAAGAACTGGGCTCGGCCTCAGAGTTCCCTCCCCATTCTGAAGCGTTTTGCGGTGCGTTATCCCTTTTAAGGATAAGTTATTGAAGTGGGCATCGCCCCCCGCAGTGGACCCCCCCCCCCCCCCGTCCCGTTTGAGTAAGGCGACCACCATCCCGGTGGAGGGCATGCCGTCGTTTAAGGACCCGGCTGACAGGAAGGCAGAGGCTTGCGTCAGATCCCTATTTGTTCTAATTGGGTCTGCCATGTGGCCCATTGTGGCTTCTGTGCTGGTGTCGCAAATGCTCACGGAGTGGGTGAAGCTGTTAAACAGCGAGTTGTGCAGGACGCAGGCTTCCCCTGAGTGGATCTGGCAGATCGGATGGTCCAAGGGGCTCAGTATCTGTGCGATGCAGCCCTGGACGCGGCCCCCCTGATATCCAAGGCGTCTGCGGTCTCTGTGGTAGCCAGGCGGTGGCTTTGGCTGAAGTGCTGGTCCGTGGACCAGATTTCTAAGAAGGCCCTGGCGGAATGGCCTTTCCAGGGCGGGTGGCTCTTCGGTGACTCCTTGGATGAGATGATCAAGAATCTCACTGGAGGGTAGAGCACTTTTCTTCCAGAGTCTAGATGGAGCTCGGGCCCTTTCTTTCCAGCACATAGGCGGCATTTTCGTCCCTTCCGCTCCTCGGGCAAGGGTTCACAGCCCACCAAAGCACCCGCGGGCGGGTTTTGCTTTTGCAAAAGTCATTTTTCTAGTTCCACCCAAAAGTGGTTCTTCCGCTGGTTGGATAACTCTTACCCCCCCCCCCCAGGTGTCACATTTGGCACCTTTCGGGGGGGGTGAAGAGGACAGCCGCGGCGGCTAGCGTCAGCAGCCTGGCTCCCGCCTCGCTCTGTATAGCAGAGCGGGGCGTAGCCTCACGCATGCGTAGTAGGGTGCCCGGCATGAAGCTGTAATGCTACACGTCAGGGTTCCCTTACCCGCAATAGACGCGGCTGCACCCGACCCCCGATCCGAAGATCGGCGGCGGGTGCCGACATCGCTGGACTCCAGGACAGGTAAGTGTCCTATTAAAGTCAGCAGCTACAATATGTTTGGCTGCTTATTTATTTATTTTTTTTCAGGCGGACCTCCGCTTTAATTTGGGCCAAAGCCTATACTGCTACATATCTTTGGTAAAAATTACCCAAAAAAGTGTATATTATTTGGTCTATGTGACAGTTATAAAGTCTACAAGCTATGGTGCCAATCATCGAAAATTGATCACACCTGATGTACTATCTCATTTCTTGAGGCTCTGAAATGCCTGGAATGTACGAATACCCCCAAAATTCCAAGGTATTCAGTAAGAGGCATGGCGAGTTTTTTGAAGTTGTGTTTTTTTTTTTTTACTCAAAACTATCTTAAGTTATTTCTCACACACCGCATATGCATACTTCCAATTACACCCCAAAATACATTCTGCTACTTGCCCCGAGTATGGCGATAGCACATGTGTGCGACTTTTTCACAGCCTGGGCACATACAGAAATCCGACATGCAGGGAGCACCGTCAAGCATTCTAGGAACAGAATTTTCATCTAATTTCCTAACCACCTATTACACTTTTGAAGGCCCTGGAGCATGAGGACAATGGAATTACCCACCAAATGACCCCATTTTGGAAAGCGAACACCCCAACTTATATTCTGAGGTATTATGAGTAGAGTTGAGCGAACCCGAACTGTAACATTCGGGTCCGTACCAAACTTTTGGGCGTCCGGGACCCTGACCCGGACTTTTCAAAAAAAGTCCGGGTTCGGGTCCGGGGTTCTGGCATTTTATTCCACGTGTTGAAAAGCTGCCAAGGGCAGCCAATCAACAAGTGTTTCAGTGGTTTTCCCTAGAAGCCATCACAGCCATGCCTACTAATGGCATGGATGTGATTGGCCAGTGCACCATGTGACCCAGCCTCTATATGGGGCTAGAGTCACCATGCTGCATGTCATATGCTCTCAGGATAGTTTAGGGAGAGGATGCTGCTGGCTCTGTGAGGGACAGATTGCAAATATTATAGAACATCTCATCCTGCATTACTGAACGATCTGATTGTGGACTAGGGAGAGATACTAGTACTGGTGCTTTGAGGGACAGATTGCACACCTCATCCTGCTGCACAGAACGATCTGACTGGACTAGGTAGAGTCTGTTGCTTTTAAGGGAAAGATTATTGTTCTAAAATCATCATCAAGTTGTACAGGGAAAGGTTCCAGCTGTTGCTTTAAAGGAAAGATTAGTGTTCTAAAATCATCTTCAAAGTGTGTGGGAAAAGCCTATTGCAGGGGCATATAGCCATCTTAGTGTTCTAAAATCCTCTTCAAAGTGTGTGGGAAAAGCCTGTTTCAGCCGCATGGAGCCATATTAGTGTTCTAAAATCATCTTCACAGTGTGTGGGAAAAGCCTATTGCAGGCGCATAGAGCCATATTCTAAAATTTAGAACACAAATATGGCTGTCTATGCGGCTGGAAGAACAGTAATATGGCTCTATGCAGCTGAAACACACTTTGAAGATGATTTTAGAACACTAATAAGGCTCTATGCGGCTGAAACAGGCTTTTCCCACACACTTTGAAGATGATTTTGGAACACTAATATGGCTCCATGCGGCTGAAACAGGCTTTCTCCTATCGATCACTGACAGACGCAGCTCTCCATTACGTGTGGGGTTTTATGCTGGTCTCACTAGGAGTTAACTAGGCAGGGAAAAGAAACAGCTGGCCCCTCCCATGGGGGCCGTCCTCCCTTCCCACATAAAACCCCCTCCATAGAATAGCTCTTCAGTCTAAATGCCTAGTTTGCAAAGAGTTGACCTGGCTTCCCTTCACAGGAATTGCGGTCCTCTTTGTGACTGTTTTTTTTATTCAATTTTCTATTTTTATTTGTCTTCTATCAAGCAATTGTTCTGCTATCAAGAAGCTGGTCGGGGCATAGAGAGTCCATGGGCTCTGTACTTTCCCAAACCTGGCCGACCAATGCGAGCCAGTCCCGCCGTATGTGGACCTGCCGCATCGTGCCCGCCCCGTGCGGGCGGCCTGGGGTGATCCCCCCTTACGCCCAGCCCCGGATGCGATTCGGGAAGGGCGACTTCTGGCCTGCAGCATACCGCCCAAGCAGGGGCGGAAGGTCTGTGACTGGGTGGCTACCCCCCCCCCCAAAAAAAGACCCCAAAAAAAAATAAAACATTTTTGCTGGGTAGCCGCCGGTACGGTCGCGTGGAGCCCCTGTTCACCTCCTGCACACCCCCCCTTCCCCCCACACCGCACCCGATCATCTAGCGCCGTTTAGTCGTTTTTCATGGTGATCGGCCGCCATTTTGCGGCGGACTGCAGCCATTTTGCCGTAGCCGCAGACATATTGGGCCTATGGGGCTTTCCCTCTAGCGCTCAGAGCGGCCGTTTGCGGTACTGCACGTTCCCTGCAGGTGTTATTCGGCCTCTAGTGTTCAACAGCGGCCATATTGGAATCCATGCTCATGCAAAAACGTGTCTACAGCGCTTTTACTTTCACTTTGGAACGGTGTGTGCTCCTGACGGCGCGGCTCTCTGACAATCCTCAGGGTTATGGCAGCAAACAGCAAGTATAGCTGGGCTCTCCTGTGGGTGCTGGTGGCGGCAGGTGCAGTCCTCCTGGGTTCCCTGGTGCACTGTGGGGTGGTGGTGTGCGGCTGTGTGGGGGTGCCTTAAACTTTTTCTATGCGTTTATGTGTTCCTAAGGGAGCTGAACATGCTAAGAGCGCAATCTGCGCAAGGGGCTTTTCTGGACCAGCTGTGGTGGTCTTTAGTGAATTCTCCCCAGGGCGGATGTCACCAAAAGGCCCCCCAAGAAGCGTCCCCCTCCTCCTTGCTTTTCAAGGGAGGATTTTGATCTGGAAGGTCCCTCGGACGGAGAAGAGGATCAGGGGACGGCAGCTGCGCATTAGAGTGTTTGTTTCTTTTCCGCCATTATAATTGGTATCGCACTACGATGCGATTGAGCCAGGATGGTGAATCGCTGATTTCTGCGCATGTGGTGTGGTCCTCCAGGTCCCCTAGGGCGCCCAAGGCTTACCCATATGATAATTTTCCCTGATCGCCTTGTTGTAAATGGCAGCGTCCGCAGCATTCCTTTTAGCGCAGCACAGTGGTGTAGTGGGACTTGTGCCTGGCAGCATAATGCTTGCTGGCTCAGATCCTAACCATGACCTTGCAGTGGGAGACCTCCATTATCAAATCGTGGCACTCCCTTTCGGTCTAGTTTCAGCCCTCAAATTTTTCACGAAACTGGTAGCTCCGGTATCGGCGTTGCTGCGACAGAGAGGCATTGCGGTAGTAGCCTACCTAGGCGACCTGCTCCTGCGAGCGGAAGAGAATGTGAGGATCACAATGACCTCGCTGCAGGACTTCGGCTGGTTGCTCAACCTGCAGAAGTCAACGGTGTCTCTATCCCGTCACCTGGAGTATCTGGGCCTGTTCCTGGACTCTGAGCTGGCAAAGGTTTTTCCTTCCTCCAGCCAAATTGCGGTCACTGCAGTCGGCAGTGCAAACTTTCCTGTCGCACCGACGGTCTTCATTACGAGCGGGGGCTGGGGCTCATGGTTTTGACTTTCGAGGCGATACCATACGCCCAGAGTCACACTCGTCTCCAACGAGCAATTTTGGCTCGGTGGGACAGGTCCCCTCGGTCCTTGGAACTTCTTATCCGTCTGAGCTCCCAGACCAGGGTGTCTCTGACCTAATGGCTTCGGGACTCAGCATTGATTCAGGGGAAGTTGTTCCTGCCCCTTCAGTGGGTTATAATCACCACGGATGACAGTCCCTTGGACTGGGGCGGGGTCCTGGGACAGCTGTCTGCCCAGGGCCATTGGTCGGGGAGGCTCGTCTCCCCATCAATGTACTGGAGCTGAGAGCAATCAGATTGTGCTTTTTTTTTTTTTTTTTTTTTTTTTTTTTTTTTTTTTTTTTTCTGGACAGTGAGATTGCAGGGTCGTCCAATTCGAATTCAGTCGGACGATGCCACAGCAGTGGCTTATGTGAACCATCAGGGCGGCACAAGGAGTCCAGCAGCTACGGCGGAGGCAGCTCTGATACTGCGTTGGGCGGAACGTCACGTTCCAGCAATCTCCGCCTTTTACATTCCAGGTGTGGAGAACTGGCAGGCGGGCTTTCTCAGTCGCCAGACGCTGGACCAGGAATAGTGGTCTCTATCCAGAGGTGTTAAATCAGATTTGTCGCAGATGGGGGAGGCCGGACGTGGATCTCATGGCATCTCGGTTCAATCACAAGGTGAAGACCTTTGTGTCCAGAACGGAGGATCTGTTGGCAGTGGCCACGGACGCTTTGGTGGCCCCATGGGGCCGTTACCGCCTTCTGTACGCCTTCCCTCCGATAAAACTGCTTCCGCGATTGATACGCAGGATAGTGGCGGAGGGGATACCAATAATCCTAGTGGCTGCAGATTGGCATTGGCCCACTTGGTACGCCGACGTGGTGCAAATGGTGGCAGACGCCCCTTGGCGGCTTCCGCTGTGAGGCTACCTTCTGTCTCGGGGACCCATCCTACACCCTGCTTTACCCTCGCTGGCTTTGACGGCTTGGCTATTAAGTCCCAGGTGCTAAGAGACAGGGAAGTCGCTGACTCAGTGATCCCTACATTGTTGAAGGCTCGCGAGTGTACTTCTCGCAAGATTTACCACCGCACTTCGAAGGCTTATATAGCTTGGTGCGAGGCGGAGGGTCCTAACCCTCGCTATTCTGTCGTGTCCTAACCCTCGCTCTTCTGTCGTGTCCTGGGTCCTGACTTTTTTTGCAGCAGGGCCTGAACAAAAAACTGGCTTTGAGCACTCTCAAGGGCCAGATATCGGCTCTGGCGATTCTTTTTCAGAGACCTTTGGCTTCGCACTCGTTGATCGTACCTTTGTACAAGGTGTGCGACATGTGTCGCCTCGGGTGAAGGCTCCGAGGGATCGGAATTTGGTGCTTTCTGTACTTCAGAAACCGCCCTATGAAAAAATCAGGGAGATTTCTTTACAACTGCTGTTGCAGAAGGTGGCTTTTTTAGTTGCCATCACTTCCGCCAGACGGGTGTCTGAATTAGCAGCACTATCGTGCAAGTCTCCCTACCTGGTCCTGTATAAGAATAAGGCGGTCTTGCGACCCTCTCCTTCATTCCTTCCGAAGGTGGTTTCTTCCTCTCACATTAATGAAGATATTATTATTCCTTCATTGTGCCCTCGTCCATCGCACCCAAAGGAGTTTGAGTTACTGTTAGCACTTCCTGGGCTTTTAGACACCAGGTTTCGGTGGCACAGGTGTGCAAGGCGGCCACTTGGGCCTCGGTTCACGCTTTCCCTACGTTTTTTATAAAGTTGATGTTTTGCATCTTCGAATGCTGCTTTTGGCCGCAAAGTTTTGCAGGCGGCAGTGTAGGCGCGCCTGGCGCCTCCTTAGAGGTTCAGTTGGGTACAGTTAGAGTTTACCCACACAGCTTGGGGACATCCCCACATGTAATGGTCAGAGCACAAGATGGGTGAATGCGCACAGCCCTGTATATACATATGGGAGATGAGATATGGAATGTGTCTGGGTCACAATGAGGGTAGGGGCAACACTATGGGAATGTGCATACTATAACAAAAGGTATAGAACAAGGTATGTAGACACTTGGCCCACGTGATACAATAATAGGGCAAACAGAACCATATATACATAAGCAAAAGTCAGTCTATAAAGTCCATGGGCACTTTTAGGCAGCGATCCAGGATTAACCGAGCAGAACCAGACTCCAAATGCTGAAACAACAAAAAGAAAAGAGGCGCCTCTAAATGTAATATGCACAGTTTATTATGACAACTTCAGGATTAAAAACACTCACATTTGAGCTGAATCATAAAGCATAAGGTGCATGAAGGTGCAGTCCAGGGTGAACGTCACTTTGGCAAGGTCCGGGTGCTGTGGATGGAAGCACAGGCAGGAGAACAAGATCCGTTCGGAGTGAAGAGAGGAACAGCCGTCGGGCTCCAGAACGAGGCTTGAGATGCAAACAACGGGCGCATGCCAATGACGTCACCAGTATGTGACTCGTTTCCTCGGCGTCTGGCTCTGTTAGTGAGAGAGCCGCTCCTCTTCATCAGACAAGGACTCCCCACACGTAATGGAGAGCTTCGTCTGTCAGTGAACGATAGGAGAAAAAGGGATTTTATTAAAACTTACCGTAAAATCCTTTTCTCCGAGTTCACTGACAGATGCAGCACCCACCCCTCTGTGCTCTGTTCTGGTACGGCTTGTGTACGAACTGAAGAGCTGTTTTATGTGGGAAGAGAGGACGGCCCCCATGGGAGGGGCCAACTGTTTCTTTTCCCTGCCTAGTTAACTCCTAGTGAGACCAGCATAAAACCCCACACGTAATGGAGAGCTGCGTCTGTCAGTGAACTCGGAGAAAAGTATTTTACGGTAAGTTTTAATAAAATCCCTTTTTTTTCCCCACACACTTTGAAGATGATTTTAGAACAGTAATATGGCTCTATGCCCCTGCAATAGGCTTTTCCCACACACTTTGAAGATGATTTTAGAACAATAATCTTTCCCTTAAAGCAACAGCTGGAACCTTTCCCTGTACAACTTTGAGATCTAAAATCATCTCCTAGTTCTATAGGGAGAGGTTCCTACTGTTGCTTAAAGGGACCGATTGTTTCTTGCACAAAATGAAAGTGCATCTACATTGCTGGTTTAAAAAAAAAAATTCCAAAAATCAAAAAACAGTGTTGGCTACCTCCTCCACCACTGCCACTTTCACCGCCTCCTCAACCTCCAACTCCACATCCACCTCCCATTTTTGATTTTTTTTTTTTTTTTTTTTTTTTTATTTTTAGCTTAAAAATTAAGTAATTTCCCTATCCCCATTTCTTTGTAGGGCACTTGTCTGACCCTTACCCCCATTTTCCTTCCTTTTGCAGACCTCTAGGACTTTCCAGGACTTTGTTACAGCCATTTTTGTGCCTAAAAGTTCGGGTCCCCATTGATTTCAATGGGGTTCGGGGTCCGAGTCAAAGTTCGGGTCAAGTCCAGACCCGAACCCGGACTTTTTCCCGAAGTTCGGCCGAACCTGCAGAACCCGAACTTCCAGAGGTTCGATCAACTCTAATTATGAGTATTTTGTACGGTTCATTTTTTTTCAAAAGTCTTCGAAAAACGTGGAAAGAAAATGAAAACGCTTTTATTTTTACACAAAGTGGTCAATTTATAAGCTATTTCTAACACATAGCATGTACATAGCAAAAGTTACACCCCAAAATATATTCTGCTATTTGTCCCGAGTATGGTGAGACTTTTACACAACCTGGCAACATAGAGAGGTCCAGCACTGAAGTAGTACCTTCAGGCGTTCTAAGAGCATAAATTACACATCTAATTTCATTCCTACCTTTACACTTTTGAAGGTCCTGGAGCAATAGTCCTGGAGCAATAGGACAGTGGAATTACCCACAAAATGGCCCCATTTTGGAAAGTTAACACCACAATATATATTTTGAGGCATGGGCTGGTGACAGGTACTCAGGTACTCTGATGGGCTGGTGACAGGTACTCAGGTACTCTGATGGGCTGGTGACAGGTACTCGGGTGCTCTGATGGGCTGGTGACAGGTACTCGGGTACTCTGATGGGCTGGTGACAGGTACTCGGGTACTCTGATGGGCTGGTGACAGGTACTCGGGTACTCTGATGGGCTGGTGACTGGTACTCTGGTACTCTGATGGGCTGGTGATATGGAACTCTGGTACGTTGATGGGCAGGTGAAAGGTACTCTGGTACGTTGATGGGCAGGTGAAAGGTACTCTGGTACGTTGATGGGCAGGTGAAAGGTACTCTGGTACGTTGATGGGCAGGTGAAAGGTACTGGGGTACTTTGATGGGCAGGTGACATGTACTTTGAAGGGGTGGTGACAGGTCCTCTGTTATTACTTTGGGGGGGGGGAGGGGGAATCAGTGTGCTTGGTGTGTACTGTGAATGGTAACAAGCTTGTTACCGTGGTTTGCTTACATCATGTGACCGACTGTGATTGGGCACAGTCGGTCACGTGGTAAAGAGCCAATTTCATTTCATTGGCTCTTTACCCTGATCGGGGCTGGGCTTTGTCCGGGGCACAGGCCTCAAGCCTGAGCAGCGTGGAAGTGGATGCCTGTAAATATCGGAAATGTCTGGCTGTGATAGGACATAGCCAGTCACGTGGTAAAGAGCCAATTTTATTGGCTCTTTAGCCCGATCTGGGATGGGCAGAGTCCTGAGGGACACGCCCAATCCCCGATCGCTGCAATGCGAGGGCCCGCAGAGCGAAAACGGGAGGCGCCATATGAAGTCCACCCAGGATGGGGAGTGCACGTTGCTGGCGTATTACAATCGGTCAAGGAAGTGGCTAAGGTGCAATGTTGGGGAGATATAATATATGTACATTTCGAAGTGCTGGTGCAGTATTTACATTTCATATAAAAAAAAGTCTAATAAAATTGGGTCATGATAAACTTGTGCAGATCCAGTGCAAGCGGCCATGTGTGCTTGTCATCACCTGAATATTTGCTGCCACTTCACTCAAAGGACAACAATGCGGGTATGATGACTTTCTCCTAAAAGTGTCCTTTGCCCACAATGTGCAGTGCAGTACCAACCACAGGAAACCCCTTATATGCAAAGAATAAATCACAATATAGTGCATTATCAAGGTAATTCCACAATTTTATCTCTTTATCCATAAAGTTAGCTGTAAGTACAGTACATTATGTCCCGCTATAATACTACAGTGTGCTTTATTCTCTGCATATACAGGGTTTTCTTTGGTTGGTACTGGACTGCACAGAGGGGACAAAGGACACTTTTGGGAGATTGTCATCATACATGCATTGTTGCTTTTTGAGTGAAGTGGCTGCAAATATCTGGCAGATGACAAGCACACGACAACCTAATTTTATAAAATCACATTCTTTGGGTAAGCAGATGGTGTGTGCTCTTCTGTCTTGATGATGTTACACGGAAGTAGGTGCAAACAGATTGCAGTGGATCTGCATATGTTTTTAATTGCACAGTTCTATGGCTTTTTATATTAAATGTATGTTTTATTCATTACAATAGCACTTTGGACTTTACATGTATTATTTATATTAATCACATTGCGCTTTATTGTGTTTCACACTTATATATGATGGATGTTTTTCCTTTTTGTTTCTTTGAGGCCCATCCTCCTGGCAGAGCTGATGTATAAGGTCGGGCGGGGGAAGGATGATTGGGGGCTGGGGCAAAATGCACCTTTGCCTATGTACACAAAAATCCAGACACCAGCCTTGAATGGATATGGGATATGACAGGATGGAGAGGTTTGAGTCATGATTACACAGCTATGATTTGGGTAAAACGTGGGGATGGGAGGAGACATTGGGATGCAGGCTGGAGAGGAGGATTTCTTCAGTGTGATGTCTGTACAGGAAAATATAGGACTTGCTGTGTGTCTAATCCTATGAAATATGAGACATCCACCCCACCCCCCACATAACATCAGTGTGATCAAAATGAATGTTGCAATTGTGAACAGGTGACTTCACACTGCACAATAATCCCTGCAATTTATCAGTTGTCTGTGTGTCTTCTTTTTGCTGGCATGTTAGGAGCTGGAATATTCATCTCTTCCCTGTTTATTACACTGAACTTGTGTTATATAAAATGCCCATTGATCACTATCCACATGACTTCAGCATGTAGATTCATGCTGAGGTGTTGAACAGCCAATCCCAGCAGCCCTGGAGAATAAAGAGGAGGAGGGGGGATGTGGGGGAGTGAATGCTGGTGCATGAGATAAGAATCCCCTGTCTGGGAAATCATAGTTGTTCCTCCCAGTGCTGTGTGACAGTAGGGTTTTATCACAGTGAACAAAGATAAGAGCTTTACTCATTGTTGGATTAATTTGTGATAAAACTTTGCACAGACCACATGAAATCCTCTCTGGTACAAGCTAGAAGGGTTAGTAAAATTTTTGGTGTTTACATCCACTTTAAGGCATCGTTTACTCCTTTTGCTGGTATTGGATCTGATCTAATTTTTGTCCACCCTATAATGATCTTGGTGTCATTTTCTTAACCACTGGACTTGTCTGTCTGTCATTTCTTTCAAAGGACTACTTGTGCCACTTCTACTTCTCCCAGCTTTAGTGGGAGCATGGCACTCCCATGGACCTCTCGAGTCCTCACTCTCGAGTCACCCTAAATTTTCTCCTCTGGGCTACACACAGTGGCCTTCATATGGCACTTCATTACAATTGGCCACACAGGCCTTTACCTCGCCACACAGGCTCACACTACAGTCCTCTGGTTTGACCTTCTCACAAGTCTCATAACTCTATTGACACCCCCAAACATAGAAGCAAAACCTCAACAATAATAATTATCGGTTCTATTATTTCTGCAACAGGTAGAGGAAAGGAGTTATTTGGGTCAAACTGTATAACCTCAACATTACTCTAGTGTACACATAATTTTATCTTGCCATCTCATCCAAAACACAAACTCCTTCAGCCAGTGGACCTCAGACACCAGATTACTAGTCTCCATGACAGGCAGAATAAGCAAGAATAAAGCTTTTTTACCATGACCACTGGTCTGCCTGCCAAGGCTTTCAAAATCTTTTTTTTCTGGCTGGGATCCAATGGAGCTGAATCCGATTCGCAGGCACCATTTTTTTTAAATCCGATTCGGGAGTCTTAAAAACAAGACCTTTCAGATGAGATTGATAAGAATAGGTGCAATGTATTCCATGCACTGCAGTGGAGAGGTAAAACGCATACAATGACCAGCTCAGATGAGCTGTGCAAAGGAGGAAACCTCTCTCTGATCTGCTAAACAATTTATACCTATGAATATGCATGAGATATGGGTGTGTTTTAGTATATTCTAGGTGTGATCGTAAAACTTAGTCCAATCAGTGTCCATATCTCCTATTAGCAATCAAGCAGTTAAATGGGTGGTTTTCCCATGTGACCGATGGAAAGTGAAACAATACATGGGCAGTGCCATGTCAGTTCTAGTTTAAACTGATTTTTGATAAGTCCATCTTGAAGTCAAAACGGAGTGAGCTGGTGCTTTTTATCTCAGCAGTGAAGGCCACCCTGGCCTGGAAATTTTGTGTCTGAAAGAAACAAGCAAGTGCATTATAAATTCTTAAAGTGACCATCTCTATCTATATCGCAACATTTTCACACCCCTATATTTCTACTCAAATTTTAAAATTTTGTAATTAAAATATTTTCTATTGATCTAATTTATTCCTTGCTTTTTCAGATCTATTTAAAGTATTCTGTTCTGCTTAACTTTCATTATTACAATATTCCAGGAAAATGTTTGTTGGTGGTCTCAGTTGGGATACAAGCAAGAAAGACCTAAAAGATTACTTTTCTAAATTTGGTGAAGTGACTGACTGCACAATCAAGATGGACTCCAATACTGGCCGGTCTAGGGGATTTGGCTTTATTCTGTTCAAGGATGCTTCTAGTGTTGATAAGGTTTGTCTTCTACCTAGAGTAATTTTTATTTTGAGGTAAAAACTAAATGATTACCTATAAAGTGTTTTTTTGGTACTTGATATTCTTCATTATGACAGGTTTTAGAACAGAAGGAGCACAGACTGGATGGGAGAGTAATTGATCCAAAAAAGGCAATGGCTATGAAAAAGGACCCAATAAAGAAAATATTTGTTGGGGGACTAAACCCAGAAGCAGGTGAAGAGAAGATCAGGGAATACTTTGGAACATTTGGCGAGGTGGGTCTACTGTTATCCTAATGCATAGATTTTTCAAGCTTCTTTAAGGTGGTAAGCAAAATCCTGTAACTGGTATTTGATTTTAAGTTTTTGCATTTTATTGGCTTCTGTACTTTAAGAATTTCTCTGCTTCTTTGTAGTAATATCCAACTCAGCCTGTTTAAACCCTTTACTTTCCAGGCCATTTTTTTATTCAGTATTGTAATAGTTTGTAAAGTGAGTTGGATACAGTACTGCATGGACAATTCAGTGCTTTTGGTGTTTATTACGTTCCTGACAGTTAATACTTTTTAGAACCACACACACCCATAACCTTCTATAAAGTGGACACCCCAAAGGTGAATTTTATTTATTTTTTTTTTCCTCCTTCCCAGAGTTTGTTTTGGTAATGTCTGGGGCTTATAAAAACGAAAGGGCTCTATGGTGACTTGAACTTGTGTTTTTTTTTTTTGTAGAAAATTGCTCAACCCCGCCCACCCCAATGTGTATCAGTGTTATTGACGTTAACTTTTTCACTACAGGTCTGTAACTGTTCGTACATCCTAAATTGTTGGTGAGAGGGAAAGAAGTATTTGTTCCCCTGCTGATTTTGTATGTTTGCACATTGACAAAGAAATGATGTATGTGTGTGTGTGTGTGTGTGTGTGTGTGTGTGTGTATATATTAGTTTTATTTATCAGAGACAGAATAACAAAAATCCAGAAACACACAAAAGTTATAAATTGATTTGCATTTCAATGAGTGCAATAATTTGATCCACCATTAATCAGTAAGATTTCTCTTCCGTTCACTGACAGACGCAGCCTTATGACACATGGGGTTATGCTCAGCCTACTAGGAGTAGCCTAGGCAAAACAAACAAAAGTGTAGGTTGGCCCCTCCCAGGGGGCCGTCCTCACCTTAGCATATAATCCCCCTGCTCTGTACAGCACATCAGCTTTTATTTGCCAAGTGCAAGGAGTAGACCTGGTTCCCTATGGGAGCAGCGGTCTCCTGAAGATCTTTTAAGGAAGACTGCTATCAAGAAGCTGGCTGGTATAGAGGATATCTCGAATCCCAATCTTTCCCCAGTCCGGCCAACACTATATGAACCCCCTCAGGGGGGCCCACCGCATAGCGCCTGTTCCGTGCGGGCTGCCAGTGGCTAAAACCCACTAGAGCCCAGTGACTGGTTCGCCTGTCCAGTGGCCTGGCCAGCAGCATGCCTTCTTGCAGGGAGGTAGGTCTGCTCAGGGTGTCTACCCGCTGCGCCCATTGGATTGGTGAGTCAACCCCTCTTCCGCCCTAGGCATGGAGAGTGTGCACCTGGGCAGCTCTGTGGTGGTCAGCCAGTGGGGATCCGTTAGAGGCCTCCCCCTCCCCCCGCAGGCACCTTTGCACCGTTCGAATCTGCACCGACCGTCTGGAGCAATGTGTTAGGTGGGTCGTCGCCATTGGATTTTGGAGCACCACTCGTTTGTGGCCGACCGCACGTGTGTAATGGCAGCGTCCGTTGTTTGAGAACCATGTGGTGTCCAGCCTGCTCTCTGGCGGCCTCCAGTGGTCGATTGGGAGAACTGCAGTCCTTGTGCAGGAAGTCCTTGAAAACTGGTGTGGGCGTCCGGTTTTTGCTTGGACAGCATGGCTGACGCACAGTAACAAGCTCCTGACGTGCAGCAGTTCGTGGGCATTGCTCTTCGGTTGGAGCTCTGAGGCATCAAACAGCAAGTATAGCTGGCGCTTCCTGGGTGCCGATAGCGGTGGGTATAATCCGCCCGTGTCTCCCTGGCTGATTTGTGGGGTAGAGGTGGTGGTTACACAGCGGGGGTGCCGGGCTGAGATGTCAGAGGCCGGCAATTCTATGGCAGGGGTACCTGCAGATTCCACCCCAGGAGCGTTTGTGTCCTTGGAACAGCTGAGAGCGGTGTTTGGGGAGTTCCTCCCCCGGGCAGGGGTGCCCGTTCCGAGGGGCCCCCAGAAGCGCCCACCTCCCCCTTTCCTCAGGGGAGGATTCAGATCTAGAAAGCGCTTCAGGGGTCACACCTGTGGATTTTTCAGAGGGCTAAGAGGATCAGAAAGCGATAGTGGAAGCACTGATTACTGATATTCGCGACTCTATGCGACTGGACCAAACAGGGGAGTCGCATGAGTTCGCATATGTTTGTGGACCGCTTAGACCCCCTAGGGCAGGGTTTCTCAACCCGTGGTACGCGTACCCCGGGCAGGGGGTACGCCGCACAGAGCTGAGTGAGACTTCACTCTCGCTTCTGCTGCGGCTGCCTCCTTCACAGTCCGGATCGCCGCTGCCACCCGGAGACTGACAGTCTCTGGGCGGCTTAGCGGCGTGTGTGAGAGGAGGAGGGGGCGAGCGGCGCGCTTGCATAATGCGGCTGAAGAGCCCTGCCTCCAGGACCCTCCGCCTTGATCCGCCTCAAATCCCCCCGATTTGAGAAAGGCGGAGGGTCCTGGAGGCAGGGGACCGTATTACGCCGACTTCTCGGGACGGAGGTCCTGGGAGGCGGAAAGAGTTTAGCCCCCCTAAACTCCGCCTAGTTCCGCCTCC
>BLSH010314810.1:385658-402018 GCA_018402905.1 Glandirana rugosa | reverse complement strand
TTTTTTTTTTTTTTTTTTTTTTTTTTTTTTTGTTTTACCACCGAGCAAGCTCCTGACACTTCAGGTGGCAGTGCGAACCCTGTTATCGAGCCAGTGGTTCTCCTTACGGTTCTGTATGCGGGTGTTGGGGCTCATGGTGTCGACTTTCGAATCGATTCCTTACGCCCAGAGTCACACTTGGCTCTTGCAGAAGGCGATTTTGTCACAATGGGACTAATCTCCCCTATCCCTAGACAGACTGATCAGGTTGGATCATCAGTCCCGAGGATCCTTGATTTGGTGGATTCGGGCTCCGGCCCTAAAGTTGGGGAAAGGTTTTCTCCCCCTCAATTGGTCTATAACGACGGATGCCAGCCTATTGGGCTGGGGAGGGTCCTGGGTCAGTTCTCTGCCCAAGGTCGTTGGTCAGCGCAGGAAGCTTGTCTTCCAATAAATGTACTGGAACTGAGAGCGATCAGACTTTCTGTCCGGTTGGTCAGAAAGGCTGCAAGGCCTCCCTGTCCGGGTTCAGTCGGACAATGCCACGGCTGTGGCATATGTGAACCATCAGGGCGGAACAAGAAGCTCAGCAGCAGCCACAGAGGCGGCTCTGATCCTTCGGTGGGCAGAACTTCACGTACCAGCTCTCTCTGCGATCTACATCCCAGGCGTGGAAAATTGGCAGGCGGACTTTCTCAGCCGCCAGACTCTGGATCAGGGGGAATGGTCCCTACATCCAGAAGTGTTCTGCCAGATTTGCCTCAAGTGGGGCACACCAGAGGTGGACCTCATGGCCTCCAGGTTCAATCGCAAGGTACAGACCTTCGTGTGCAGAACAAAAGATCCGCCGACTGTCACCTCGGACGCTCTGGTTGCGCCCTGGGATCGCTATCAGCTTCTGTACATCTTTCCTCCTCTAAAGCTTCTACCGCGGGTTCTGCGCAGGATAGAAGCCGAGGGAATCCCGACAATCCTGGTAGCACCGGATTGGCCTCGGGGGCCCTTGGTACGCCGACGTAGTACGGATGGTGACAGATGTTCCGTGGCGTCTTCCACTTACTTGGGCCTCAGTGCACACGTTTACTAAGTTTTTACAAAATTGATGTTTCAGCATCTTTGGATGCTGCTTTCGGCCGCAAAGTATTACAAGTGGCAGTATAGGCGCGCTTAGCGCCGCCTGAGAGGGTGTTTTTCTGTTGGGTACAGTTGTTATAGTTTGCCCACCCCTCTTAATTGTCACAGCTTTGGGATAAGAAGGCTGCGTCTGTCAGTGAACGGAAGAGTTAAAGGGATTTAATTATAACTTACCGTAAAATCCTTTTCTCTTGAGTTCACTGACAGACGCAGCACCCACCCATCTGCGTTGAGTTTGTACGGCTTGTTATGAACTGATGTGCTATGCAGAGCAGGGGGATTATATGCTAAGGTGAGGATGGCCCCTTGGAGGGGCCAGCCTATGCTTTTGTTTGTTTTTGCCTAGTCTACTCCTAGTGAGGTGAGCATAACCCCACGTGTCATAAGAAGGCTGCGTCTGTCAGTGAACTCAGAGAAAAGGATTTTACGGTAAGTTATAATATTTATTAAAATAAAATTTATTGTCAATTGTTGAAATTGCTTGTTCTGTGACCAGGAATGATACTGTAGAAGGAAGTTATGTTTCCTAAAATGTACTTTTTATGTATTCAAAATTTCTCATAAACTGTATGTTATCCATCTAGAATTTTTGTGCATGCCCAAAAGGTTCACGATGAAGCTAAGAATTGCGAAACACGTCGAACATACAGGCAATGTGACAAAATTCTGGTTGTCCTAATCATTTGTACTTGGTGGTAGCTGTGTTCTTTGTACCACTATGTATCAATGAATTAGTATCGGTTTGATCTAATCTTTTAACCACTTGCCGACCGCCGATCGGCATTTGACGGCGGCAAAGTGGCACTTTAAGGCAAATCGCCACCATCTGACGGCGGCTGGCAGATCGTGCACAGTGAGCGCGCACGCCCGCACGCTCACTGTGTCCGGGGAGGGCCAGGGACCGGGTGCGGCGGAGTCTATCTCCGCCGGCCACCCGCGATGCCCCCCCCTCCCCCCGGAGTGAAAGGACGTAGGTCCGTGTAAGTAAACACGGACCTCTGTTCTGTGTGAGGGGGAAGGGCTGTGATCACAGCCTTCCTCTACACGGAAGGTGTGATCGCTTCCCTTCTCCTGTTAGGGCAGTCCCCCCACAGTAAAAACACGCCCAGGGAACACAGTTAACCCTTAGAGCGCCCCCTGCAGGTTAACCCCTTCACTGCCAATGGCATTTGCACAGTAATCAGTGCATTTTTATAGCACTGATCGCGGTATAAATGCCAATGGTCCCAAAAAAGTGTCAACATGTTCCGACATGTCCGCCCCAATATCGCAGTGCCGCCATTACTAGTAAAAATTAAAAAAAACAAATAAGAACCCCAAAAATGAATCATCCGTAAATGCGACCACTTTTACGCAAACCAATCAATAAACGCTGATTGCGATTTTTTTTTTTTTATCACAAATATGAGGAAGAATATAAATCGGCCAAAACCGATGAAAAAAATTTTTTTTTTTTGGATTTGTATTTTAGCAAAAAGTAAGAAATTTGGGTTTTTTTGCAAAATTGTCGCTCTTTTGTTTATAGCGGCGATCAGAAATGACGCAGCGGTGATCAAATACCACCAAAAGAAAGCTCTGTGGGAAAAAAGGACACAAATTTTGTTTGGGTACAACGTCGCACGACCGTGCAATTGTCAGTTAAAGCGACGCAGCGCCGAATCGCAAAAAAGGCTCCGGTCCTAAAGTGTGAAATCCTTCCAGGGCTGAAGTGGTTAAATATCAATCTGTAGTAAAGTAAAGCTTGGGTGATTTTAATCAAGTTATGTGGTTTAAAAATCTTTTTTTTTTTGGCACCATTAAAATCCCATTTCTTCTATTTTTTTTTTTTTCAATTATCATATGGAAGGGATGAAGGTGCCTTTGACCCTCTGAAATTGCACTATTCATAAATTGTTCCAGACTGAGGTCAAAGGGCTTGTTGAAAGCTGACATTTGGTGGCACATGTAGCAGGACCTGATGGGGACTAGGGATGGTCTTGAGAGATGAGGCCCAGTTGCAGCATGAGCTGTTCCATTCCCCCCCCCCAGGAATGTGGTGAAAGTAATTAATTTTATTTTTGAACTCAAATTTGATGCTCAGTGGAACAGTATTTAGTGTCGTGTTTAGGAATTGCCAGAGGGACCTTCGTCGTTTGGTCAGTGAAGACCTGTATAGGATGACCTTGAAAGGATAGATGGGCGGTGAAACGTGCCTTATGAAGAACCTCTTCCTTTACAGCGCAGTAGTGTAGTTTAACGTAAAAAGGTAAAGGTGCAGCGCTAAAACATCAATAAAATTCAGTCCATAAGATCACACTTGAAAATCCAGATCAAGAAGATGATCAGAACAGCCCGTCACCAGCACCCAACACACTGTCTCTTACCAGAGCCACAGGACCCTTATTACAGGGGTCAGATAAACCACCTGGCAAGAGAAATCCGGATCAGTAGGTATCTAAACAGTAGTCCGCAATCATCAGATTTAAACCTTGATTTCCAACGTCACCTCGTCCTCGGCATATAAAATAACAGAGGGGGGGACTCATGGCGCAGTAACTTCAATCTGGCTTTATTCACAAATACGGTTATAAACACTTACATTAAAATGACGATAAACGTATCGGCTACCACAGAGCCACATCAAACTGTCAGCATGGTTTCCCACAATCAAGATGGCCACCACGTCCTTGCCCTCACTCCCGCATGCTGTCCTAAGCTCCTCCCAACGTGTTTCGTCACAGGTTGACATCAGGGGTGTGGCTTAGGACTAGCGTTCAGGCATTATATAGGCTTGTACGATCGGGATGCAAGATATTATGCGCTCCAAGCCTCTAAGGCGTAGAGCCAATCCAGCCGGGAGTTTTCATTCCAGCCAGCCCCCGAACTGGAAGTTAACCATCATAGTACTTCAGGGGCCGCTTTCTATTGTAGGCCAGGCTAATCTAAACCATCACAGCCACTACATTAGCCATACTAAATGGGTAATGAAACCAGACAAAAGATAAATTGTGTGCATATGGAGGTGGAGCTAAACCTCTCATACATACTTTTACCCCCCCAAAGAAGAAAAGGAAAGGAAGGAGGGGGGGGGGGAATTAATACAGTGTAGTTTAACGACAATGTCTCGACCATCTGCTCTTGGTGGTCCAAGGGTCCTGTGAGCATGGTCAAGTTCCAATCTATGCGGCTGGATATCAGGGATAAGATTTTTAAATAAAGGATCTGACTGCATTAGGTGCATCCTTAAACTATTCTGTGATGCCCCTAATCCTAAAATTGTATCAACTGGTTTCCACATCATCCAATTTTGCCAGGGTAGTTTTCAATTGAGATTGAAGGTCCTGTATACTGTCTGTATATTCTAATTGGTTCTCGTAATGGTGGAATTGAGTTTTTTTTTTTTTTTTTTGATCGCTTCCATGCGAGAGCCCAGGCTCTAAGTCTGCTTTAATGTCATTTGTGATTTTACAAGCTGTTAGGCCGCAATCTAGGACTTCAGCAAACTTGGTGAACATATCATCTGAAAAGCCTGCCTGTTTAGGAGTCAGGCCAGCTGAAGGCCGCATCTGTTGTGGATGCATGAGGCCTGGGTTTATAGGGGAGAGCAACATCTCATCCATTGTATGTCCAATCAGGGACTCTGACGCAGATAAGACTTGTCCTGCAAGGGGGTACTCTCATTCCTCAGGTTTTGGATGCAGGGTGGGGAACAGAGGATCTATCCCTGCTAGTGCTTGAAATTCTCAGCCAGTGTCCCGCTTGCTGAGAATTGTGGCCATAGGTCTCATCTGGCGGCCCCCTGTGACACTGGGGGGGTGGTGTGTGTAACGGAGCAGAGTCCCCTACCTGGCGGGCTGGAGCTGGCGAGGTTTGCCGGGTGCAGCAGCTGTGGGGAGCGGCGAACGGCCAGAGCGGGATGGAGCTTCTGGATCAAGCGTACATCTCAAGAGCCTCCGCATGCGCCTCCTGGTGTGTGTGTGTGTGTGTGTGTGTGTGTGTGTGTTGCAATAAATGTAAAGTATCTAATTTCTTAATCAATTTAGGCAAATGTGTATTCTGCTACATATTTTTGTTAAATCCCAATAAGCGTATATTGATTTGCGCTAAAGTTATAGCGTCTACAAACGTTTAGATTTATGGACTTATTTTATTTACTAATGCAGCAATTTTATGCATGATTGCAAAATTACAGGGGACAAATTGGACCCCTAACACACTTTTTGGGGACCAGTGACACCAATACAGTGGTCAGTGCTAAATACACATTTACTGTACTAATGACATTTGGCTGGGAAGGGGATAACATCAGGGGCGATCAAAGGATTAAATCTGTTCTGTTCCCCAGGGGTGCTTTCTTGCTGTGTGGTAGATAGTTTAACTGTAGGAAGACAGATCCGTGTTCCTGCTTGGCAGAAAAAAGTGCATTGCTTACATGCAGGCCTCAGTTCTGCCTTTCTTGGAATGATCGTCGGGTTTCAGGTGGACCGCTTGTCTGCAGGACCCGCTGATTGGCTCCCGGTGTGTCCCGCTCGCCCCCAGAGCTGAAAAACAATTGCATACAGGTGCGTGATTTTATGCTTGAGGGCCATCCTACTGCAGTATATGTGGGGCAGTCCTTAAGCGGTTTAATTATAAAATGAATAAGTGACTGTGTATTAAAGTAAAACTATGGTCAAAATGAAGAAATCAATGTTATGTACAGTCTGTTAAACATGTCACTAATTGTTTTGCAAAAAGCAGTTAGCATGTTAAGATATCTACCTTGTCTCCAGCGCTGATGTGCACTTACTTTAACCCCTTCCTTACTGGGCACTTAAACCCCCCTCCTGCCCAGACCAATTTTTGGCTTTCAGCGCTGTCGCATTTTGAATGACAATTGCGCGGTCGTGCGACGTACCTAAATAAAATTTGCGTCCTTTTTTTCCCACAAATAGAGCTTTCTTTTGGTGGTATTTGATCACCTCTGCGTCATTTCTGATCGCCGCTATAAACAAAAAATGAGCGACAATTTTGTAAAAAAAGAACTATTTTTTACTTTTTGCTAAAGTACAAATCCATTAAAAAAATATTCATCAGTTTTGGCCGACATATATTCTTCTACATATTTTTGGTAAAAAAAAAAATCGCAATCGGCGTATATTGATTTGGTTTGCGCAAAAGTTATCGCATCTACAAACTGGGAATTGATTTATGCCGTTTTTATTATTTTTTTTAGTAGTAATGGCGGCGATCTGCGATTTTTAGCGGGACTGCGATTTTGCTGCAGAAATGTCGGACAAATTTTTACACGTTTTTGGGACCAATGACATTTATACAGCGATCAGAAATTTAAATATCCACTGATTACTGTATAAATGTCATTGGCAGTGAAGGGGTTAACAAATGTTCCCTGGGTGTGTTCTAACTGTGTGGGGGCAGGGCTGGCTGGGACATAACAGATCTAACTGATCCCAGTGACAGGGATCAGTAGATCTGCTATGTCCACTGTCACAGAACGGAGAACCGCCGTGTTTACAACGGCGGTTCCCCGTTCTGAGGCTCCCAAGAGAGATCGCCGGGTCTCGGGCGGACATAGAGTCCGCTCGACCCACGGGCACGCTCGCGCCGCCGCTGCCTCCAGGAGCGCGCACAGTGGACAACGTCCATGGACGTCGTCCGGGCATTTCAGATCCGCGCTGGAGCCGTACTTCGGCAATAGCGCGGATCTGAAGTGGTTAATGAAGTGACAACTTCCTGGTTTTCGAATTTCCTGTTGAACAGCTGTTATCCCCATTTGCATCTCTCTGCAGAAACGTCCTGACATCACTGGGAGAAGTGCTCTTGTAGCACAGGGAAATCTCAGGCATTTTATCACACACACACACACACACACACACACACACACACACACACACACACACACGCGCACACACACACGTACGTCCTGAATAGGCTCGGCCTATGAAACCCTGCCCACTCCCACCTTGTCCCGTCTTTGCCCGCCCACTGCTCTGTCTTTACAGCCAGCTGCTAGGTTTGATTTTGTTCTGTTAGTTTACAAATTACCAGAGGAGAGCAGGCAGGGAGAAGCACACAGATTACTAGACATATCTGTGTGCAAAGTAACCTGTACTGACTTGTGCCTGTTTTTACATAGCACACCCAGCTATTGATTGGCAGATGGGGGTGTGTTATGTAAATAGACTGAGCATGATAGAAGGCTATCAGCTATCGGCTATATGGTAGGAAAATAATCATTTCAGTTATGTTTATTACCATGTGTAATTTTCAGGTATTTGTATGAGGATTCACCAAAATATGTATGTTGCCTTTAGTTATACTTTTAAGCTAGGGCTCATACAGTTGTATGCAAAAGTTTAGGAACCCCTGACAATTTCCATGATTGTCATTTATAAATATTTGGGTGTTTGGATCAGCAATGTAATTTTGATCTATCAAATAACTGAAGGACACAGTAATATTTCAGTAGTGAAATGAGGTTTATTGGATTAACAGAAAATGTGCAATATGCATCAAAGCGAAATTAGACAGGTGCATACATTTGGGCACCCTTGTCATTTTGTTGATATGAATACCTTTAACTACTTAGCACTGATTAATTGGAACACACAATTTGTTTGAGCTCATTAAGCCTTGAACTTCATAGACGGGTGCATCCAATCATGAGAAAATTGCAAGTTCTCTTTGATCATCCTCTGAAGAGTGGCAACATGCGGGCCTCAAAACAATTCTCAAATGACCTGAAAACAAAGATTGTTTTACATTCTGGTTTAGGGGAAGGCTACAAAAAGTTATTGCAGCGATGTCAGTTGTCAATGTCCACTGTGAGGAACATAGTGAGGAAATGGAAGACCACAGGCACAGTTCTTGTTAAGGTCAGAAGTGGCAGGCCACACAATTTCGGAGAGGCGAAGGGTGGTGAGAACGGCCCACAGAACACCTCCAAAGACCTACAACATCAACTTGCTGCAGATGGTGTCGCTGTGCATCGTTCAACAATTCAGCAAACTTTGCACAGGGAGAAGCTGTATGGGAGAGTGATGCAAAAGAAGCCTTTTCTGCACACACGCCACAAATTGAGTTGCTTGAGGTATGCAAACGCACATTTGGACAATCCTGCTTCATTTTGGAATAAGGTGCTGTGGACTGATGAAACAAAGATTGAGTTATTTGGTCATAACAAGGGGCATTATGCATGGCGGCAAAAGAATACAGCGTTCCAAGAAAAACACTTGCTACCCACTATAAAATTTGGTGGAGGTTCCATCATGCTGTGGGGCCGTATGGCCAGTGCCTGTACTTGGGATCTGGTTAAAGTTGAGGGTTACATGGATTCCACTCAATATCAGCAGATTCTTGAGAATAATGTTAAGGAATCAGTCACAAAGTTGAAGTTACGCCGTGGCTGGAGATTTCAACAAGACAACGACCCAAAGCACTGCTCAAAATCTACTCCGGCATGTATGCAGAGGAATAAGTACAATGTTCTGGAATGGCCATCCCATTCCCCAGACCCGAATATCATTGAACATCTGTGGGGTGATTTTGAAGCGGGCTGTCCATGCTCAGCAACCATCACACCTAACAGAACTGGAGATGTTTTGTAAGGAGGATAGGTCCAGAATCCAGACACTCATTACAGGCTATAGGAAGTGTCTAGAGACTGTTATTTCTGCTAAAGGAGGCTCTACAAAATATTGATGTGTTTTTCTGTTTGGGTGCCCAAATTTATGCACTTGTCTAATTTCGTTTTGATGCATATTGCGCATTTTCTGTTAATCCAATCAGCCTAATTTCACTACTGAAATATTACTGTGTCCTTCAGTTATTTGATAGATCAAAATGAAATTGCTGATCCAAACCCCCAAATATTTATAAATGACAATCATAGAAATTGACAGGGGTTCCTAAACTTTTGCATACAACTGTATCTCTGGACATATCGGTTTTTGGTGTCTGTCAAGTTGCCAATCTGTATGTTGCACTGTGTGTTGCAGATTGTAGACCGTGGGTGTGTACAGTGAGAAGAGTAACAGAGGTTCTAGCTTGGGATGGCTGGGGGAACCCTAAAAGCGTGATAATTGCTAGACTGCTTCCCAACCCTTGGAGTGCACCACATATGCCAGATTTGTATCTGACAGTGTGCTGTCAGCTAGTTGGATTGGAGTCTCCCTCTAGCGGTGGCAAGAAGTAGTGCAGGCTGTGAAAGTTTCAGTCAGTCTTTCTTGCTCAGTAGAAGTTCCCCCTTATTCCATCATACCCCCAGTCATGGAAACCAAATCCTGGTTAGCTAGTTGCTGTGGGCATGCGTAACCATGACACAGCCTTTTACAGCATGATCGCTGTATCCAATGACAAGCGTTCTTAAAACTAAACATACGAGTTAACCTTTAATTTACCACTGTCCTTTACCTCAGTGTGAGGGAAGGAAAGCGTGATCAGCGAGATGCTACAGTGCTCCTCAGTGTTGGTGGAGCCACATATCGGTGTTGCCTCTTTGGTGGAGCATCATCACCATGTCTTAAAAAGAAGGCACAGAGACACCCTGTAGCAGTAAAACGGCTATGGGGCAGGCAGCAAGTGGTTATAATTCAAAGTAGTGCATTTAGGGCTGGTTCACACCATAGAACCACAGTTCAGATCTGTTCCGAATACTTTTCTGCATGTGCGTTTTTGATGCGTTTCTGGATGCATTCCAGGTGCTTTTTTTTCACTTCACTATTTTCACTGTATTTTTGATGCGTTTACTGCATTCTAGTACAGTCCAGTGCAGGAAAAATGCAACTTTTTTTTTTCCTCTGAACTGGAAAGCCTTGTAACTCAATGCACTGTTGTGAACTATGCCACTGGAAACAATATAACCTACTTTCCATGCATTTTTGATGCAGAAAAAAACACACGACTGCATCGGATCATGTGATATGAACTTGCCCCTTAACCACTTCCATACCGAGCCTGTTTTTTGGGTTCGGTGTTAAAAGTTAAAACTTTTTTTCGCTATAAAATTACTTAGAAAAAAAAATATAATTTTTGGGGGTTCTAACACCCTAGAGAATAAAATGGCGGTCATGGCAAACTTTGTCACACCGTATTTGCGCAGCCGTCTTCCAAACGCACATTTCTTTTGAATAAACGCATTTTTTTTAGTTAAAAAATAAGAAAACCGTAAAGTTAGGCCAATTTTTTTTTCATATTGTGAAAGCTAATGTTGCACTGAGTAAAAGTATACCCAACATGCCATGCTTCAAAATTGCGTTCACTCGCGGAATGGCGACAAACTTTGCAACTTAAAAAATCTCCATTGGCGATGTTTAAAAAATTCTACAGGTTAGCAGTTTTGAGTTAGAGGAGGTCTAGTGCTATAATTGTTGCTCTCACGCTAACGATTGCGGCGATACCTCACATGTGGTTTGAACACAGTTTTCATATGTGGGCTGGATTTGCGTATGCGTTCGCTTCTGTGCGTGAGCTCGGTGGGACGGAGCGCATAAAATTTTTTTTCTCCTATCGTTCACTGACAGACGCAGCTCATGATGTGTGGGGTTTATGCTTGTCCCACTAGGAGTTAACTAGGCAGGGAAAAGAAACCGCTGGCCCCTCCCATGGGGGCTGTCCTCTCTTACTACATAAACCCCCCTCATAGCATAGATCTTCAGTTCTTATGCCTAGTTTGCAAGGAGTTGACCTGGCTTCCCTTTAGGGGAATTTGTGGTCCTGTTTGTGACCATTTTTTTTATTTTAATTTTTCTTATATTTGACTTTTATCAAGACATTGATCTGCTATCAAGAAGCCGGTCGGGGCATAGAGGGTCCTTTGGCCCTTTACTTTCCCCGACCTGGCCAACCGATGTGAGCCAGTCCCAATGTATGGCGACCCGCCCCATCGTGCTCGTTCCGTGTGGGCGGCTGAGTTTTTCCTCCAAGGTTTCAAGTACCTTGTGATACGGCCATTGATTTACTACTGATGTTATCCAGAATAACGATATTTGCTGGTGACCACGCTTCCAAAAAAGGTCTTGCTGGCCTCCCTTTTCAGGGTGGACGTCTATTTGGTCCACGCTTGGATGAGATTATTAAGGACTTCACGGGAGGTAAGAGTACCTTCCTTCCAGAGCCCCGTAGGCGTGAGTTTCGCCGTAGACAGGGGCCCCCTCCTTCGGGTCAGAAGTTTTTTTGCGCCCCGGGCGCAGCAGGTAAAGGGACCCGCTCCGGCTAGGTCGCTGCAGGGGCCGGAAGACTGCAGCGCAAAACCGAAAAGGTGGAGGACAAGTCTTCCTTAGCCTGATGGGTTGCCCCCACCCGGGTTTCGGGTGGGAGGATGTCTTCTGGGGTTCGCAGGCCGGTGGCTGGCTCACATTTCCGACCGCTGGGTCCGGGAAGTGGTGTCCACCGGGTACAGGATAGAGTTCGACACTCTACCCCCAGACAGGTTCTTCCCATCAAATTTAGGGCTCCCGCAGGAACGCCAGGAGGCCCTTTTTGGGGCTGTACAAGCACTCTCAGACCAGGGGGTGATCGTGCCAGTGCCCCCAGTAGAGAGGTTTCGAGTGCTCTACTCAAATCTTTTCGTGGTTCCCAAAAAAGGGGGGGTTCGGCCTGTACTGGACCTGAAAGCCCTGAACCGGTATGTCAGGGTGCGGAAATTCCGGATGGAATCTATCCGCTCGATCGTGGCCGCCCTTCATCAGGGGGAATTTCTAGCATCCCTGGACATCAGGAATGTGTACCTTCATGTACCCATTCATCCACGACATCAGTGCTTCGCGGTGGGAGACCTCCATTTTCAATTCGTGGCACTCCCCTTCGGCCTGGCCTCGGCACCTCGAGTTTTCACAAACCTGCAACACCGGTGTTAGTGTTGCTGCGACAGAGGCATTGCGGTAGTAGCCTACCTAAACGACCTGCTCCTGCGAGCGGAGTCCGCCTCGGCTCTGGAGGAGAATGTGGGTATCCCAATGCAGGACTTCGGCTGGTTACTGAACCTGCAGAAGTCGTCGGTCTCTCCATCCCATCGTCTGGAGTATCTGGGTCGAATTCTGGACACAGAGCAGGCAAAGGTATTCATTCCTCCCTGCGGCCAAGTTGCTGTCTCTGCAATCGGCAGTGCACACCCCTCTTGTCGCACCGTCAGTCTTCATTACGGTTCTGTATGCGGGTGCTGGGGCTCATGGTCTCGTCGTTCGAGGCGATACCATTGCCCAGAGTCACACTAGTCTCCTTCAGCAAGCCATTCTGGCTCAGTGGGACAGGTCCCCTCGGTCATTGGACCTTCTGATCCGTCTGAGTTCCCAGACAAGGGTGTCTGTGACCTGGTGGCTTCGGGACTCGGCCCTGATTCAGGAGAGGTCGTTCCTGCCCCTCCAGTGGGTGATTATCACCACGGATGCCAGTCTTTTGGGCTGGGGAGGGATCCAGGGGCTGCTGTCTGCCCAGGGCCATTGGTCGGCACAGGAAGCTCGCCTCCCCATCAACGTTCTGGAGCTGAGAGCAATTGGATTGTGCCTTCTTCACTGGACAGTAAGATTGCAGGGTCGTCCGACTCAAATTCAATCGGACAATGCCACAGCAGTGGTGTATGTGAACCATCAGGGCGGCACAAAGAGTTCAGCAGCTGCGGCGGAGGCAGCTCTGATACTCCCTTGGGCGGAACGTCACGTTCCGACGATCTCAGCCATTTACATTCCGGGTGTGGAGAACTGGCAGGCAGACTATCTCAGTCGCCAGATGCTGGACCAAGGAGAGTGGTCTCTCCACTCGGAGGTGTTCAATAAAATTTGCTGCAGATGGGGGACGCCGGACGTGGATCTCATGGGGTCTCAGTTCAATCACAAGGTGGAGACCTGTGTGTCCAGAACGAAGGATCCGTTGGCAGTGGCCACGGACTCTCTGGTGGCGCCCTGGGGCCGTTATCGTCTTCTGTACGCTTTCCCTCCGATATGACTGCTTCCGCGATTGATACACAGGATAGTGGTGGAGCGGATAGCAATAATCCTGGTGGCTCCAGATTGGCCTCGGCGCACTTGGTATGCCGACGTGGTGTGAATGGTGGCAGATGGCCCTTGGCGGCTCCCGCCGCGAGACGATCTTCTGTCTCGGGCCCATCTTGCACCCTGCTTTACCCTCGCTGGCTTTGACGGCTTGGCTATTGAGTCCCAGGTGCTGAGAGACAGGGGAGTCTCCGACTCCGTGATCCCTACTTTGTTAAAAGCTCGCAAGTGTACTTCTCGCAAAATTTATCACCGCACCTGGAAGGCTTATATTGCTTGGTGCAAGGCGGAGGGCCATAACCCTCGCTCTTATGTCGTGTCCAGGGTCCTGACTTTTTTTTACAACAGGGCCTGAACAAAAAACCTGGCTTTGAGTACTATCAAGGGTCAGATATCTGCTCTGGCGATTTCTCTTTCAGAGACCTTTAGCTTCACACTCGTTGATTCGTACCTTTGTACAAGGTGTGCGAAATGTGGCGCCTCGGGTGAAGGTTCCGATGGCTCCGTGGGATCTTAAATAGGTGCTTTCTGTTCTTCAGAAACCGTCGTATGAGAATATCAGGGAGATTTCTTTGTCATTACTATCGCAGAAGGTGGCCTTTTTAGTTGCCATCACTTCCGCCAGACGGGTGTCTGAATTAGCAGCACGATTGTGCAAGTCTCCCTACTTGGTCATACATAAGGAAAAGGCAGTCTTGCGACCTTATCCTTCCTTCCGAAGGTGGTTTCATCCTTTCACGTTAATGAAGATATTATTCTTCCTTCATTGTGCACTCGTCCATCGCACCCAAAGGAGTTTGAGTTGCATGCTTTGGACGTAGAGAGGGCCTTACGAGTGTACTTGGCTGCTACAGCTTCTTTTCGAAAAGCTGATGCTTTGTTTGTGTTGCCAGAAGGCCCGCGCAAAGGGTTGGCGGCCTCGTCGGCTAAGATTTCTTGTTGGATCAGACAGACCGTGACCCATGCGTATTCTGTTTGGGGCAAGGCTCCCTCTTTTTCCAGTCACGGCTCATTCTACCCGGGCTGTTAGCACTTCCTGGGCTTTCAGACACCAGGCTTCGGTGTCACAGGTGTGCAAGGTCACCACTTGGGCCTCGGTTCACACTTTCACTAAGTTCTATAAAGTTGATGTGTTTGCATCTTCGGATGCTGCTTTTGGCCGCAAAGTTTTACAGGCGGCAGTGTAGGCGCGTCTGGCGCCTCCTTAGAGGTTCAGTTGGGTACTGTTGTTGCCGTTTACCCACCCCTCTTTTGACACAGCTTGGGGACTTCCCCACACGTGGTGATGTGCTGCGTCTGTCAGTGAACGATGGGAGAAAAGGGGATTTTATTAAAACTTACCATAAAATCCTTTTTCTCCGAGTTCACTGACAGGCGCAGCACCCACCCCTCTGTGCTCTGTTGTATGGCTTGTGTACTAACTGAGGAAGAGGACGGCCTCCATGGGAGGGGCCAGAATTTTCTTTTCCCTGCCTAGTTAACTCCTAGTGGGACAAGCATAAACCCCACTTGTCATGATTAGCTGCGTCTGTTGGTGAACTCTGAGAAAAGGATTTTACGGTAAGTTTTTTAATAAAATCCTTTTTTTTTTTTTTTTTTTTTTTTTTTTTTTTTTTTAAATTTGATCACTTATTCCTATTTCAAGAAATGCAAACATTCCTTGTAATAGAAAAAAGCATGACAGGTTCTCTTAAATATGAGATCTGTGGTCAAAAAACTCAGATCTCATATTTACAGTAAAATGAAAAAAAAAATGGCTCTAAGACCGTTGGGCGGACGTGACTTCTGACATTTCCGCCCTGCCATATTATGGAGCCGAGTGAGTGGCTTCAGCCGCTCAGTCGGCTCACGGACACTGGGGGGGACGGATTCGATCATCTCCGCCGCTGTCTGCGGGTCCAGTAAGCTGCGAAGATGACGGGAAAGGGAGGGCACCTCTCCCGCCGCTGATAAAAGTGATCTTTACCTGAAACCAAATCGCCTGCAGAAAAAAACCCCATATCTGAATGGTGCCTTTAGATGCAGGCACCATTCAGATATCACTTCTCAAAGGCAGGGACGTGAAATAGACGTCCACCTAAAGAGAAGTGGTTAGAAAAAAAAAAAAATTTGAAAAACCGCTGCACAAATACAGTGACAAGGAAAATTGCAAAGCCCAGTATTCTCTGGAGCCTCTGCTTAAAAAAAAAAAAAAAAAGGAAGATAAAGTTTGGGACGTTAACAATGTGCACTGCCTCTATAAAAATGTGTGTGCTGTACGATTAATCGTTAAAGAATCTATCACGATTCAACCCCCCCCTCATGATCTTAAAACTTAATTTCCTCGATTCAGTGCAGAGCCCTTCTCTGCTCACTGCTGACAGCTGTCAAAAAAAAAAAAAAAAAAAAAAAAAAAAAAAAAATGGGAAGCCTGCCAAGTTTATCACAACATCCTAAGGCAGGAAACATTGTAACTTTTAGATCAAAAGGATGTAAAATGAGGTCAGTTTAACCACTTGAAGACTAAACCTATTTTTGACACTTGTTGCTTACAAGTTAAAATCCCTCCTTTTTTTTTTTCTAGAAAATTACTTGGAACCCCCCCAAAAAAATCTCTCTCTGTGCTGACATGTAACCTGAGCATTGGGGGATCCCTTAGGGCTCATTTACACTTTAACTTCAACGCACATTAATGCCCCTACTGCTTCAACAAGCTTTTATGTGTTTTTGAGGCTTCGTGGTGCTTCAATGAAGCTCTTTTGAAGCTTTGTTGAAGCTTGGCCAATGCCATGTGTGTTTGATATTTCACACCTGTAATTTCTCCAAAACAAAGAAAGCTGAATTAAAGCCTCTGAAGCTTGCTTGAAGCACCTGTCTTTGCAAACAAGCTTTGTCATAGACTTCTATGGAGGCGTTGGAGGCTTTGATGCATGGCTAAAGCTACATGGGGTATAATTTGACGCAAAGCTGAAGTGAAGCAAAGCCAATGCAAGATGAAAACAGGACTGTAAATTATCCATTTTATTTAGTGACAGGAGCTTTGACTGTCGATGAGAGCTTTAACAGAGTGTCTGACGCTCTGTTTTGAAGCAACTGTAAACGAGCCTTTAGTGCTAAAAGATCTTTTGTACTGTAGGGTCTTCCCTTTTTCTGATGGAGCCTCAGGGTCACATCTCCACCACTGACCCCCCCCCCCCCTCATGTGGGCAAGGACCCAGGAGCAAGCGTGTTCCCCCCCTCCGCCTTCCCCTGCTCAGTCTGTCTCATCCAATTCCGAGCGTCCGTGGGGCTTAATATGATGC
>BLSH010314810.1:372858-384287 GCA_018402905.1 Glandirana rugosa | reverse complement strand
CGCCCCCCCCCCCCCCCCCCCATCCCTGTCCAGGGAATTGGATTACCTAGGTCTCATTTACATTCTGACCAGGGGGGTCCTTCCTCTGGACAAACTTCAGGAACCACAGGCTTTGTTTCACTGGCTGTTGTCAGGCGGCTTTCTCTCCCAACTTGCATACCGGTTCTATGTCAGGTGGTATCCACCGTCAGGACAGTTCTATTAGTGCAGACCTGCATGCAGGTTTGGCTCCACAGGAGGATACCGAGGTTCGTGATGAGGTCACGGGTGCCTCTGGTAGACAACGCAGTCGTCCTAGTGCAACTGCGTGGTCAACATCTGCAAAGCATCAAGGGTGAAAGTCTTCTGGTCATTCTGGTGGCCGTAAAGGTCCCTTGGGGGCTGCTCCTCAGGGAGGACTAGTTGTCCCAAGGCCTGAGCTTCCATCCTGCTTTAGTCACTGGTCTTAATGGCTTAGCTATTGAAAGCCAGGTACTGAAGGATAGAGGTTTGTCTGGATCGATGATCCCTGCAATGTTGAAGGCGAGGAAGTCTTTTTCTAGCAAGATATACCATTGTACGCGGAAAGCGTACATTTCTTGGTGTGAGTTGATTTGCGCTCATCCTCTCCTTTTCTATAGCTCGGATCTTGACCTTTCTTCAACGAGGCGTTGAGCAAAAGTTGGCCTTGAGTACCATCCAGGGCCAGGTGTCTGCCTTGGCAATCTTCTTTCAGCGATCCCTAGCCACTCACTCTTTAGTTCGTACCTTCATTCAAGGAGTCCGGCATGTGGCTCCACCTGTACGGTCTCTTTTGCCACCATTGGATTTGAAGAGAGATGGGCACAAGCAGGGAGAAATATCCCCTTTCAGTGCGGAACACCTCTCTGTGTTAGATGCGTTCCCATTGAACTTATTAGGCAGGGAATTCGCACCACATTGCATTGGACAGAAAGCCTGTGCGTTTTCTGTGCAGAGTGCGAATGCAAACACATTGTTTTCAAATTGAATACTGTGTAAGCCGCATCCAATTCGCATAGGTGTGAACCCAGCCTGAAAGGTCAGGTACCTCTGTTCCCTGTCACGGCACATTTTACTCGGGCACTTTGTACTATTTGGGACTTCGGTCATTAAGCGTCAATATCACAGATGTGCAAGGCGGCCACTTGATCGTCAGTGCACACTTTCACCAAATTCTACAAAGTTGATATTCTTGCATCTGCAGATGCTGCTTTTGACCTCAAGTTTTGCAGGCTGCTTTTTTTTTTTTTTTTTTTTTGGCCTGTTCCCTCTTGAGGGGTGTTTTTCGTTCAAAATTGTTTTTTTTTTTCAGATGGGATTACTGTGACCCGGTTAAGGCTCCTAATTCCTGGTTAGGGCTCTTGTGGTTAGCCTTGGGTTATTTTTCCCGCCCCTCATTTTGTTTTGACACTGCTTTGGGACGTCCCACTGGTCAAGATTAAGGAGGCGCAGTGTCCGTCGATGAACTAAGGAGAAAAAGGGAATTTTGTACTCGCCGTAAAATCCATTTCTCCGAGTTCGATGGGCACAGCACCCACCCCTCTATGGGGTTTTAATACTGCTTGCTACTTAACAGAGTACCTAGAGCAGGGAGGGGGTTATATAGGGACTGAGGAGGCCAAGTAGTGTTCTGCCTAGTTTTACTCCTGCAGAGGCGATATAACCCACTGGTCAAGATTAAGAAGTCGTGTCAGTCAAACTGAGAAATGGATTTTACGGTGAGTACAAAAATCCCCCCCCCCCCTTTTTTTGTTGTAGAGACATTAGATAATAAAATGGCGGTTGTTGCAATACTTGGCCACACTGTGTGCAGCGGTCTTTCAAATGCTATTTGTTTAGGAAAAAAAACTTTTTAATTAATCAGAAAAATAAAAACAGTAATGTTAGTCCAATTTGTATAATGTGAAAGATGTTACGCGGTGAAAATCGGTCTTTATTCTAAGCAAAAGTGTGTGTGTGTGTGTGTGTCCCCTAATTCATATGCATTTAAATCTAATACAATTTTATTTATAAAAATATATATACCTTTTTTTTCATGTAAATTTTTGCTTTCGGCCAAGTGCATCCTAAATTTTCATCACTACTTTCCACTTTCAATTTTAACACACAACTACTTGTGTTAAGTGCTGCTAATGCACTCACCAGATTCTATGATGCAGTTGGCAAGCAGCGCACCAATATCAAACTACCAGCGTCTCCTACACAACCATCCAACTGCTAGATAGGGCCACAGGTGTCAAGGTCTGATATTTGCCAGAGGGAGGTGTCACATTGTGTATACAAGGGCTGAATGGAAAGAGGGTGTTCATAAGATGGCTGCCAATTCCGGACCCCGGAAATGGCGGCGTGACGTCTGCGTGTGTAATCCAGCCCTGATGCATTTTGTGTAAGGGCTTTTCATATGATCCCTATCAAGGATACCAAAATAACATGAGGTTTACCAAAGATGGCTGCTGCAATGCCATTCCTCCAGAGATGGGTAGGTGGCATGTGACTTGATGTGGGCATACACACAAAGCTGGCCTAATCTCCAGAAGGCCACAAGCCATCGTATAGACATGCTACATCCAATCAAAATGGGGGTGGGATAAATCAGACGGCACCCACAGATATAGGGTTGCCTGAATGATCTCTGTATTCTGCACCAGAGCCAGCCTTATAACAAACTGAGCCAGAGGCATACTTGCTAAAGCAAACCATATACAACCTATCAAAGAAATCCATAGTAGCAGCCTAGCCTTGCACATCTACAAATACAGCAAAATATCCAAAACATGCACATTAATGCATTATTGTATACACACATGACTAATAGGATGTATCCAGTTGCACTTCTGATTTTTAGAATAGAACCGTTTTCTTGGATCCTCTACATATTCTCCCATAATTGATAATTATAAAAAGGCTTATAGATAATGTAATTTAACCACTTGACTACCATGCCTGTGTGTTTTTGTATATATAGTGTATATGTGTACAACAGACCCATTTTTGGATAATGACATTGTGACTCAGCCAGAGACCGTATGCTGTCCACTATGATTGATATGTATATAGATCTCTATATACAGTGCTTTGAAAAAGTATTAATTTGTCATGTTACATGCCCAGCCTGTGTTTAGGAGGATGGTTATGTCTTGGTAGATTTGCAGTTGAGCCATACACTTTTTAAGTATTACCTTGGGGAGATGCAGACTAGAAGACTGCAATCACTGAGCAACAAATTATATCACCTGTGATGTATTTCAGTTGTCCTGCAAACCTGGCCTGTTGGGGGGGGGGGTCCTGAGGACCGGAGTTGAGAACCACTGATTTATACTGAGATTAAATTACACACGTGGACTCTTTATTTACTAATTGGGTGACTTCTTAATGCAATTGGTTCCACTAGATTTTTATTTAGGGGTATCAGAGTAAAGGGGTCTGAATACTAATGCACACCAGACCTTTCAGATATTTATTTGTAAAAAAAAAAAAAAGTAATTGAAATCCATTTCTCGTTTTTCCTCCCACTCATAATTATTTGCCACTTTGTATTGGTCGATCACCTAAAAGCCCAATAAAATTGTTTTTGGTTGTGCATGACAAAATGTGGAAAAATTTTCAAGGCATGAATACTACCGTCAAGGGATGTTTGTGTATACAGTATCTCACAAAAGTGAGTACACCCCTCACATTTTTGTAAATATTTTATTATATCTTTTTGTGACAACACTGAAGAAATTACACTTTCTTACAATGTAAAGTAGTGAGTGTACAGCTTGTAGAACAGTGTAAATGGGCTGTCTCCTCAAAATAACTCGACACACAGCCATTAATGTATAAACTGCTGGCAACAAACCTCAGTAAAACCCCAAAATGAAAATCTCCAAAACAGCCCAAAACTGTCAATTTTGTGTGGCCACCATTATTTCTCTTTCGTTTATTGACGGATGCAGCAACTCTTCATTACTTCTGGGGTTATGCTACCTTTCACTAAGAGTGGACTAGGCAAAACTTCAGTTCAGCTAAACGCAGACACAGCCCCTCCCAGGGGGCGATCCTACCTGGTATAACCCCCCCACCGGCCGGCTCAGCGCTCAGTCTTTTTCTGCCTAGTGCAAGGAGTAGGACCGGGCCTCATGCTGGGACCCGTGGGTCCACAGTTTCTCTTTTTCTTCTGATGACTGCAATCAAGCAGCCGGCTGGGTGACAGGCTGGATAATCTAGATCCAGGGAGTCTCCCCAGCTCGGCCAACGGACCGAGCCGACCTATGCTCCGCGCTAGGTTGGCCGTGTCATGCCCCGTTCCGTGCGAGCTGAACGTCCTGCCAGCACACTCAAGACCGAGCATCCAGGTCTGCGTCACGGGTGTTGCTCAGCTGGAAGCTTCCCCTGTAGGAATGGGCAGGGAGGCAGGTCTGTCTTGGATGGGTAAGTACTCACACCCCCTCCCCCCAGTCCCCCGTCCCTGCCCAGGGTGCGGGTGGGCTGGCAGGTTTCCCTCCAGTCCCTGGGATGTCTGGGGGTGCTCCCTATTCCCCCATCCTCCACCCTGATGTCCAGGCTGCCTGTGCTGCGCAGGAAAAAAAGAAAACAAGTGTTTTTTTTTTTTCTTTCCCAGGCCCCTTCGGGGTGACGGCTTTGCCGCTGAGGGGGGGGGGAGGGGCCTTGGGTGTTCCTATTACCCCTCCCTGGCCCGGTGGTCGGCGCCATTTTTCGTTGGCCCGGCCGCCATTTTCCCGGAGTCGGCTGCATGTTGTATACGGCCGCCATTTTGCGGGAGTCGCTCTCTGTTTGGCCTCTAGTGTGCACAGTGGCCATTTTTGGTTGGTTGGCTGTGCATTAAAGCCTGACTGGAGGGTGGGCGGTCCCGGAGCACTTCCTGGTCTAAGCAGACCTGTGGAGACGATGGGACGGCAGCAGCAGCAACACTTTTTAAGTGGTTGGTAAGGCGGGCTAGGCAGCTTGAGCAGCGCTTTTCCGGGGGCAGGGTGTGGGCTACGGTCGGTCCTCCTGGGTGTAACTGCAGGGTTCCCTGTCCGATGTGGTGGGGGGGGCGCGCCTGCCTCCGGTGCTTAGACCCCTCTTGGGTGATGTGGGTGTCCGGTGTTGGTAGCGCAATGGCAGCTGAAGGCAGCACTTTGGCGGCGGGGATCTCCGCTGGGGCTGAGGGTTTGCTGGGACCTGTGGTTCCTCTGGCTACACTAATTCAGGTCCTGGAGTCCTTTATTTCCCGGGCAGAGTTGGGCCGTAACCGCAGAGTGGACAGGAGACAGCCGCCTCCTCCTTCCCCTTCATCTGGGGGGGGGGGGGATTCGGACCTTGAGGGGAGGGTCCACCAGGACTGGGACAAGTTGTCGGATGGGGAGCTCCATGATTCCTCTCATGGGTTAGAAGATCTTTCGGGGCACACTGTCGCACATGAAAGGGCTTTGGTGGGCTCCTTAATCCCAGCTGTCCGGGAGACACTGAAGTGGGACAGCGGGGGACTCGCAAGAGTCGGCTGTGGTCTTTGGATCGCATAGGCCGGTTTGCACCCCTAAGGTGTTCCCCTATGTACCCTTCTTTGATCAGTTTGTGTACAAAGAGTGGCAGCGGCCGCAGAGCTCTCTGCCTCTACCAAGACTGTTTGCTGTACATTATCCTTTTGAGGACAGTATGTCGCATAAGTGGGTCTCTCCCAAGGTAGACCCTCCCGGTATCCCGCCTGAGCAAGGCGACCACTATTCCGGTGGAGGGCACGCCGTCTTTTAAGGATCCGGCTGACAGGAGGGCCGAGGCAGTTGCCAAGGCCATGTTTGTCTTGACTGGGTCGGTAATGCGGCCGGTGCTTCTGCGGGCAGTGTCAGCCTCAGCTCTGAGCAACATCATAGCCATTGCACTGCACACCCTACAGGGGTTCAATCGGCCGAAGTCGGTGTTGATTCCGTCACACCACCTGAGGTACCTGGGTTTAACCTTGGACTCGGTCTGGGCAAAGGTTTTTCTCCCCTCAGGAAAACTGCAGATGCTGCAGCAGGCAGTGAGGTCTCTTCTGTCAGAGAAGTGGTCCTCTCTGAGGTTTTGCATGCGGGTCCTGGGGCTCATGGTGTCCACCTTCGAGGCGGTTCCATATGCCCAGAGTCATACCCGGTCCCTGCATCGCTTGATTCTGCTGCGGTGGGACAAATCTTGTCTATCCCTGGATCGCCTGGTCAAACTGGACCGCGTGGCCAGGTCCTCTCTGATTTGGGGGTTAAGGGCCTCGGCCCTAAGCAAAGTGAAATCTTTCCTCCCTGTGATGTGGTCCATAGTGACCACAGATGCCAGTCTAAGCGGCTGGGGGGAGGAGTCCTGGGGTTGTTGTCAACCCAGGGTCAGTGGTCTCGGGAGGAAAGTCTGCTCCCGATGTGCTGGAACTTCGGGCCATTCTGCATTGCCTCTCCCATTGGTCGGGAAGGCTGCAAGGGTGCCCTGTTGGTGTCCAGTCGGACAATGCCACAGCCGTGGCATATGTGAACCATCAGGGCGGAACAAGAAGCTCGGCGGCAGCATTGGAGGCGGCTCAAATTCTGCAGTGGGCAGAGCTTCATGTGCTGGCTCTCTCCGCCGTATACATTCCCGGCATAGAAAATTGGCAAGCGCATTTCCTCAGCCGACACAGGTTGATCAGGGAGAGTGGTACCTGCATCCGGATGTGTTCCGACAACTTTGCCAAAAATGGGGCACTCCCGGCGTAGATCTGCTGGCGTCCCGGCTCAATCGAAAGGTTCAGACCTTCGTGAGCAGAGCAAGGGATCCGCTGGCGGACTCCCTTGTAGCTCCATGGAGCCAGTATCTGCTCATTTATGCGTTTCCCCCTCAAGCTGATTCCGCATCTATTGCGCAGGATCGAGGTGGAGGGTATTCCAACCATTCTGATGGCTCCAGATTGGCCTCGGTGTCCGTGGTACGCCAACGTGGTGCGGATGGGGGTGGATGTTCGCGAGGACCTTCTGTCCCAGGGCCCCATCTTGCACCCTGCTTTACCCTCTCTGGCTTTGAAGGCCTGGCTATTGAATCCCAGGTCCTGAGAGATCTGGGAATTTCCGATTCGGTGATTCCCACCATGCTCAAGGCACGTAAGTGCACTTCTTGGAAGATATACCATCGCACCTGGAAGGCGTATTTCGCCTGGTGTGAAGGGGTGGGGTGGAACCCCCGTTCCTTTTCGGTGTCTCGGCTGCTGGCCTTTCTGCAGCAGGGCCTGGACCGTAAACTGGCGATGAGCACTATCAAGGGCCAGCGGTCTGCCTTGGCCATCTATTTTCAGTGTCCCATGGCGACTAATTCATTGATTCGCACCTTTATTCAGGGGGTCCGACATGTCGCTCCCCCAAGGTGCGTACGCCTTTGCTCCTTGGGGCTTCAAAAGCCTCCCTTTGAAAATATCAGGGAATTTTCCTTCCAACTGCTTTCGCAGAAGGTGGTCTTTCTAGTAGCCATTACTTCAGCCAGAGGAGTGTCAGAGTTGGCGGCTCTGTCGTGTAGGTCCCCGTATCTGGTAATCACACAAGGATAAGGCGGTTTTGCGTCTGTCGCCTTCCTTCTTGCCGAAGTTGGTATCTTTTCACATTAACGATGACATTGTCCTTCCTTCGCTGTGCCCATCCCATCCAAAGGAGATCACCTTGCATTCCTTGGATGTGGTTAGGGCTCTGCGAGTGTATCTGGCGACCACGGCCTCTTTTCGGAGGTCAGGTGCACTTTGTCGTGGTGGATGGACCACGCAAGGGCTTGGCTGCCTCTTCGGCCACCATTTCTCGATGGATTTGACAGACAGTGACCCGTACGTATGACTTGCGGAGCCCCCCCCCCTTTCCGGTCACGGCTCACTCTACCAGGGCGAGCGATTTAGCACTTCCTGGGCTTTGCGACATCAAGCGTCGGTTTCTCAAGTGTGCAGAGAGCTACATGGTCCTCAGTGCACACCTTAACTAAGTTTTACAAAGTTGATTTGTCAGCATCCTCGGATGCTGCTTTCGGCCGCAAAGTTTTGCAGGCCGCTGTGTGAGGTTCCTCCAGATTATTATGGAGAATTCTCCGCTGGGTGAAGTTTTTTTTTGTTTTTGCATTACCCACCCCTCTTTTGACACTGCTTTGGGATATCCCCAGGCGTAATGAAGAGTTGCTGCATCCGTCAATGAACGAAAGAGAAAATAGTATTTAACTCACCGTAAAATCCTTTTCTCATAGTTCATTGACGGATGCAGCACCCTACCCCTCTTTGTTGGTTTGAGCTTGCTTGTTACGGACTGAAGGCTGAGCTGGCCGGTGAGGGGTTATACCAGGGAGGACCGCCCCCTGGGAGGGGCCGTGTCTGCGTTTGGCAGAACTGAAGTTCTGCCTAGACCACTCCTAGTGAAAGGTAGCCTAACCCCAGGCATAATGAAGAGTTGCTGCATCCGTCAATGAACTATGAGAAAAGGATTTTACGGTGAGTTAAAAAATCCTATATTTTTCAGCACTGCCATAACCCTCTTCGGCATGGAGGTCACCAGAGCTTCACAGGTTGCCACCTGGAGTCGTCTTCCACTCCACGACGACCTCACAGAGCTGGTGGATGTTGGAGACCTTGCGCTCCTCCTGTTTGATGATGCTCAATAGGGTTTAGGTCTGGAGACATCAAAAAAAACTTGCAGCGCCTACAGTCAATGGACCATTAGAATAAACATACAAAGTTATGTATAAAAATATATATATAAATGGTTTATAACCAACACTGAGGAGAAAATGAATAAAAAACAGTTCATAGAACTTCAAACTTAGTCAGAAAGCTATGAGAAAAGCTGGCTAATTCATATGTTGAGAAACTGACACATGTGTATTAAAAATGTCCAATTTCACATGAATGCTATCACGCCCACGGGATTTTCAGATAGAATCCAGTATTCAAATAGATGGGAGCTTACCAGATTAAGGTAGAAAAAACGCAGGGGTCTATAATCCACCGCAGATACCGTTGATCAGATGTCATCTGGTCATGTGTGCTGGAATGTGGAAGGAAGGCGATAGGGAACGAATCCTTAACCCAACGAACAACGAATTCCTGTACCAAAGGGTATCTCCAAATCGTCCGGATGACACCTCCCAGGCAATTCCAACGTTTATCATTCACCATGAGATAATGAAAAAAGGGGGGGACCACAATAGTGTAATACTGTCTCGTAAAATTTTATTAAGATAGATGGATTAAAAATACTCACAAAACATATGTGCAAAAAAGAGCTCTTAATGAAAAACCGGTATGACAGGAGGAGTCTGGGACCCGACACGTTTCAGCTCTAATGGCCGTCATCTGGGGTACATTCCGGAGGATGGAACTGCACTATCGTCCCGATTTTGGTGGTAGAAGGCCTCACAGACCCATCAATTAATATAAGTTAATAATGGAAAGAGATATAAAAATCCAACATAGCGTGATACCATAAAAACCAAAACCTTTATTGGATGGATTAAAAACTCACATTTCAGCAAGTACAAATGCACTCATCAAAAATTGTTTCATGTAATGGCATAGGACAGTGGATCCAACGTGTTTAGTCTCATTTAAACATGTGGGGTGTCCTGCTGCCCATGCCACTCCGTTTTTAAATAGATTTTACCCTGGGCATAGAACCGTGACTCCGCTTCCAGGAAGTCTTGTGAATTCGTCCTGGGTTTCATCAAAAATGGCCACTTCGATGGGAGAAGCTCCATCTCTCAAAGGCTGTCCTGGAAGACTACTGGAAATTGTTACCTGTAAGTAACTCTCTTGTTTTCAATGGTAGCTTTGTTATTGAGCACGAAGACACCTATAGGGATTAGCCTTTGGCTACCACCACTAGCAGTTTGGATGTAATCTCAAAGGTGCTGACTTTACTGCCTGTGAAAGACCACTTCTAGTGTTTTTCATGTTGGAACTTTTATAATTAATGATGGGTTAATGGAATTCGTGTGTGTGTGCGTGTTTTTTTTTTTTTTGTCTAGATTGAATCAATTGAACTGCCAATGGATCCAAAAACTAACAAACGAAGAGGCTTTGTCTTTATTACATTTAAAGAAGAGGAACCTGTAAAAAAGATTTTGGAAAAGAAGTTCCATAATGTCTCAGGCAGCAAGGTAATTTTTTTTTTTTTTTTGCAAATCTTTTCTACTGCATGCACTAAAATGTCCCAGTCCCCCTGTCTAAATATTTGTCAGATTAATTTTAGATAGAGAATTAGAAATAGTGGGATCTTCCAGGTGTTGAAACCCATCAGAATAACCCAAACCGTTTTATTACAATCATTTTTATTAAGAAATTCGTTTTAAAAGAGATTGGGGTAACTATTCCCTATTCCACACCATTTTAGTATTTTTGGATACAGGGTGGATTTGATTTAAATCAAGTCTATTTAAATCGCTAGTAAAAATGCTTGATTTTAAATCATAATTTTTAAAGGGCAACTGTCGTCCTCTGACCTGCTGTTGACTCACCGACCGTCCCATTGACTTTAATGGGACAGCTAGTGATGCGGCAGTGACACAACAAGGTGAGGGATGTGGCGGCAGCAGGTGAGTGGATGTCTGCTAACAGGCGCTGCCACGATGGATCTGAAATGACAGGTGCCCTTTAAACGTAAGGACTCCTTAGTTAGAATCTTTAATATTTGCAAGCAAAATGAAGGTTTCGTATTTAAAATAATAAGCTGTCAGGTTAGTAATACAACGATATCAGAACCGATTCAATCATACAGTTTGTTGTGTACATAGATTTGCAAAATAATGGGATAGTGGAATATTCCTGAACTTTGTTTTATCTCAAGGTTACTGTGAAATTGTTTGAATGCATCAATGCAGTGCATGTTATCTCAGCTTGCAGAGCTTGGATTTATTGAATGAGTTTACCAAAAATGTAAATATTGCAGAATATACAGCCTCATGCTACATAACTAAGCTCCATTTCATGCTGAATAAACTAAATTATTAATGTGTCTTAAATAGAAAACTATCTTTAGATAGATTTTTACTTCAAAAGCATTTTATTAAAATAAAAATCAAAAAATCGATTTAAATAAAAAAAAATCTGATTTAAATCAAACGTTAATTTTATTTAAAAAAAAAAAACGCTTTTTATCCACTGTTTGGATATAAGAAACAAGCTTGTGACTGTGCTGTAATTTAACCCTTTCGCTGCCAGGCCCTGTGCTCCTATATTTTTACTCAGGTGGCCAGGCCATTTTTGAAATTGTTTTTTTCCATTGCTTTATTTTTCCCTTTTATAGCTTTCAGAGTTTAACCACTTTAGCCCTGGGAGGATTTGCCCCCTTAATGATACAGGCCATTTCTTTCATTCATTGACGCACAGTGTTCCATTCTTTACCATAGGGTTATTTCGCCCTCTACAGGAGTATGACTAGGCAGAAAAAGGACTTGACTACGCCTATGGGCAGCCCTGGGTGATATAC
>BLSH010314810.1:294252-317145 GCA_018402905.1 Glandirana rugosa | reverse complement strand
ACCGGCGCCGATACCGTTTTACCGCCGGCCGGCACTGATGCCGTTTTACCGCCGACTTTTGGTCCTTTTACCGCCGCTAGTCCATTGTCGCGCCCCCCTTCCATCCCTGCCCCTGTGGGCAGGTACGTTGGGGACCTGCGCTCGACGCCGGACCAGTGACCCATGCGTCCACCCTGCAAATTGGGTGATCGGGGGGCGTACCTTACCCCGTGGTACACCGCCTGGGGCACATGTCGATTCCCTCCGAGCGTACCAAACAACCGGCCCGACCCTTCTAAAGGTCCTAAGCGCTATAGATCGTGTAGTGGGTCGGCCGACGAATGGACGGGTGTCCCCGTCCCTACCTTCCCCCCGCGCTGTTACCTGATCGCCGCCATTTTCCTGGTTTTCAGCCGCCATTTTGCCGTAGTCACGGCCGGCCGCCATTTTGCCATAGCCGCGGCCATTTTGGCGCTGGTTTGTCCTCTTGTGACTGTTTGGCGGCCATTTTTGGTGAGTCCTTCTGGATGGAAAAAAACGGTGTGTGTTGACGCCGTTCTTTCTCTTCCTGCGGCGCATGGGAAAGCAGCGCAGCAGCGGCTCCTCACAGCGGCAGTAACAGCAGCAGGAGGGCACAGACAGGCACAGCAAGTATAGCTGGTTCCCCCTGGGGTGTTGGTGGTGGCGGTGCAGGGTCCTCCTGGGCATTTCCAGTCAGTCTGGGGGCAGTTGAGGGGTTTGTACTGTGGGGGTGCTATGGCCTGTAGTGTCCCGGGGGTGGCGCGATGGTGGCTGAATATGCGGGATATCCTCTGGAGGGGTTTGCTGAAGCCCAAGCTGCGCTGGGACCTCTGGTTCCCCTGGATAAATTTGCTCCATTCTGGAGGATTTTTTTTCGCCCGGGGGGTACTGAGCCGTGGTAGGGGGGTGACAAAAAAGCGTCCACCCCCTCTCCATCTTCAGGGTAGTATTTGGAGCCGGAAGGGGGCTCGGTGGTCTCAGGGACCCCCGTGGAACTCTGACGGAGAACTGGAGCCCCGGACGGTGAGGACAAGAGGGCCTCAGTGGCGTGCGAATGGGCATTGGTGGGCTCCCTGGTCACAGCTGTCCGCGAATCGCTGGGGAGTCTCAAGAGACTGCCTACATTTTTGGGTCTTATAAGCCAGCCCGGGCCCCTAAGGTTTTTTTCCTTATGTCCAGTTCTTTGACCAATTTGTTTAGAAGGAATGGCAACGTCCTCAGAATTCCTTTACACTGCCCAAGCGCTTTTCTGTACACTATCCTTTTTGAGGACAGCCTGTTGCAGAAGTGGGCATCCCCCGATTTAGACCCGCCGGTGGCCCGCCTGAACAAGGTAACTACCATCTCCATGGAAGGGTCGCCATCTTTTCAAGACCCGGCTGAAAGGTGGACGGAGGCGGTGTCCAAAGCATTGTTCTTGGTGGTGCGGGCGGCTATGAGGCCAGCTCTGGCGTCGGCCATGGTGGCGCAGCCGTTCACAGAATGTGCGACGGAGTTGCACAGTGATTTGGGCTGCGGGTGCTCACCAGAATCGTGGGAGCGAGCAGACCAGCTGGTGCAGGGTCTTCGTTACCTTTGCGACGCAGCGTTGGACTTAGTCCCTATGCTGTCAAAAATGTCTGTGTTTGTGGTCATTTTTGGACGGCTGCTGTGGCTGCGGTGCTGGTCGGGTGACCACGCATCTAAGAAGGGCCTCACCGACCTGCCCTTTCAGGGTGGTCGGCTTTTTGGTGCTCAGCTGGACGAAATCATTAAGGATTTCACGGGAGGGAAGAGGACTGTTCCTCCCAGAACCCAAGCGGCAAGAACATCGCCGTAGGCAGGGGCCTTCGTCCTCTGGCCAGAAGCGGTTTTTCTTTGTGCGTCTGGTTCAGCAGGCAAGGGCTCTCGGCCCGACAAGGCTGCCGCTGGGACCAGTAAGAGGTCCTGGCAGCACAAGTCTGGGAAGACTGTGGTAAAGTCCTCCTCCGCATGATGGGTTCCCCCCGCCCGACTCTCGGGTGGGGGGCCGTCTTCTGGGGTTCGTGGACCGCCCACATCTCCGACCTGTCGGTACGAGAGGTGGTGTCCTCCGGGTACAAGATAGTTTCGCACTCTGCCCCCGGACAGGTTCTTAACATCAAATTTGAGACTCCCTCCGGGGCGTTGGCAGGCTCTGTTAGGGGCTGTTCAGACACTGTCTGAACAGGGGGTAATTGTGCCGGGCTCAGACCGGTTCTGGACCTGAAAGCGCTCAATCACTTTGAGGGTGCGAAAATTCAGGATGTAATCAGTCCGGTCGTGGCTGCCCTGCACCAGGGGGACTTTCTGGCATCCCTGGACCTCAGGCACGCTTATCTTCATGTTCCCATTTCTGTTCGGCATCAGCGCCTCCTTCGCTTTGCGGTAGGGGATCTCCACTACCAATTTGTGGCACTTCCCTTCGATCTGGCCTCTGCTCTGCGGGTCTTCATCAAGCTGTTGGCTCCGGTGCTGGCTCTGCTGAGTCAGAGAGGCATTGCTGTGGTAGCATAACGAGACGATCTACTCCTGCGAGCGGAGTCAGCTCCGGCTCTGGAGGACAATGTTGCCATCACCCTGACCTCCCTGCGGGACTTCGACTGGTTGATCAACCTTCAGTCGACGCTGACCCCGTCCTGTCCCCTAAAATATCTGGGCCTGTTCTTGGACACGGAGCGGGCGAGGGTGTTCCTACCTCCGGCCAAGTTGGTGACGCTGCAAGCAGCGGTGCGAACTCTGTTGTCATGACCGTGGTCCTCCTTACATTTTTGCATGCGGGTGTTGGGGCTCATGGTCTCGGCCTTCGAGGCAATACCGTACACCCAGAGTCACATCCGGCTTCTGCAGCGGGCGATCTGCTGCAGTGGGACAAGTTTCCCTTGTCTTTGGATCAGCTGATCAGGTTTGAGCATTAGACCAGGGGGTCGTTGGCCTGGTGGCTTCGGCCCCGGCACTGATCTTGGAGAAGTCGTTTCTTCCTCTGGAATGGTCGATAGTCACGACGGACACCAGCCTATCGGGCTGGGGAGGAGTCCTGGGGCAATTATCTGCTCAGGGACGATGGTCGGCGCAGGAATCTCGCCTTCCGATCAATGTGTTCGAGTTACGGGCGATCAGGCTCTGCCTCTCCCACTGGTTGGCGAGGCTGCACGGCCTCCCAGTTCGGGTTCAGTCAGACAACGCCACAGCCGTAGCGTACGTGAACCATCAAAGCGGAACAAGGAGCTCGGCAGCAGCTGCGGAAGCGGCCCACATTCTGAGGTGGGCAGAGCTTCACGTGCCGGCAATCTCCGCCATATACATTCCGGGCGTAGAAAATTGACAGACGAACTTTATCAGTCGCCAGACACTGGATCAGGGAGAATGGTCCCTGCACCCAGAAGTGTTCCGCCAGATTTGCCAAAGGTGGGGCACACCAGACGTGGACTTACTGGCGTCCCGATTCAATCACAAGGTACAGACCTTTGTGTGCAGGACAAGGGATCCGTTGGCGGTAGCCACGGATGCCCTGGTGGCCCCATGGTCTCGGTACCGGCTTCTGTATGCCTTTCCACCGCTCAAACTTCTACCGTGGCTGCTGCACAGGATAGAAGCGGAGGGAATCCCGACAATCCTGGTGGCTCCGGATTGGCCTCGGCATCCTTGGTACACCGTCGTGGTGCGGATGGTAACAGATGTTCCCTGGTGGCTCCCGCTTTGCGAAGATCTGCTGTCGCAGGGACCCATTCTGCACCCTGCTTTACCATCGCTGGCTTTGACGGCCTGGCTATTGAGTCCCAGGTACTGAGGGATAGGGGTGTCTCTGAATCAGTGATCCCTACCATGCTTGAGGCGCGCAAGTGCACTTTGCCCAAGATTTATCATCGCACCTGGAAAGCTTATATTGCCTGGTGAGAGGCGGGGGGTTGGAACCCCCGTTATTTTTCGGTAACTCGGGTGGTGGACTTTCTTCAGCAAGGCCTGGATCACAAGTTAGCATTGAGTACACCCAAAGGACAGATTTCTGCTCTGGCAATTGTGTTTCAGCGTCCGTTAGCGACGCATTCTTTGATTCGTACATTTGTACAGGGTGTACGTCATGTGGCTCCTCAGGTACTGTCACCTTTGGTGCCGTGGGATTTGAACTTAGTACTTTCTGTACTGCAGAAACTGCTGTCACAAAAGGTGGTCTTTTTAGTGGCCATTACATCCGCTAGGCGGGTGTCTGAATTGGCGGCTTTGTCATGTAGGTCTCCCTACCCGGTCCTTCATTAGGGATAGAGCGGTGCTGCGCTCTTCCCCTTTGTTTCTACCAAAGGTGGTTTCCTCTTTTCACATTAATGAGGTCAGTGTATTTGTCAGCAATGGCTCCCTTTCGGAGGTCGGATGCACTTTTTGTGTTGACGGAAGGTCTGCGCAAAGGTTTGGCGGCCTCGTCGGCTAATGTATCCCGTTGGATCAGACAGACTGTGACCCATGCGTATGCTGGTCGGGGGCACGAACCCCCCCTTTCTGGTCACGGCTCATTCCACCAGGGCGATAAGTACTTCCTGGGCTTTTCGACACCAGGCGTCAGTGTCTCAGGTGTGCAAGGCGGCTACTTGGGCCTCGGTGCACACGTTTGTTAAATTTTACAAAGTTGATGTGTCCGCATCTGCGGATGCTGCTTTTGGCCGCAAAGTCTTGCAGGCGGCGGTGTAGGCGCAGCTGGCGCCTCCCGTAAATTCTGTTGGGTACAGTTGTTATTGTTTACCCACCGCTCTTTGATTAGACACTGCTTTGGGACGTCCCCACATGTCAAGAATAAGAGGCTGCGTCTGTCAATGAACGTAAGAGAAAATGGGATTTTTGTCGTAAGATCCTTTTCTCTGAGTTCATTAACAGACGCGGCACCCACCTCTGTGTTGTGTTCGTACTGCTTGTTACGGACTGGTGTGCTTTGCAGGGCGGAGGGGTTATACACTGAGTGAGGACAGTCCCCTGGGAGGGGCCAGCTTTGCTTTTTCTGAACTTCGTTCTGCCTAGTCTACTGCTAGTGAAAGGTGCATAAACCCACATGTCAATAATAAGAGGCTGTGTCTGTCAATGAACTCAGAGAAAAGGATTTTACGGTAAGTCAAAAAATCCTATTTTTTTTTTCCAGAATTGTCTTTCTTTTTTTGTTTATAGCGGCGATCTGAAATGACGCAGCGGTGATCAAATACCACCAAAACAAAGCTCTATTTGTGGGGAAAAAAAGGACGCAAATTTTGTTTGGATACAACAATGCATGACTGCGCAATTGTCAGTTAAAACGACGCAGTGCCGAATCGCAAAAAGTGCTCTGGTCCTAAAGGGGGAAATCCTTCCGGGGCTAAAGTGGTTAAAGATCGGGTCGAATCTTCCGCTAACACTCCTAGGGAGGATAAACATTTTCAAGATGATTTTCCTCCCACGCCCCTCCCCGGGGGTGGGGGGGGGGGTGTTGTGTGTTTCCTATAGCCAGAGAGACACTCCAACTCCCGGTTGCGGAAGGAGGTCTTACACTTCCTAACCTTCATACATACTATATGGCCTCTCAACTTGCTCACGCGCACTGGTGGTTCTATCCGGAAGTGAATAATGCAGCTACAGCCTTGGTGGTGGCAATCCTCACTTCTTATGAATCACTACAACTTCTGATCCACAGACAATCCACAAGAGGTAGGGAAGGTATCAAGTTACTGGATATGACTATACAGATATTTAAATTAACAAAATGAATTCCCTTCACAACGCTCAAAATATTTTCTCCAAATGCCCCTTTATGTGGTAATCCTTGCTTACTAGAATTCTATTGTAGAACGGATGGAGCATACTCGTTTAAAGTGGTTGTATACTCTATCGTTTTCAGCTAAGGAAGCTGACATCTTGGCCTCTTTTTAATCTGCAACTGCCATGATGATGCAGATGTGATCCATTATGACACCACCCATTGGATGTTTTGCTAGTTTGGTTGAGAGCACAATCAAGGAGACAGCTAGCATTTCCGGCATGCCGGGAATATTAACTCTTTTTTTCTTATCGATGGGTAGACAACCGCTTTAAACGGGGGGGGGGGGGGGTAAAATAGATGGGAGATCAATTTCTCACTTACTATGCGTCTCTGCTACATTCTACTACTAATAGACTTACACAGGTGGAGCTTCAATGGCGCTCTGACATACCAGACTTGACAGAGGAAATATGGCAAGAAATCTTGCCAATACAGGTTTTGACAGTCATATCTTCAAGGGACAAACTTATGCAAACTAAATTTATATATAGGTCCTACTTCACCCCGAGCCTTTTCTTTAGATTACATAGACTACCAACAGCTGAATGTCCTAAATGTATCTATCTCACAGGATGGCACATTCTTCCATATGTTTTGGGAGTGCCCTTTGATCAGAGCATTCTGGTCAGAGGTTACTGCTTTTATTAGTTCCATTACACAATTACCTAACTGTAATCCTTTACGATGCCTGTTAGGCCACATCGATGACAAATCTGTTTCTAAAAACACAACGATTTCTTCGAATAGTATTTATATACGCAAAGAAATCCATAGCCATTCAATGGAAATCAACGAATCCTGCCACTATAGCTCTATGGCTCACTACTATCAATAAGGTTATCTCATTGTACAAATTGACGTATAAAGCAAGGGGGTGCCCCCGCAAATTTCATAAGGTATGGGACACCTGGGTAGAGTCTGATCGTACCATATCACCCGCAACTTTAGTTCTACAACAGAAATGTTTCCAAGAAAAATCCCTCTGCACACATACCTAGTTCATTTTGGTGGAAGGCGCATATATTGACTCGATTCCGTTGTGTATATTCTAGTGGAATAGATGTATACGTCGTATGGACGAGGTGCTATTGAGATACATTGTCATATGAACGATGCATGTTTATCTTTTATATTTAATTTCTGTTCTTTGTACTTGAGATATTTGTACAATGACGTTACCCTTAAAAAAAACTGTTCATTGAGGGAACCATGAATGCCAACATGTACTGTGACATATTGAATCAGAGCATGATCCCCTCCCTTCAGAGACTGGGCCGCATGGCAGTATTCCAACATAATGACCCCAAACACACCTCCAAGATGACCACTGCCTTGATAAAGACGCTGAGGGTAAAGGTGATGGACTGTCCAAGTATGTCTCCAGACCTAAACCCTATGGGGCATCCTCAAAGGAAGGTGGATGAGCACAAGGTCTCAACATTCGCCAGCTCCATGATGTCATCATGGAGGAGTGGAAGAGGACTCCAATGGTCTGTGAAGCACTGGTGGACTCCATGGCCAAGAGGGTTAAGGCAGTGCAGGACAATGGTGGCCACACAAATTAACACTTTGAGCCCAATTTGAACATTTTCACTTAGGGGGTGTACTCACTTTTGTTGCCAGCGGTTTAGACATTAATGGCTGTGTGAGTTATTTTAGGGGACAGCAAATTTACACTGTTATACAAGTTGTATACTCACTACTTTACATTGTAGCAAAGTGTAATTTCTTCCGTGTTTTCACATGAAAAGATTAATAAAATATTTACAAAAATGTGAGGGGTGTACTCACTTTTGTGAGATACTGTACATAAGAGGATCGCCAGGTTAAAAGAACACAATCCCAAGCTCATGCCTGCTACAGCAGCCATAAGCCATATTACATGATTGGGAAGTCAATCATGTAATATGATTGACTTGCCAGTCCTTAGATGTGGTAATAGCAATAGTATTCTTTTCAACAGGAATTTTACTTAACCACCTCCCACCCGGCCACTGTACATATACAGCCGGGTGGGAGCTTCCCCGTTCTGACAGGACGTGTATTTACGTCCTGCAGAACGGGAGTTCGCAGCGCTGCCACGCGCCGTGCTGCTGCTAGATCCTGTGATCATTATGATCACAGGATCCAGCTGAGCAGAGATCGGGATACGGGCGCAGTTACTGGCCCTCCCGATCATGTGACGGCTGTGTCCAATCACAGCCGTCACATTGTAAACAGAGACGAGTCTCTGTGACAGTTCTCCCCCCGCCGAGCTCAGTGAGAGCTCGGGGGGGAGGGGGGGCTGCAGCTCTGTGACAGCTTTCTGCATGATGAGGATTTCATGCAGAAAGCTGTCACAGATCGCCCCCCACACAGTGCACCAAGCACACGGATACCCCTGTTCCCATACATATAAGTGTCCCCATAAAACAGTCCCCAAAATATCTGTATGTCCCCAAAACATCTGTCGCAGTCCCCAAACGTCGGTCCCCGTCACATCTGTCACCATACACAAAATATCTGTATGTCCCCGTCAGTCCCCAAAACATCTGTCTGTCCGCCAACACCAAATAAACTCAGATTTGGGTTATTTTTAACAAAGTAATGTAGAAGTATCATTTTTGGTCAACTTATGAAGAGAAATTACTTATTTGCAAAATTTTATAACAAACGCAGAAAAACTTTTTTTTTTTTCAGTCTTTTTTTAAATTTATAGCGCAAAAAATAAAAAACCCAGGGGTGATTAAATACCACCAAAAGAAAGCTCTATTTGTGTGAAAAAAATGATAAAAATTTCATATGGGTACAGTGCCGCATGACCGCGCAATTGTCATTCAAACTGCAACAGCGCTGAAAGCTCAAAATTGGTCTGGGAAGGAAGGGGGTTTAAGTGCCCAGTATTGAAGTGGTTAAGCTAGTTTTTTTTTTTTTTTTCCAGGCAAATTTGGTAGTGAGTTCTAGCTTACTTGTAGCTGCTTAAACTACAAATGAACGCCTTCTTATGTAAGGAGATGAAGAAAAGAGCATAGATTTAACCAAATTGGTAGAGCAGCCTAGGGTAACTATGATGCCCTCCTCCAAAGATGCAGCAAAATGAGTGCGTATAGCCTCCTTAGCACAGGAATGGCTAGCGGGATCACCAGGTGAACATAAAGTGGAGTAATGCCCGAAAAGCTCATAAACCAGGATGAATTTGATTTTAAATCGCTAGTAAAAAGGCTTGATTTAAATCAACTCTATTTAAATCATAATTTTTAAAAAGCAACTGTCTGTCCCGCAGCAGATCCTCTTCTGACCTGCCGTTGACTCACTGACAGTCCCATTCACTTTAATGGGGTGGCTGGTGATGCGGCAGTGACCCAACATGGTGAGTGACGTGGTGGCAGCAGGTGAGTGGATGCCCGCTAACAGGCGCTGCCATGATGGATCTGAAATGACAGGTACTCTTTAAATGTAAGGACTTATTCTCGCTGGTAGTTAGAATATTTAGTATTTGCAAATAAAATGAAGGTTTCCTATTTAGAATAAGCTGTCAGGTTAGTAAAATGGCAATATCAGAACAGATTCAATCATACAGTTTGTAGTGTATATAGATTTGTAAAACGATGGGATAAAGGAATATTCCGGAACTTTGTTTTTACATCATGGTTACTGTGAAATTGTGGTGAATGCATCAATGCAGTGCATGATATCTCCGCTTGCAGAGCTTGGATTCATTGAATGAGTTTGCCAAAAAAATGTAAATATTGCAGAATATTGCTTCATGTTACATAACTAAGCTCAATTTCATGCTGAATAAACTAAATTCTTAACGTATCTTAATTAGAAAACAACATCTATAGATAGATTTTTACTCCAAAAGCATTTTATTAAAATAAATTGGATAGAAATAAAAAAAAAAAAATCAGATTTTAAATCAAACGATTTTTAGATAAAAAATTTTTTTTATTTTGAACACTTTTTTTTATCCACCCTGAAAGAAACCACATCTAGGGAGTGGTAAGCTGCAAAATTTGCTTTGACTTAGTTGCGTTTTAATCCAAATTTTGCCATCCCTACAAACTTAAGAGCCTGTATGTTTAGAATTGATTTTCTAAAGTATTAAACCATGCTTTACAGGTCAAGGACAGAACTGGAATCAAGGCTACAACAACTACTGGAGTCAGGGTTATGGAAATCAAGGCTATGGATATGGCCAGCAAGGTTATGGAGGCTATGGCAGCTATGACTATTCTGGATATGGGTATTATGGATATGGGCCAGCATATGACTACAGTAAGTACTGTAATCCATAAATATTAGCCACACTTTAACTTTTTTTTTTTTTTTTCCTTGTCCATTTTGAAGTCTTATAACCTTAAGGTTATACTGCTACCTAAAGGAGGATTAAACATGTGGAAACTGTAGCCCACCCCAGAATAGCCCCTCCCACTGTCAGTATATTTCAGTTTGCTAATGTCTTAGGAGAATGTGGTGTTTTAATCGTGCATCACAGGACACAAGAGAAGTCTTGGAACATTAGGTTAGGCTCCATCTTCTGGCGATTGAACACTGGCAGTGCCAAACATAACTCCTCCCACTGCCAAGATTCCTTAGTTTTTTTGCTAGCGTCTTGTAGTTGATGGATTGGTCTTTTTCTGCTCAAATGCATGAGAATTCTGCTATAACTGCATCTTCTGTAGCAGCAGAAGTTTTACATATCTGTCCCTGTAGATGATTAAAATCCCAGAGGGTCTGTACCTGAACCCTGGTGGAAAGAATGCCTTGGCACTGGATCGTGTGGGTGGTGCTTACCTTGACAAGTGGTTTTATCGAGTGGGTTATCTTTTTATAGCAGACCTCAAGCATGATGTATGCTGCATTGCACCCAGGTATCCCTGAATCTACAGGTGCTGGGACACTGTCTGCCCCTATTCCCATTGGTGCTGGTGCTCAGGATTGTGAGTATTGCACCCCCTCATGGGCTTTGCCGGTATGGCACTAGGGGGATCAGGACCAGAACGATTAAACTTCTTACTTTAGGAAACAATCTTTTTTCAAATGGTCATTAATTGTATATAAACCAGTGCCTCCACACCAACGCCCTAAAACACAAAAAAACGTATAGCTGATGTGCAATTATCCATAAAATCCGATATACAGTACATTCATAAAGTATTTTCGACTTTATTAAAAAATAAACTGAAATATCACATTGGCTTAAGTATTCAGACCCTTTGCTGCAACATTAGAATTTTAGATCAGATGCCTCCCAATTATCTTGATTGATGAGCTGTTTCTACACCTTGACTTGAGTCTACCTGTGGTAAGTTAAAGTGGTTCTGAAGGCTCAGACTCCATTCACACCTGAGCGTATTGAATTTTGGGCGTTTTTTTTTTTTTTTTTTTTTTTTTTTTTTTTTTAATCATTTCAGAAAGGTATCACAAGCTCTTTAAAGCTTCAGGCGTTTTTGTTTAGCTTTATAGAAAGCAGCAGGGAGAGGAGGGGAAACTTGTGGTGAAGAGCTGCTATTTGAGCAGAAAATGCTTGTAAAATGCTCGTTCGTCGACAGGCACAGCGACTCTTAGAACTGCCTGCAGTATAACCCACTTAGTCCTAACAGCAAAAAGAACTGTAACAGACACAGCCCCTCCCTGGGGGGCAGTCCCCACTGGCAGATAACCCCACACCCACCTCTGCCAGCCCAGTTTTTTCTGCCTAGTGCAAGGAGTAGACCTGGTTACCTGTTGGGATTTGTGGTACCTTTCTGGGTCCACTTCGGCTGACCTGGAGGACAGCCTAACAGATGAAGACTGCAATCAAGTAGCCGTGCTGGGTGACAGGCTAGGTTTTAGATCCAGGTAGTCTCCCCAGCCGGCCATCGAGCGTCGGCAGACCTTAGCTCCACGCTGGGTCGGCCGCGACAGGCCGTGAACCAGACGGTGTTGCCCCGCAGGTTAAACGTCCCTCTGGACCACATATGACCGGGCTCCTGAATCTGTGTCAGTGTTACCATGGCCGACAGCTCCCCCTGGTCTGACGGGTGAGGCAGATCTGTCTTTGGTGGGATACCCGCTCTGCCTGACTGGATGGGTAAGTACGCCCCCCCTCTCCCACTAGGTTTCCCCCCTGGGGTGTTGGGCTGGTGGGTTGGTCCCCCCTCCATCGTGTCACCCCCAATCCCCCTGGTGCTGCGCAGTCGCTGTCATTTTCCCGTGTTCCGGCCACCGTTTTCTTATGACCGTCCGCATGGTTCGGCCTCTGGAGCGCCCGGCGACCATTTTTGTGTAGCCGCGGGGTTCCTGACTGGAGGTTTGTCCTCTAGTGTCCAGCGGCGGCCACTATCTTGTGGCCTATGCACGTGTGCTGACCTGTGAGTGTGGGGGGCGGTCCCTTTTGGATTATGGCGCCGTTTTACCCCCTATACAGCGTGGAGATCTCTCCTGTGGGACAGCAGCAGAAGCAGTGGCAAGGACGGGCGGGCAAGGCAGCGGACAGCAGCAGGCACAGCTCCTCTCCTGGACAGTTGAGCGGGCAGGTGGTGAGTCCCTCCGGGGTTACCCTCCTGTAGTAAGTCCTGCGCAGCGTTTTGGGGTAGGGTGCCTGATTTCATGGTACCTAGACCTCAAGTGGCGTGTTACCAGGGTGGGTGTCGCAATGGCAGCCGATGTGGGTGCTTCCCCACCAGACCTCTCTGTGGTTGCAGCCAGCGCCTCAGGGACTGTGATCCCTATTGACGCTCTGTCAGCGGTCCTGGAGTCCTTCGTCTCCCGGGTAGAGACAGCATGTGGGCGTAAGGTGGCGAAAAAGCATCTACCTCCCCCCCCCCCCCCTTCTGGTGAGAACTTGGACCCTGACGGGGGCTCCACCATGACAGGGACCCCCCTTGAGCTGTCGCATGGCGAGGCCCCAGGATTCTACTAATAGGGAGGAGGAATCTGCAGCGACCACTGCTGCGCATGAGAAGGCACTAGTCATCACCCTGATCACAGCGGTGCGTGAAACCCTGAAGTTGGATGATACGGCGGGACCCTTGCAGGAGGTCCCTGTCCCCTTCGGGTCGCATAAACCGGCCCGCGGGGCTAAGGTTTTCCCCTGTGTGTCTTACCTGGATAAATTTGTCTAGAGAGACTGGGAACGGCCTCATAGCTTCCTTCCTATTCCCAAACGTTTCTCTGTGCGCTATCCCTTTGAGGACAGCCTGTTAAAGTGGGCATCACCCCGCGTGGTTCATCTCCCTGTGTCTCGCCTGAACAAGGCGATCACAATCCCGGTGGAAGGCACGCCGTCCTTTAAGGTCCCGGTGGACAGTAAGGCTGAGACCATTGTCAGATCCATGTTTGTTCTGGGAGGGTCTGCCATGTGGCCTGTTGTGGCCTCTGCTCTTGTGTGTCAGACGCTCACGGAATGCGCGAAGCTGTTACACTGTGAAATTAGCGATGCTAAGGTTCCTCAGCTTGTCCAGGGGCTTAAGTATCTGTGCAATGCAGCCCTGGATACAGCCCCCCTGATCTCCAAATTGTCCGTGTCTTCGGAGGTGGTCAGACGTTTGCTCTGGCAGAAATGTTGATCGGTGGACCAAACATCTAAGAAGGCCCTGACGGACTTGACATTTCAGGGTGGGCTCTTTGGAGCCTCCTTGGATGAGATTATTAGGTACTCTTTCTTCCCATGAGATCCATTTCTCCCGGAGACCAGGAAGAGTATGGAGTCCTGTCGCAAACCGGGTCCCTCCTTTACGGCCCACAAGCAGCTTTTTCGTCCCTCCCGCACCTCAGACAAGGGCTCGAAGCCCACCAAAGCCCCCGCGGGTGGACAGAAGTGTCCCTGGCAGCGTAAGCGTGACAAGCCAGAGTACAAGTCCTCCTCCACATGAAGGGGGACATCGCCTGGGGTTTGCGGACCGGTGGACTTCCCGCATTTCGGACCGCTGGGTGCACGAGGTGATCTCGTCAGGGTACAGAATAGAATTTCGTTCCCGTCCTCTGGACAGGTTCTTTGCCTCCAACTTGCAACTGCCCGCTGGCAGGCTGCAGGCCCTGTTTGGGGCGGTGCAGGACCTACTCTGTCAAGGGGTAGTGGTCCCCGTTCCGCGTGCGTAACGTTTCCATGGGTTTTACTCCAACCTATTTGTGCTCCTGAAGGAGGATGGGGTCCGCCCGATTCTGGACCTGAAGGCCCTCAACTGATTCGTGCGTGTATGAAAGTTCAGGATGGAGTCTGTCCGCTCTGTGGTGGCGGCTCTGCACTAGGGCGATTTCCTGGCTACCCTCGACATCAAAGATGCGTACCTGCGCATGTTCCCATATGCGCGCAGCACCAGCGCTTCCTGCGCTTTGCGGTCGGGGAGCATCGCTGTCAGTTTGTGGCTTTCCCGTTTGGCCTGGCCTCTACGCCTCTGGTCTTCACCAAGCTGTTAGCCCTGGTTCTGGTTCTGCTGAGACAGGGGCATCACAGTGGTGGCGTATCTGGACGACCTTCTCTTGCGAGCAGAGTCTACTCCAGCTCTCAGAGACAATGTGACAATCGCCTAGCACGCTCTGCAGGAGTTCGGTTGGGTGATTAATCGCCCGAAGTCGGTGATGACTCAGTCTCACCGCTTGGAGTATCTGGGTCTGATTTTGGATGCGGCCAAGGCGAAGGTCATCCTTCCTTCCACCATCCAAGCGACAGGCGCTTCAGTTGGCGGTTTTTGTCCCAGAGGTGGTCCTCCCTACGCTTTTGCATGCTGGTCTTGGGCCTCATGGTGTCCACCTTCGAGGCGGTCCCATATGCCCAGTGTCTCACCCGTGTTCTGCAGCGGGAGATTCTGCGAAAGTGGGACAAGTCTCCCTCATCCCTAGATCGGTTGATCAGGGTGGACCACCGGACCAGGGCTTCGCTGCTCTGGTGGATGCGGTTGGGGAAGTCTTTCCTGCCCCTCCATTGGACGGTGGTCACGATGGACGCCATCCTTGATCGCCTGGGGAGGCATCCTGGGGCTGTTGTCGACCCAGGGACGGTGGTCTTCAGAGGAGTCTCGTCTCCCGATCAATGTCCTGGAATTGCGGGCCATCGGGTGCTGCCTCTCCCATTGGACGAGGAGGCTGCACGGGTGCCCTGCCATGGCATACGTGAATCACCAGGGCAGGACAAGAAGCTTGGCTGCAGCCTCAGAGGTAGCTCACATTCTGCGGTGGACAGAACTCCGCGTACCGGCAATCTCCGCCGTCCACATTCCGGGCATAGAGAATTGGCAGGCTGACTACCTCAGTCCTCAGGGATTGGACCAGGGAGAGTGGTCCCTGCACCCGGACGTATTCCATCAGATTTGTCTGAGGTGGGGTACTCCAGGCGTGGACCTTCTAGCGTCTCGTCTCAATCTGAAGGTGCAAGACTAGGGATCCCCTAGTGGATGCCCTAGTAGCTCTATGGGCTCGGTACCGGCTCCTCTATGCCTTTCCCCCTCTCAAGTTGCTTCCGCGCAGAATAGAAACAAAGTGCATATCGACCATTCTCATAGCTTCAGGTTGGCCAAGGCGTCCTTGGTACGCCAACGTAATTCAAATGGTGGTGGACGTCCCCTGGCGACTCCCGCTTTGCGAGGACCTACTGTCTCAGGGGCCCATCTTGCATCCTGCTTACCCTCGCTGGCTTTAACGGCCTGGCTATTGAATCCCAGGTGTTGAGGGATCGGGGTGTCTCACTCAGTGATCCCCACCATGCTTAAGGCACGTAAGGCCACTTTCAGGAAGATTTATCACCGCACCTGGAGTGCTTATATCGCCTGGTGTGAGAATGGGGGTTGGAATCCACGATCTTTTTCGTTATCTCGGGTTCTGGCTTTTCTGCAGAAGGGTCTAGACCAGAAGCTGGCGTTGAGTACGATCATGGCTCAGGTTTCTGCCCTGGCGATCTTCTTTTTTCATCAACCTTTGGCGACGCATTCTTTGATCCGTACTTTCATACAGGGGGTTCATAATGTCCCCACAGGTACATTCGCCTCTTGCGCCATGGGACCTCAATTTGGTACTCTGTCCTTCAGAAGCTGCCCTTTGAGAATATCAGGGAGATATCGCTACAATTGTTTTCGCAAAAGGTGTCTTTCCTGGTAGCAATCACAACCTGCTCGGTGGGTGTCTGAGTTGGTGGCTCTATCAAGTTGGTCTCCATATCTGGTCCTACACAATGATAAGGCGGTTCTGAGACCAACTTCTTTTCTGCCAAAGGTGGTGTCATCTTTCATATCAATGAGGACATTGTCTTTTTCCTTCGCTCTGCCCGCGTCCCTCTCATCCTAGGGAGGTTGCCTTGCACTCCCTGGATATTCGGGCCCAGCGGGTGTATATGGCGACCATGGCCTGTTTTCGGGGGTCGGATGTGCTTTTTGTAGTGATGGGAGGGCCCACGCAAGGGTGGCCTCGTCGGCCACTATTTCATGTTGAATTAGACAGACTGTAACCCGAGCCTTTGCTGTTCGGGGTCTGGAGCTTCCTTTTCCGGTTACGGCTCACTCTACCAGGGCGATTAGCACTTCCTGGGGTTTTCGACATCAGGCGTCTGTCTCAAGTGTGCAAAGCGGTGACTTGGTCCTCTGTGCATGCCTTCTTCTCAAAGTTTTACAAAGTTGATGTTTTGGCATCCTGCGTTTGGCCACAAAGATTTGCAGTCGGCCGTGTGAGACACGTGTGGTTCCTCATTTAGGGTTAGTTGGGTGTAGTTCTGTTGTTCTTTTACCCACCCCTCATTTTTGGCACCGCTTTTGGACATCCCACTTAGTACTAAGAGTCGCTGTGCCTGTCGACGAACGAGAGAGAACTGGATTTTTTGACTTGCCGTAAAATCCCTTTCTCTGAGTTTGTCGACAGGCACAGCACCCACCCCTCTGGATGTTGCACTGCTTGTTACGAACTGAGCTAGCAGAGCTGGGTGTGGGGTTATCTGCCAGTGGGGGCTGTGTCTGTTACTGACTTTTTTGCTATTAGAACTGCCTGTTCTGCCTAGTGAACTCCTGAAGAGGGCAGTATAACCCACTTAGTCTTAAGAGTGGCTGTGCCTGTCGACGAACTCGGAGAAAGTGATTTTACGGTAAGTCAAAAAATCCTGTTTTATTGACGTCTATGGGGCCAAAATGGCTTGTAATCTGCCAAAAAGAAGCTCATGCACTATTTTGAGCTTAAGGCTACAAAACGCTCGGATGTGAACAGTGGCAATTGAAATTAATGGGTTTTGGCTTGTTGAGCGTTTTAGAGCTACAAGCTTCAAGCAGAAAATTGCTCAAGTGTGAACCAGGGCCTCAAGGTATGGTGTGCGTGAAGGTCAAAAACTCCCTCTGTGCAGCCGCCCCACCCTCCCACCCTCCCACCCCCATACTCACCTGATCCCCATCATGATCCAGTGATGTGCACAAGAGCCTTGGTTCTCTAGGGGCTCTATCTTGTCATTGGCTGAGACAGTAGTGGGAGCTGCTGTCAATCACAGCCAATGAAGACAGGGGATGGGGACAAGTCATTCACACACAGAGCTGTGGCCCGGGCATGAGCCTGCTTGGGTGCTCCCCATTGCAAGCTGCTTGCTCTGGGGGCACTTGACAGGAGGGAGGGGCCAAGAGCACTGGTAAGACCCGATAAGAGGATAGTCGGGGCAAAACTGGTATGACCTGTTGTTTTTTTACCACTTCAGCCCCGGAAATGTTTTACCCCTTTAATGACGGGCCATTTTTTGCGATATGGCACTGCGTTACTTTAACTGACAATTGCGGGGGGCGTGCAATGATATACCCAAATACATTTATTTTTATTTTTTTGAGCTATAAACAAAGCCAACAATTTTGAAAAAAAAACATGGGATTTCAACTTACCGTAAAATCTATTTCTCTGAGTTCATTGACAGAAACCGCACTCCATTATTCATAGCCATGGGATTATACCGCCCCCTGCAGGAGTAGGACACTAGGCAGAAAAAAGACTTTGCTACACCTATCGGCAGTCCTAGGTGGTATACACCCCCATCTGCTATAGGCCTTCAGTTTAGTAACAAGCAGTATCAGAAGTATTAAAACTCCTTAGAGAGGGGTGGGCGCTGTTTGTCAGTCAATGAACTCAGAGAAATGGATTTTATGTTAAGTCAAAATTCCCATTTTCTCTTTCGTTCATTGACCGACACAGTGGTCCATTATTCATTACCATAGGGACATCCCAAAACCGTGCCAAACATGAAGGGTGGGATAACGAAAAATCCCAAGGCTAACACAAGAGCAAACCAGGTAACAGGAGCTCAACACAGAACAACTGGAGCCCAACCTGAACAATAAACCCTCAAAAGATAATGGACTCTCTAAACAGCAGCCTGCAAAAGTTTGTGGCCAAAAGAAGCCTCTGCAGATGCCAGCACATCCACTTTGTAGAATGTTGTGAAAGTGTACACCGATGACTAAGTGGTCACCCTGCAAAATCGCCCCACTGAGGCCTGATGACGGAAGGCCCAAGAAGCACTAGGCACCCGAGTAGAATGTGCCATAACAGGAAAGGAGGAGCCTAACACCTGACAGACCAGAGTCCTAATCAGTCGGATCCATCCAGAAATAGTCACAGAAGAAACAGTCAACCCTTTTCCTGGCCCGTCCAAGATCAAAACAGCGAGTCTGACCTCTGAAAAGACCCAGTGGATGCCAAATACACCCGCACCACAAATGCCTTAGGATATGTTGACCAGGGTACAGGGAAGGCAACACCATGTCCTATTCAAAGGGAAATTGGAGGAAGGAACAATGGACAAGGCCGAAGAATCACCTCATCCTTGTGGAACACCGGGTAAGGTGTACGACAAGATAACGCCCTCTGTTCTGACACCCTGCGAGCAAAGGTGATAGCCACCCAAAAGTGCCACCTTCCTAGACAAAGTAAGCAGGGGAATCTCCCTAGTATTTTTAAAGGGAGGCTTCTGTAGAACCGAAAGCACCAAGTTCAGATCCCACAGCGGTAGAAGAGACTGCACCGGTGGAGACAGACTTTGAACCCCTAAACACTAAGTAGTGCAAGACCAGGGGACGCTGAAGACTGACATCTGGCCCTTGATGGTACTCAGGGCCCATTTCTGTTCAACCCCTCCCCCCCCCCCCCCCATGAAGGAAGGTTTAAACCTGAGCCACCGAAAGAACGAGCGTGAATGCCCAGCGACTCACACCAGGATATATACACTTTCCACATCCAGTGGTAGATCTTCCTAGAGGTAGACTCCCTAGCCTTCAGCAGAGTTGGAACTTCAGCGCCAAGCCATCCAAACCAGTGACTGTAAAGCAGGACGGGAGATCAGCCCTTGGGACAGTAGATCCTGAGCTAGTCGCCAAGGGATTTCAGCAACCAGGCGCACCAGACAAGACTGACAGGGCTAATAGAATGATCGGAATCCCTTCCACCTTGATTCTACGCAAAAGCTGCAGTAACAGAAGGCGAGGAGAAAAGGTGTAGTTAAACGATACAAACCCACACGGGCCACCAGAGCGTTTGAAGAGTCCACCAGAGGCATCCGACCTTGCCAGAAACTCCCGGCGATTGACATAGGCCACCGCTGTTGCATTGTCCGACTGGACCCATACCGGGAGCCCCGAAGTCTATCTGTCCATGATCCAGATTTAGTCTGATCACTAGAAGTTCCAGGATATTGATTGGCAGTCTGGATTCCTCCAGCGTCCAACGATCTTGAGCAGAGCAGTCCAAAGACACCTCCCCACCCGGACAGACTGGCATCGGTGGGGACCACTGTCCAATACAAGAAGAAAAAGGATTTGCCCTACCGAAGACCCAGAGAGAGCTTAGCCACCAGATTAGAGATCCCCTGGTTTTCTGGCTCTGCCTAATCTGATTGTCCAGGGAGCTCGTATAGAACTGTGTAAATGGAGTCTCCTCGAAGGCAGATACAATCATGCCCAACACCCGCATTCATGTCCACCGTGAGGCCCACCATTCGGGCAACAATAGATGAAAGTGCAGCATACAACTTCTGGAGTTAGTCCAGAGGTAAAAACACTGACCAGAGCTGAAGGCAGGGTGAGGCCCAGATAATCCAATGTTCTGGAAGGAGCCAGAGCAAACGTTAGGTTGTATAGAAGCCAACTGAAATCTGTCAAGGTCTGTATAGAAGCTACATCACCCCTTGGGGTAATAGAGGACTCTGCTGGCAGAAGAAGGCCGCCATCCCCACTGGCGTAACCATGCCCGATCCGGGGCCAACACCTTGGGAAAAACCGAGGAGTGGTGGCGAGACCAAAGGGCATCACCATGAACTGATAATGCCCTCCTCCCCACAGCAAAATGAAGGAAGGGCTGGGGTCTGGCATAGTGGAATGTGTAAGTAAGCATTCATGATGGCGATAGAGCCAGAAAGTCCCCATGATGAAGGGATGCCACCACCGTGCAGATGGACCCCATCCTGAACTTCTGTACCCACACCAAAGCGGGTCAGGGCCTCGAGGTCCAGAATTGAACGTACCATGCTCGTCATCTTTGGACCGTGAACAGGTTGGAATAAAACACCTGAAACCGTTCCAACATGGGAATTGGGACAATCACACCCTTAGGCAACAGGACTTGCACAGCCCTATGAGAACTACAAACGGTCCGGTGATAGGCGCACATCGGAAAGAAAACGCCCTTTTCAGGGAACAAGGCCGGAACACTATTTTGTAACCAGACAAAATCAAGACAACCCTCCCCACTCCAGACACGGTGCTGAAGGGGCTTTGTCCCCGGGTCCAGAGAATCCTGCTCTCGGCTTGCCAGACCAGGTCCATTTGGGACCTCCCGAGGAAGGTTGGAGGGATATGAACCCTTGTTGGTGGACCCTAAGGAACAAAAGACCAACACGTAAGCCACAATACATGTCTAAGCACCACCACAGAAACGGAGAGCTCAGCAACCAGGGGAATTGCGTCCAAGAGGCACAGCAGACAAACTGCAGCCCCTAGACCAACCGGTCCCCCAATTCAGGAAAGGCTCTCCCTCCAGGCATGTCTGCCGGAGATTCCTCTACCGGAATCATGGTTGCCCTGTGCAACCTATAGACAGGGGGACCTACTACCGGTGGAACAGTCTACTTCTTAAAGAGGGTCTCATCAAAGTGGTAACTCCCAGGAAAGCAGCTTTGGACACTCCCATTCTTCATCTACAAATTTGGCAAAATAGGAGGGAGAATGGAACACTTTTGCCCCATGTAAGACTGCATATGGGTGCCAAAAGGGCCCTCTGCCACAGCCTCAGCTGCATCCCCCATCTTCAAAGTTCCCCGCACAGATGTAATAAGTGCGACAACCAGCGCCTTCTCGTGCACCACTGCAGTTGTGGAGGAATCGTCCTCACTACCTGACAGGACAGGAAACGTGGGCCACGTCCGTGGTGGCAGAGCCAGATGTAGAATTGTTTGCAACCAATGAGGCAAGGGAGGGCGGGGGCGCCATATACTAGGCTATATGCCTAAGCGCCACTTGTAGAAACACAAACCTCACAGGGGGGGCACCAATGGGGCCCCTTAAGGGGCAATGCCTCACAGGGGGCGCTGACCAAGGCCCCTCACAGGGGCGCCACCAAGGCCCTGCACAATGGACGCAGACCAAGGCCCCCCACCAGGGCTCCACCAATTCCCTGCACAGGGCACACCGGCTGAGGCTCCCAAAGGGGGCGCCCATGGAGTCTCCCCCCACCGAGGATGCCCACAGTACCACCCCACCGGTAAGAGACGGCCGCGGGGCCCAGTAGGCCGCAGCCTTAATTTTTGGCAGCCCTCCGCGAGTGTGTGGCCTGTGGGGGGACAGGGCCAAAACGGAGCCGCAGAATGGAGGGCAGACACCCATAAGGAAAATCCGCAACCTCCGCCCGGTCGGTAGGCCGCAAAGGCATGGTTTCAATTAGGAGGAAGTGCGGATCACGCGGGGGAGACTGAACGCCTCAGGGAGTACCCGCAGCCCACATTCAGGAAAGGAGAGGTGCGGGCCCCCTACTTATTGATTCAGTGAAGCGTGTGGGTATCACTCCCAGACAGATCCTCCTCACCACCAAAGTGGGGGTGCTGCCAGCCATGAGGAACGCTGCAGCTTGTGCCAAGACCTGGTCGTATGCAACCTCGCAGGACGTTTAACCCGCAGGGCCCACCTAGCACGTAGCTGTGGTCTGCACGCGCTCACTGGCCAAACTGGGGAGACCTGTCACAATCCTGGTGGTGGAGTCTGTCTTAGCAGGTAACAACCACTCTTACACACCTGATTCGGGGACCCCTGGTAGTGTAGACAGGAAGTCCCAGAGTGCCGGATGGCAAGAGGGCTGGATGGTCACTGGTGGTGATATGAGGCTCAAGAAGGTCGTGCAGACAGAAGAGTGGTCGTGCAGGCTGGGTCAGCAACTGGCGGGTCAGAGAGGCACAGAAGGGGCAGGCAGAAGAATAGTCCAAGCAGAGTTTGTTCACAGCCTGGCGGCAAGGTACAGAAGGGTCAGACAAGCCGATGGTCGTGGATAGCCGGGTCGGTGCAGGCAGGTAGGTAGCAGGTCAGGGCAAGCTGGGTCGGTACACAGGAACAACACAGGAAGCAGGTTTCAGATAAGAGAGCTGAAGCTCACAGGTACTCGCACTGTAGAAGGGGGACAGCACCTGCTGACAGGTGCAGGGAGCTTAAATAGGGCCATTTTGGCGCCACTGCGGGAGCGCGCATGAAGGGCAAAAAAGTCCAGAACATGGCCTGACTTCACCAGGCCAATCTTTTCCTGACAAGACCACTGGAGCCCGGCAGTTGATTTTTTTTCTTTTTTCCTGGATTTTTTTTCGGCGAGATCTACAAACAAAAAATTGCCATGACTAGAGATGTCAGCAGTGAACTAGGTCCTTACTCCTGACTAGGCAGGAAAAAAACGGAAGGCCTATAGCAAAGAGAGGGGTGTATACCACCTAGGACTGCCCATAGGCATAGCCAAGCCTTTTTTTCCAGCCTAGTGCCCTCCTGTAGGGGGCGGCATACCCTATGGTAATGAATAATGGAGTGCTGTGTCAATGAACAAGTGTGTATGTATATATATGTTTGTGTGTGTGTGTGTGTATATCTATATATATATATATATATATATATATATATATATATATATATATATATATAATATATATATATATATATATATATATATATATATATATATAT
>BLSH010314810.1:271588-285041 GCA_018402905.1 Glandirana rugosa | reverse complement strand
CCCCCCCCCCCCCCCCCCCCCCCCCCCCCCCCCCCCCCCCCCCCCCCCCCCCCCCCCCCCCCCCCCCCCCCCCCCCCCCCCCCCCCCCCCCCCCCCCAGAATTCCTCCTTAAGAGATTGGAACGTTTTAGGTCCATTCAGAGTCATCATGTGATGTATATACAGAATACCTCGACTCACCCATAAGTTTGGGTCTGGGATTGTCATAGGTTCTGGTAGGGGGGAGTTGTACCAAAGTGGTGTATATGAATGGACAGGTGGGGTGTCCGTTTTCCGTAAAGCAATGGCGCATAGTCTATGGTGGTGCGTCAGCATCCCATCATTAAATTTAGAAACTGAGTCCTGTGGGTGGTTTCTAAGTATGGCCAGTAACTGAGTATGAGCTGGGTGCGTGGGGGGTTGACAAATCAGGGAGTGATAACGTGAGTGCTCAGTGTTGATGATGTGGTAAATATTGGACATTTGGGAGGCAATATAGTAGTCACGGAGGTCTGGAACTGCCGCTCCTCCTGAGGAGATGGGAGTTTTTAAGGGTTATCCAGGACAGTTTGTCTAGCGTGTCCCCAAACGAATGAATTCAGAATGGTTTCTAGCACTTTGAAAAATTTAAGGGGAATGTAAAGGGGGGAGTGCCACAGCATATACAGGATTTTTGGGAAAAGTTTCATTTTTATTATGTTTATACGACCCATAACCCCAAGGGGCAATCTGGACCATATTTGAGCTTTATGTTTAGTTAGGGCTATTAGTGGTTCTAGGCTGAGTGAGTAATCGATAGGCATCTGGCAACCATCACCCCCAAGTATTTAATGGAGGACACCTTGGACAAGGGGAGTGAGGGGTTCTGCGAGGGGGAAGGAAAAAGGTCTATAGGCAAAATTTGGGATTTGGACCAGTTTATACGCAGGTATGAATATCGCCCAACCTCTTCTATAGCCTGTAGCGCCGCCTGCAGTGATGGGCCTGAATCTGCTAGGTAAAGAATAGTGTCGTCTGCGTACATCCCGATTCTCTCTTCCCTATCTTTAATCCGCAGCCCCGAAATGTCAGGGTGCTTGCGTATGGCTATGGCTAGTGGTTCCGCCGCCAGGGCGTATAGTAGGGGAGAGAGGGGGCATCCCTGTCGAGTTCCCCATTCCAGAGTAAGTTGCTTGAACAAATGTTCATTAACAAGGACACGGGCCTTGGGTGAACTATATCATAAATTCACCCACCTGATCAAACGCAGGCCAAACCCGAAGCAGCACAGGCACTCCATCAGGTATGGGCATTCCACGGAATCGAATGCCTTAGCGGCATCGAGTGTCACTGTCACCCTGGAGCCTGTATTGTCATGTGTTGCCTGAAGGTTAGAAAACAAACGTCTGATATTCATGGCCGTATTTTTCCCGGGCATGAAGCCCGTCTGGTCTGGATGAATTAGGGACAGGGTGACCTTATTGAGAAGGGATGCCAGAATTTTGGTTAAGATTTTAATATTTACGGGCGGTAAGATTCGGGATATCTGGGGTCCTTGCCTGGTTTTGGGATGACTACTACCCTGGCTTCAGTCATGGATGGTGGGAGAGTACCTGTATCATAGATATGTTGGTATAGGAGTTGCAGCTTTGGGATAAGGAGATCCGAATATGTGCCATAGAATTCCAAGGGAAGGACGTCAGGCCCAGGGGCCTTAGATTTGGCCAATTGTGACACAGCCGTTGCTATATCTTCTATGGTTATGGGGGCCTCGAGTGGCGCCACCTGTGCCACCCTAAGGCGGGGCACAGGAATATTGTTAAGGGTCTTGGTGTCACTTTCATTATGTATAACCTGGGAAGTGTACAGGGCGTGGTAAAAAGTTTTGAACTCCTCCGCAACCCGGGCAGGATCGGTGATGGGCTGGTCGCATCTAGTAGTGATACTACTACAGGGGGATTGTTATCCATATGAGCCAGGTACGCTAATAGCGTTCCTGCCCGCTCACCATGTTCAAAAAGCTTCTGCTTAGTAAAAAAGAGGTGTCGTTTGGACTTTTCTAAATGCATTTGGGTGACTACACGGCTCTGTGCGTTGGCCCTCATCATTGCCTCGGGGGGGGCGGGTGCTGAATGTGTTCATGTACTAGATCGCAAAGTTTCTGTAGAGGCCTGTAGTAGCGTCGAGGTGGATCTTTTAAGCCTGTTGATCCTGGTGGTAAGGATCATACGGGCCTGTCGTTTAAACGATTCCCATACTACCCCAAATGCAGAGGCACCCTGTTTGTGGCGAAAAAACAATTTAAATTCTTCCACTATATTTCCATGGTCTTCTAATGCAGAAAGCCAGTAGGGGTTCAGTTTCCAGAGTCGGGGAGGGGGGGGGGGAATGCCCCAAAAACCCAAGCTCTACCCAACAGGGCGCATGGTCAGATAGAATTCGTGGGGCGAATCCCGCCCCTGCCAAAGCTGGCATCAGCACTCTGGAAATGAAGATATAGTCAATACGGGACATTGTATTGTGGCTGGCAGAATAACAGGAGTATGCTTTAACAGTGGGATTAAGATGTCTCCAGGTATCCACCAGTGAAAAATCCGTTAAAATTCGATGTAGTCTGGTGGGTCCCTGAGTCGGAGGCTCCCTCCCGTCCCCATACATTCGATCAAGAGCGGGGGTCATAGTCGTGTTGAAATCCCCCATCCACACAACCGGGACCGCTGGATACCGGGCCATAAAGAAGGCAAGGCCCTCATTGACAATCTCCGAGCTGTACGCGGGGGGGGGGGGGGGAGAGACATAACAAGCTAGGATAAGCAATGGGGATCCCTGAATAGCGGCATGCACATAATGTCTGTCCCGATCCGAGACCATAGACACCAGCGCAAAGGGGACTGATTTGGCCACCAGTAGAGACCCCCCTTGACATGGGGGTATGCACCGAGTGGTATGTCCACCCTATCCAAGGGCGGCGAAGGGCAGCTAACAGGTGACCCGTAACATGAGTTTCAATCATTTGTGCCCTCTGCGCTTTAAGGTATTTAAGCACGGCCATGCGTTTGATTTTATCTCGCAGACCAAGGGTGTTCCAGGTCAAAAATTGGCCATAATGATGGCAAGTAATATGAAAAAGGGTGGCCCATGGCATATCGGATCAGAACGGACACACATAAAAATACATTTTCTGGACCCCAAGCGTTAGCCCATCGGAAGTGGAGACACGAGTCCATGTGTATAGACCCGCAGCAAGACATTGTACAATTAATACAGAATAGTTAATTTACATAACAGACGCTCAACTGGAGCAAAGTCACAAATACCCAGCTCATCACTTCCCCAACATAGTGTGAGCATATGGATCCCGTACTGGGGTCTGGGGCCGCGTTGGCGGTAGAATGATCACAGGTTGGAGTTGCAAGGCCGTGAGATCTTCAAACATATGGCTTACGCCGCTCCAGACCCAACTGAACAGTGCTAAGGGGGCGACCAGTCCACTGGTCCAGAACAACAGAGGGGCAGCACCAAAGTTGGTGAGTAGGAGCTAATGTTCTCCTGTAATCCGCTGACAAGGATAGTATTTTGTGAATCAAAGGCAGGGCAAAAATAATCTGCTCAGGACCGAGGAGAAAAAAAAAAGGGGGGGGGGGGGGTTTAGGGCAGATGTTGACACCAAGTTAATCATTATCTGTGCGCATTCCCTTCATGGGCCAGGCATCACTACTGGTCTCAGCACATCTAGGTTTTAGTGAGGGAAAGAGAGGAGTATCATCCGCTCTGCGCCCGGGAGCAGGGGGAGGAACATGCGGAGAAGACAGCGTACTGTCGAAGGGTGGTGTGGAGGGGGAGAGCATGGGCATCTAGTTAACTGGCTCTAGATAAATACTCACAGTTCAGTAGTGCAAATCCGAATGTGGTCATGGCCGACCCTCTAACTACGAGGACGCCGCCTCAGGATTGTCAAAGAACTGCACGCGCCCCTCGTCCTCCACCCTCAGGCGTGCGGGAAATAGCATGGCATATTTTGTTCTTGCTTCACAGCCGTCTTTTGACCTCTTGGAAGCAGGAGCGCTGCCGCTGGACCTCCCCAGAAAAGTCGGGGAACATCGCGATGTGCGCTCCGTTGAAGTGGATGTTCCCTTTTCTCTTATCTTTCACTGACAGTCGCAGCTTCTCCATTACGTGTGGGGTTTTATGCTGGTCTCACTAGGAGTTAACTAGGCAGGGAAAAGAAACAGCTGGCCCCCTCCCATGGGGGCCGTCCTCTCTTCCCACATAAAACCCCCTCATAGTATAGCTCTTCAGTTTCAATGCCTAGTTTGCAAGGAGTTGACCTGGCTTCCCTTCAGGGGAATTGCGGTCCTGTTCATTTTTAATTTAATTTTCTTTTACTTTTATTTGTCTTCTATCAAGCAATTGATCTGCTATCAAGAAGCCGGTCGGGGCATAGAGAGTCCATGGGCTCTGTATTTTCCCCAACCTGGCCGACCGATGCGAGTCAGTCCCGCCGTATGTGGACCCGCCGCATCGTGCCCGTTCCGTGCGGGCGGCCTGGGTTGATCCCCCATTACGCCCAGCCCCGGATGCGATTTGGGAAGGGTGACTTCTGGCCTGCAGCATACCGCCCAAGCAGAGGCGGAAGGTCTGCGACTGGGTGGCTACCCATGGCGTCGTCCGGAGTGGTGAGTGAGAGCTCCTTCCTTCTCCCCTTTTTAAGGGCGGAAAGGGGGACCGACGACCCTAATAACGACCCGTTCACCCCCTGCACACCCAGCCGCAGACATATTGGGCCTATGGGGCTTTCCCTCTAGCGCTCAGAGCGCAATTTGCAGTGCTGCACGTTCCCTGCAGGTGTTTTTCGGTCTCTAGTGTTCAACGGCGGCCATATTGGATTCCCTGCTCATGCAAAGAACGTGTCTACAGTTTTTACTTTCACTTTGGAACGGTGTGTGCTCCTGACGGCGCGGCTCTCTGACGATTCTCAGGGTTATGGCAGCAAACAGCAAGTATAGCTGGGCTCTCCTGTGGGTGCTGGTGGTGGCGGGTGCAGTCCTCCTGGGTCCCTTGGTGCACTGTGGGGTAGTGGTGTGCGGCTGTGTGGGGGTGCCTTTAACCTTTTCTATGCATCTATGTGTTCCTAAGGGAGCTGAACATGCTAGGAGCGCAATCTGCGCAAGGGGCTTTTCTGGACCAGCTGTGGCGTTTTTTAGTGATTTTTTTCCCCAGGGCGGATGTCACCAACAGGCCCCCCAAGAAGCATCCCCCTCCTCCTTGCTTTTCAAGGGAGGATTTTTTGATGGTCCCTCGGAAGGAGAAGAGGATCAGGGGACGGCAGCTGCGATTATAATTGGTATCGCACTGCAATGCGATTGAGCCAGGAAGGCGAATCGCTGATTTCTGCGCATGTGGTGTGGTCCTTTGGGCGCCCTAGGGCGCCCAAGGCTTACCCATATGTTCTTTTTCCTGATCGCCTTGTTGTAAATGGCAGCGTCCGCAGCATTCCTTTTAACGCAGTGGAACTTGTGCCTGGCAGCATGATGCTTGCTGGCTCAGATCCTAACCATGACCTGCCTGAGGTTTGCATGTCCTCCCTGTGCATGCGTGGGTTTCCTCCCACACTCCAAGGGACTTGGGTCCAAACGGTTCGCTGCTCACTATCCCTTGAGGAAAGCTTTTTAAAAAAAAAAAAAAAAAGAAATGGGAGTCGCCTTGGTGTCCCGCCTATGGTCGCTTTTATAAGACAACAATGATATTTAGCATAGAAAATCCTGCGCTAGAGCCAATGCTTGTAATCTCTCAAATGTGCAGCTATGCAGACAGGTTTTGATGCAACCATATAAACCAATGATAACAGAAACTGCAGCGCAAAAAGTCCAAAACAAAGTTCATCTATGATGATCCTATGGGTTCAATAGGTGTGTACGCCCATCACCAATAGAGGGTCATGGGAATCTGGTAAGAAGCTGTGTGTGGCGGTGTTTTTGGTGATGGGCGTACACACCTATTGAACCCATAGGATCATCATAGATGAACTTTGTTTTGGACTTTTTGCGCTGCAGTTTGTTATATGGTTGCACCAAAACCTTTCTGCATAGCTGCACATTTGAGAGATTACAAGCATTGGCTCTAGCGCAGGATTTTCTATTTTAAATATCATTTTTGTCTTTGGCGGTAATATCCAGCAGCTGAGCGACTAACGATGGATATTTTTGAATAGAGAGTCCCACTCTATTATCACAGATGATGCATTTGGTAATACATCTAGTTCCCAGTCAGACCTGGGTGGGATTTTTATGAGACTCAAAAATCTTCTGACCACAGAATTGCATAATAATTGGGACATTGCATTTCTGGAGCATTCTATTGCTAATGGTATGGTCCCTCGCAGTCTGAGATGGGAACTAGCACCCCAGAATGATGAGCAGGATATACAGGAATGGTTTAAATATTTCAATCAGGCTGGTCTATCTTTGCTTTCTTTTATGGTAAACAGGAAAAAGGCTAAGCACCTTAAACTAACTACAGAGGCTTCCAATATTAGAACTAATTTGGAGTCATATAAGGCGAATGAAGAGTATATAAAGAGGTCGGATACTTTAAAAAAAAACATCTTGAAAAGGAGGAGGCTGATCAGAAAACTAAAAAAAGGAAAAAATATATTAGAGACCAGGAGGACTATCAGACCAACAAAGTGTTTAAGTGGCAGTCCAGAAGTTTGGGCAATGAATCAGGAGTGTCCCCCATTGTAGCCATGCCTAATGGATCTGCCACTGGTAACACTGTATCCCAACCTCTGGGGACCCCTAGAGGAAGGACACCCCGTAGGGGGTATTCTCAACAGAGATCAGACTCTCAACCTGGGTATTTTACTACACAGGCCCCTAGGGGTGGGAGGGGACGCAATAGAAATAGGGGCTATCCAGCCCAACATTATTTTTCTCATCCCTACCCTCAGAGTATGTCTCATTATAACAAATTTGACCCCCTGATATGATGATCAATTTGAGGATAGATATATCACTCAACACCCCCTCCATAATTTTGGCAGGACAGATAGTCCATATCAAATGCCTTATAGGTCTCCCCGTCAGGGTGATGGGTGGCAACAGCCAGACTCCAGGACACATCAGGAGTCAAATTTTCCCGGGGCCACAGGGGGACACAAAAGGCATATAGAACCAAAAGAGGGACCAGAGGGGGGAGGAGGGTCCATAAAAAGACCCAGGATGTAAAATCTACAGGCATTTTCAACTTAAGTCAACAATCCTTGTCTAGTGAGGAACTATATGTCTTAAATCTGGGTCTAAAATTTGCTCCCCCAAGGCCCCTTAACAAATTTGAGACCTATATGGATGTCCATAAGTTTGTTAGACGACTAAATGTGAAAAGGTATCTCACCAGCAACCCGGCCAGGCTGTCCCATAATCAAGACCAGTACAGGCATTCGGGGCTGGCGAATGCCTCATTGTTCAATCCGCCAGGTAATGTGCCGCCTTCATTGGCAACTTTTAGAGACATGGTGCTAAAAGATGTTAATGCTATTAAGCCCAAAAAATATTATCCTGCTTTGAAATTTGAAAAAGGGTTTAAAACTTTAAGAGAAAACAGACATTGTGGTCAGGCCCGCCGATAAGGGGGGGAGGAATTGTTGTCTTGGACAGAGTGGCCTATCAGAATGAAATGGAGAGATTGCTCTCGGATGGGGAGACATACCAACCTCTGAGTAATCCTACGGTTAAATTTAAGCGAGAGTTGACCAAACTAGTTGACAGTGGAGCTAAGGAGGGTATAATATCAAAAAAAGGAAAAGGCATTTTTGATACCGGTATCTCAGAGAATACCGGTATTATATTATTTGCCAAAGGTTCACAAAAGTATAGGTTCCTGGAAAAGGGTTACACTATTGAACTGATAGACAAGGCCTATGAGGAAGTCCTCAAAGTGGACAGAAATGTCCTGGCCCCCAAACAGAGAATTTTAGACACTAAGTTCAATTGCCCTAGGATTACAACATTCAGTAATCAATACAAACAAGTGACTAGAATTCTACAGAAACATTGGGGATTGCTGGGTAATGATCGCGTCCTAGCACCCTTATTGGGTGATAGACCTACTATACTCTTTAAGGGAGCACCCCCCCTCAGGCTAACCATGGCACCAAATATTGTTGACCCTCCCCATAAAAAAACCTATGTTTTTTCAGAATATGAAGGGTTTTTACCCGTGCAAAAAATGTAAGGTCTGTAAGGTCAATTCGGTGAAGTCCAAGTGTACTACATTCTTTTCTCCACATGATGCTAAATCCTATCCAATTAAATCTTTCATCTCCTGTAGTACTAAGAATGTGGTCTACTTGTTAATTTGCCCATGTGGGTTGTACTACGTTGGGCGTACCATACGCACCCTTCAAATTAGAGTCAACTAACATCTGACCAACATCCGTAAGGGTTTTCCAAACCATAGTGTGTCACGGCACTATGATTTGCATCATGGTAGGAACCCTGTGGGCACAAAAATCTTAGCTATAGATCACCGTGTACTTATATGGAGAGGTAATAACATCAGAAGGGAAATTTCTAAGCTAGAGACTTTTTGGATTTATTCTTTGCGTTCTTATGCCCCTCATGGTCTAAACATTGAGTGGGACGTCAATGCTTTTATAAACAATGCTTAGCTTGCTGTATTTTATAATTTTTATAATTTTCATAATCTGTTTAATACTTGCAAAAAGAAATGTTTTTTAATGTTATGCTGGTTTTTGGTCACTAGATGGCACGTGCATTCAGCTTCCCGGTCCGAATGAAAGAATTTTATTCCCCTTTTTCTTGTTTTGGCTTGGTTGCCAGTAATAACCCCATAGGGAATGTATTTGTACATCTTACGCTACAATGGGTTATGATGTTTGTACTTTTTGGGAACAGGGGAGTTCCTGCGGAGCTGGTCGGTTGATTAGCATTCTCTGGAATTCTTCTGGTGTTTTTAAATGAAAACTTCCAGAGGCGGTGCTTTTGTTACTGGCGCCAATGGAACGCACTCAATTTCCGAACATTCCCGGTCATAAGGCAGCGGCGTCGCCTGGTGGCCACACCCATGACTACGTCCTCTATGACGAAACGCATTGGAAGGACGCCAGGCGACGCTTGTTTTACATGTGACCGGGAAGTTTGAATTGCGGGCACCATTTTGTTTTCTGGACGCCGGACACTGTGTGCCTAGATGCTGTATTTTAAACTTCTAAATGTGAGTAACCTCCTGTTTTATACAAATAAATTGGATTATCCATACCATCTGCACTATTGGATCTTTTATATCTATTACATGAATTATACATCGCTTTGGGAGACCTGCTGATGAAATTTGTCCCATCACGCTGACTGCACAATCTGCTGTTTTCTGTGGGGTTCCATTCAAAGCGCATTTTGACCCTCTGTAATAAAGGGTCATGGGAATCTGGTAAGAAGGTGTGTGTGGCGGTGTTTTTGGTGATGGGCGTACACACCTAATGAACCCATAGGATCATCATAGATTAACTTTGTTTTGGACTTTTTTGCGCTGCAGTTGGTTATTTATAAGACAACGACCAGTCCTCTGGAAGGGGTTCCTGCATTCAAGGGCCCCGCTGGCAAAGTCAGAGGCGTTGTTAAGGTCGCTATTCCTGGTGGCAGGCTCTGCTCTGAGGCCAGCCCTGACGTTCGCCATGGCGGCGCAATATCTGTTTGAGCTTATGACGGAACTCCAGAATCTTCTGGGCTGCGGCCGCCTGCTGGCTACGCCGCAGAGGGCTGACTTTTGCCTCGAGGTCTCAAGTACCTTGGTGATGCAGCCGTTGATTTACTGCCTATGTGAACCAGGGTAGCAGTGTTGCTGTAGCTTCAGACGGGCACTCTGGTTGCGTTTTTTTGTTCCGGTGACCATGCTTCCAGAAAAGGTCTCGCAGACCTTCCCTTTCAGGGTGGACGTCTATTCGGTCCACGGCTGGTTGAGATCATAAAAGATTTCACAGGAGGTAAGTGCCTTACTCCCAGAGCCCTGGAGGCGTGAGTTTTCACCGTAGACAGGGGCCCCCTACCTCAGGTCAGAAGAGGTTTTTTCACGCCCCGGGCGTAGCGGGTGAAGGGACCCGCTCCGGTAAGGTCGCTGCAGGGGCCGGGTGCCGGCAGTGGCAGCGCAAAAGCAACAAGGTGGAGGACAAACCTCCTCAGCCTGATGGGTTGTCTCCGCCCGGGCTTCGGGTGGGGGACGTTTCTGACTTCAACACTCTGCCACCAGTCAGGTTCTTCCCTTTGACTTAGGACTCCCGCAGGCACGCCGGGAGGCCCTCCTTGGGGCTGTACAAGCACTCGAACCAAGGGGTGATCGTGCCAGTGCCTCCAGCGAGAGGCTTTGAGGTTTTTTACTCACATCTGTTCGTGGTTCCCAAACAAGGGGGGGGTCCGGCCAGTACTGGACCTGAAGGCCCTGAACCAGTATGTTAGGGCGCGGAATTTTCCGGATGGAATCTATCCACTCTGTTGTAGCCGCCCTCCATCAGGGGGAATTTCTGGCGTCTCTTGACATCAGGGATGTGTACCTCCATATACCTATTTGTCCACGGCTTCAGCGTTTCTTTCGCTTTGCAGTGGGAGACCTCCATTTTCAATTCGTGGCACTCCCTTTCGGTCTAGTCTCTTTTTTTCACAAAACTGTTAGCTCCGGTATGGTGTTACTGCGACAGAGAGGCATTGCGGTAGGAGCCTACCTGGACGACCTGCTCCTGCGAGCGGAATCTGCCTCGGCTCAGGAAGAGAAGGTGAGGATCACAATGACCTCGCTGCAGGACTTAGGCTGGTTGCTCAACCTGCTGCAGTCGACTGTCTCTCTCCCGTCACCTGGAGTATCTGGGCCTCTTTCTGGACTCAGAGCAGGCAAAGGTTTTTCCTTCCTCCAGCCAAGTTGCGGTCACTGCAGTCGGCAGTGAAAACTTTCCTGTCGCACTGACGGTCTTCCTTACGTGGGGGGCTGGGGCTCATGGTTCTCGACTTTCGAGGCGATACCATCCGCCCAGAGTCACACTCGTCTCCTTCAACGAGCAAGTTTGGCTCGGTGGGACAGGTCCCCACAATCCTTGGACCTTCTGATCCGTCTGAGTTCCCAGACCAGGGCGTCTCTGACCTATGGTTCCGGGACTCAGCGTTGATTCAGGGGAAGTCGTTCCTGCCCCTTCAGTGGGTGATCATTACCACGGATGACAGTCCTTTGGACTGGGGCAGGGTCCTGGGACAGCTGTTTGCCCAGAGCCTTTGGTCGGCACAGGAGGCTCGTCTCCCCATCAATGTACTGGAGCTGAGAGCAATCAGATTGTGCTTTTTTTCTCTGGATGAGATAGCAGGGTCGTCCGATTCAAATTCAGTCGGACGATGCCACAGCAGTGGCGTTTGTGAACCATCAGGGCGGCACAAGGAGCCCAGCAGCTACGGCGGAGGCAGCAATGGTACTGCGTTGGGCGGAATGTCACGTTCCCGCAATCTACGCCGTTTACATTGGTTGTGGAGAACTGGCAGGCGGACTTTCTCAGTCGCCAGACGCTGGACCAGGGAGAGCGGTCTTTCCACCCGGAGTTGTTCAGTCAAATTCGCCGCAGATGGGGGATGCCGGACATGGATATCATGGTGTCCCAGTACAATCACAAGGTGGAGACCTTTGTGTCCAGAACGAAGGATCCGTTGGCAGTGGCCACGAACGCTCTGGTGGCCCCCTGGGGCCGTTACCGCCTTCTGTACGCTTTCCCTCCGATAAAACTGCTTCCACGATTGATACGCAGGTTAGTGGCGGAGGGGATACCAATAATCCTGGTGGCTCCAGATTGGCCTCGGCGCACTTGATACGCCGACGTGGCGCAAATGGTGGCAGACGGCCCTTGGCGGCTCCCGCTGTGAGACGATTTTCTGTCTCAGGGACCCATCTTGCACCCTGCCTTACCCTCGCCGGGTGAGAAGGGTCTCCAAGAATGTTGCAGCATCCGTGCCCTCCGCCTTCTCAGGAAGACCAACGAATCGACGGTTGCATTGTCTAAGACGATTTTCTATGTCTTGCTTAAGTGCGATCTGCTGTACCTCTCTTCGCAGGTCAGTGGCATGGCGGAGGGGGTGGATAACATCCTCAGTTGTACTTATGCGAACCTCAGCCTCCTTTACCCTGTCCCTCAACTTGGAGACATCTTGCCTGATGAGAGAGATCTCAACCTTCATCTCATCTATCTTAGTGGCAAGAGTGCTCTGACCGAAAGACGGCTTCAAGAATTTTTTTCAGTGTCCGCCGACGGCCGTTGCTCCGAAGGAGAGGTCCCCGCGCCATCTTCGGCCTGTGTGTCCTTGTCCTGGCAGCGGAATTTCGCTGGCTGGCGGCCTCTGGTGCATTTCTTCAGCTGGGACATCGCAGTAAGAGTGCCCTAGGTAGTAGTTGATCGGTTGGTACTGATTAGACTGTTCGCTAATCGCAGGATATATGTAAAAGGAGTAGTGTAATCGCGGAGCTCACTCCTCGAGCGACCTACTCCATTGCCTTCCAGGCCACGCCCCCCCCCCCCCCTGTGCATCATCTTTAGAAGAGGCTTCCTTCTGGGGCGATAGCCATACAGACCAATTTGATGCAGTGTGCGGCGTATGGTCTGAGCACTGACAAGCTGACCCCCGCCCCTTCAACCTCTGCAGCAATGCTGGCAGCACTCGTACATCTATTTCCCAAAGACAACCTCTGGATATGACGCTGAGCACATGAACTCAACGTCTTTGGTCGACCATGGCGAGGCCTGTTCTTAGTGGAACCTGTCCTGTTAAACCACTGAATGGTCTTGGCCACTGTGCTGCAGCTTAGGCCATCTTTATGTAAAGCAACAATTCTTTTTTTTTTCAGATCCACAGAGTTCTTTGCCATGAGGTGCCATGTTGAAATTCCAGTGAACAAATGTAACACACCTGCTCCCCATTTACACCTGAGACCTTGTAACACTAAAGTCACATGACATCGGGGAGGGAAAATGGCTAATTTGGACATTTTCACTTAGGGGTGTACTGAATTTTGTTGCCAGCGGTTTAGACATTAACCACTTCAATACGGGACTTTTATACCCCCTTCCTGCCCAGACCAATTTTCAGCTTTCAGCGCGCTCTCACTTTGAATGGCAATTACTCTCTCATGCTACACTGTACCCAAACAAAATTGTTTATCATTTTTTTTCACACAAATAGAGCTTTCTTTTGGTGGTATTTAAGAACCTCTGGGTTTTTTATTTTTTGCGACATAATTGAAAAAAGTGCGAAAATTTTGAAAAAAAAACACTTTTTTTTAGTTTCTGTGATAAAATTTTGCAAATAAGTCATTTTTGTCCATAAATTTTGGCCAAAACCTATACCACTACCTATCTTTGGTAAAAATAACCCAAATAAGTGTATATTATTTGGTCTGTGTGAAAGTTATAGAGTCTACAAACTATGGTGCAAATCATTGAAAATTGATCACACCTG
>BLSH010314810.1:232585-245343 GCA_018402905.1 Glandirana rugosa | reverse complement strand
TGTGGGCGGATCACCGACATTACCGGTGGTTCCGCCGGTGAAAAACGCTGTCGTTAACATTCCCTTATAGAGGTTAGAAGAGTATACCGACAAAGACGTCATGGCTTTCATGGTATTAATTTAGGGTGCCGCGTTTTCCGCTGGCATAGACTCCTCGGTGTACCGCATGGGGGACATGTTTACATGCATAGTTGCTTACGCTGCGGTTTCCGACAACTTTCTCCTAGCGGTCTCGGTTTTAGACTGGGAACTCTCATGAATTACGGTTGAACAATAGGTTTGTTCCTGTCTCCGCGAAGATTTACGTCTGACATTTTGTAAACTTACATGCACTTTTAATAGATGCCTTTGTGAGTTGCCATGCTCTAGATTTTAAAGATGTTATTAAAATGTTTTACAGTCTGCATTTAGAAGCGCCTCTGTCCTTGTTTGGATAACAAGTTGGCATTAAGTACTCTCAAGGGTCAGATTTTGGCTCTGGCGATCCTCTTTCAACAGCCTTTGGCGTCGCATTCGTTGATACGTACATTTGTACAGGGGGTACGCCATGTGGCTCCTCAGATACGGTCGCCTTTTGCGCCGTGGGATTTAATTATGGTACTTTCGGTACTGCAGAAACAGCCATATGAGAAGATTGGAGATATTCCCTTACAATTGCTGTCGCAAAAAGTGGCCGCCTTGGTGGCCATTACAGCCACTAGGCGGGTGTCTGAGTTGGCAGCGTTGTCCTGCAAGTCTCCCTACTTGGTCCTTTATAAGGACAAGGCGGTCTTGCGACCTTCTCCTTCGTTTCTACTGAAGGTGGTTTCCTCTTTTCACATTAATGAGGATATTGTTCTCCCTTCATTATGTCCGCACCCGTCACATCCCAAGGAATTTGAGTTAAATTCTTTGGATGTCGTTAGGGCTTTGCAGGTGTTTTTGGCGGCTACAGCTTCCTTTCGGAAGTCTGATGCGTTGTTTGTACTGACGGAAGGACCGCGCAAAGGGTTGGCGGCCTTGTCGGCTACTGTTTCCCTTTGGATCAGACAGACTGTGACCCATGCGTATACTGTTCGGGGCAAAGTCCCCCCTTTTCCAGTCACGGCTCATTCCACCAGGGCAGTTAGTACTTCCTGGGCTTTCAGACACCAAGCTTCGGTGTCCCAGGTGTGCAAGGTGGCTACTTGGGCCTCATGCACACTTTTGCTAAGTTTTACAAAATTGATGTGTCAACATCTGCGGATGCTGCTTTTGGCCGTAAAGTTTTACAGGCGGCGGTGTAGGCGTGGCTGGCGCCTCCTGAGAGGATTCTGTTGGGTACAGTTGATGTTTACCCACCCCTCTTGAAAGACACTACTTTGGGACATCCCCACTTGTCAATGAATGTCTGTCAGTGAACGTAAGAGAAAAAGGGATTTTATTAAGAACTTTCCGTAAAATCCTTTTCTCTGAGTTCACTGTGTTGCGTTTGTATGGCTTGTTACGAACTGATATGCTATACAGAGTTGAGGGGTTATATGCTGGAGTGAGGATGGCCCCCTGGGAGGGGTCAGCTTGCTTTTTTTGTATTTGCCTAGTCTACTCCTTGTAGGATGTGCATAAACCCCACTTGTCAATGAAGGGCTGTGTCTGTCAGTGAACTCAGAGAAAAGGATTTTACGGTAAGTTCTTAATAAAATCCTTTTTTTTAAGGAACAGTGTTAAAAGAAAAAAAATAAATAATTTTAAAGCGCCACCGTCCCCGCGAGCTTGCACAGCAAAGAAAACGCATACGTAAGTCGCGCCAGGTGCCTTTTCCTTTTGATTTGTTTAACAATTGACAGATATCCACAAGAAATTGTAGAGCTGGTCATAAGCGATCTAGTCTGTCCCCACAGGAATGTGCTTGTGACTACCCTTTCTTGGGTTGGAGTCTGCTGCCTCAGACCCTCCCTTTTCCAAGGTGGAATGTGGTCTGACGAGGATGCAGAGAATTTTAGGTTTTATTTACATCTTACAGGTGCAACAGAATGCACATGGTTTTGTGTGATTCCAAGCAGTCTATTAATGGCAATGGGCTGTCCTACGTGTTGGAAGCATGCAAAGTGTCTGATCCATTTAGAGATCACACCACTCATAAAATGCAATACCTGCAGCAGTGTGTTTTGGCATGAACAAGCCTGTGTTGGTAAGGTGCATGGGGATGCCATTAAGAATTAGTGCCACTACCACACATCTGCGAAAGTGCTGCTTGTTTTTGTATGTTGCAGGAAAGCATGCAATTTTGCAGCAACACAGATGTGAACAAATCCCTAATGCCTCAATCGCAAGGGACCACATTGAGTTTCCTAAGATGGGCTTTGAAGGTTCCAGTAGTGACCATTTTAATTTCTTACAGACTAAGTATTCAGGGTTGGGGTCTTGGAAATCTCCCAACCCAACAGTCAATTCTGTATCCACACACTGATAAAGATCCGTAAAAGGACTGGTACCACATGTACAGGATATTTGCTCCCCCAAGCGGTTTTCGAAGCCGTATCTGATGGACAGCTTTTGCAAAAAGTGGGTGCTTTATTGCTTAACCACTTCAGCCCTGGAAGGATTTCCCACATTAGGACCAGAGCACTTTTTGCGATTTGGCACTGTGTCGCTTTAACTGACAATTGTGCGGTCGTGCGATGACGTACCCAAACTAAATTGGCATCTTTTTCCCACAAATAGAGCTTTCTTTTGGTGGTATTTGTTCACCTATGCGTCACTTCTGATCACCGCTATAAACAAAAAAAGAGAAACAATTTTGAAAAAAATATATATATTTTTTACTTTTTGCTAGAATACATGTCTAAAAAAAAAAAAATAATTAATTTATCAGTTTAGACCCTATATCGCAATCGGCCTTTATTGATTGGTTTGTGTAAAAGTTGCCTTGTTTACAAACCAGGTTAATTAATTTATGGCGTTTTTTACCAATTTTTTTTTTTTTTATAACTGGTAATGGCGACAATCTGCAATTCTAATCGTGACTGCGACATTGCAGTGGACATGTCGGACATTTTTGTGACCACTCACATTTATACAGCGATCTAATTTTTAAATATCCACTTACTACTGTATAAATGTCACTGGCAGGGAAGAGGTTAACTTGCAGGGGGCAATCTAAGGGTTAACTGTGTTCCCTTGGTGTGTTTTAACTGTGAGGGGGTTGGGCTGCCAGGGGCGTGGGAGTTTTAACTTTTCCCGAGTACAGGGATCAGTAGATCTGTCATGCTGCCTGACAGAGCAGGGAACCGCCGTGTTTACATTGCTGGTTCCCCGCTTTTGTACTGTAGTTAGCAATTGCAGGTTGCCAGCGGACATAGTCCGCCCGACCAGCGAGCGCGCACACACACGCAGTGTGGGGGGGGGGGGCACAAGAGCTCAGCCGGCACGCTCCCACCCACTACCGTGCATGGACGAATCGCTGTTTATAGATGACGATTCACTTTACGCTGCCATTCTACAGCAGTGAAAGTATGCAAGGTGGTCCAGAAGTGGTTAATAGCATTAAAGTACCATGGACAGTGTAAGTTTGTGTGTGTGTGTGTTTCTCAAGCTTTGCTGGTTTAGGCAACATTTGAATCACTTAGGTTCCCCAGGTAGTAGAGCTGCATGATTCTGGCCAAAATGAGAATCATGATTTTTTTGCTTAGAATAAAGATCATGATTCTCGCGGCGTAACATATTAAATATACAAAAAAATTGGGCTAACAGCACTGTTTAGATTTTTTGAAAGGGTCATTTTTCCAAAAAAATTGCGTTTAAAAGTCCGCTGCGCAAACAGCGTGTGACATAAAATATTGCAACAACTGCCATCTTATTTTCTAGGGTCTCTGCTAAAAAAAAATATATAATGTTTGGGGGTTCTAAGTAATTTTCTAGCACAAAATAATGGATTTTTATTTGTAAACAGCAAGTGTCAGGGAAGATTGTCTGTAAATGGTTAAACCAAATATCTATACAAGGGGAGTTCATTCAGAGTGCATTCCTTTTGTAGTAAATTACTTTGTATCTCTTTTAGGGTCTTTTATCAATGGTGATTCAGAACTTGGCTCTCTGCCCAGACTTGGAAGTCTCCCCTGAGACTCAAGTCGCTCTGACTTAGAAAAGACTTCAGGCGACTTGCATTGACTCTTATTACAGTCAAGTCGTGCTGAGTCGCCCCGCAAGTCGGACCCCATTAACTGCACTGAAAATCGCGGTAATGCCCAATGGAGATCGCAGGGGGGGGTAGATCGAGATCACAATTTTAATACGATTAATCGTGCAGCTCTACCAGGTAGCATTTGGAGCTCTTCCTTGAAGTGTTGTGCTTTTGTGGATGGGTTGGGACGTTCTCTGGCAACTTATGTCACCAGCTTTTGACCACTGGGCACTTAAAACCCCTTCCTAAGCAGGCCAATTTTCAGCTTTCAGTGCTCACACCCTGAATGACAATTACTCAGTCCTGCAACACTGCACCCATATGAAATGTCCTTTTTTCACACAAACAGAGCTTTCTTTTGGTGGTATTTATTCACCTCTGGGTTTTTTTTTTTTGTTTTTTTTTTTACGCTATAAGTGAGAATTCTGTAAAAAAAAAAAAAAAAAGAAATAAACTGCATTTTTCTTACTTTCTGTTAAAATTTTGAAAATCATTTTTCTTCATAAATTTTGGCCAAAATTTATACTGCTACATATCTTTGGTACAAATAACCCAAATTAGTGTATGTTATTTGATCTTTGTGGAAGTTGGAGAGTCTACAAGCTATGGTGCCAATCATTGAAAATTGATCACACCTGATGTACTGATGGCCTAGCTCATTTCTTGAGACACTAACAAACCAGGAAAGTATAAATACCCCCCCAAATTACTCCTTTTGTTGAAAACTAGACATTCCAATGTATTTAGTATGGGGCATGGTGAGTTTTTTGAAGTTGTAATTTTTTTTCCCACCACTTTTTTTAATATGAAGATTTTTATTTTTTTCCCTCAAAATTGTCATATTAACAGGTTACTTACTGCTCACACGCATCATATACATATTACACCCCATAATACATTCTACTACTCCTGAGTATGGCGATACCCCATGTGTGAGACTTTTACACAACCTGGCCATATACAAAGCCCCAACATGAAGGGAGCAGCAACAAGCGTTCTAGAAGCATAAATTACACATTTCATTTCTTGACTACCCCTTGCACTTTTGAAGATCCTGGAGCACCAGGATAATGAAAACGCCCAATCACCCCATTTTGGAAAGCAAACTCCCCAGCATATATTCTAGGAGGCACAATGAGTCCTTTTGAACATGCCATTTTTTTCTGCAAGTTTTTGGAAAATGTGGAAAGAAAATGAAATCCTTTTTTTTTTTTTTTTTTTTAATACAATATTTCTAACATTTACATAGCAAAAAATACAACTCAAAATACATTCTGCTACTCATCCTGAGTAGGGCAATACCACATGTGTAAGCCCTTTCCACAGCCTGGCCACATACAGAGTCCCAACAACATGCAGGGAGCACCATCAGGTGTTTTAGGGGCATACATTTCAAATCTAATTTAACTACCTATTACACTTTTGTGTGGCACTGTAGTGGCATGGTTGAGCATAAATGAGCTGTGGATGGGGATGGCTGAGCCATGAATGTCGATGGATGGATGGGGATGGCTGAGCATGGATGGCTGAGTACGGATGGGGATGGATGGCTGAGTATGACTGCATACTGGCACAGGTCAGCGCTGTGGGCACTACAGATCCTGCCCACAGCACTGCTGCATCTGATCATCCACCGGCTTATTTACATCTGATCCCTCCATCATTGGAGGGGAGCGATCATGTGGTAAAGGGCCGCTGTCATTTTCCATTTACCTTGATGCGCCAGGTCCCCCAGACCTGGCGGTCACGGATACTCCCGGGTGCGCGATTCTGGGAGGAAGTTGTAGTGCGCCCTCCCAGAATAATGAAGCTGCCCTGCAGCCGTTTTTTGGGGGGGTTTTTTGTTTTATTTTACAATGGGCGAATGGTTAAAGGGTGAGCGCTTTTTTGGGCAATGCTCTTCTCTACCTCTAAACTACTGACAGAAGCTATCTTAGTCTGGACCAAGAAGAGCTCCTTTCATTCTTTTCAGAGCTTGTGGGTGAAACAAAACTTAAGACTTCAATAAAAAAAATCCTGAAGGACCCAAGCTCGCCAAGATGGGCAACAAAACCTGTCCAGTGAAGGGGCTTCACCCACTTCTGCATTTGGACCGCAGAAATCTCTGATGCCTGGGTACAGTTTGATTGTTTGAGGCTGCATGCATGTTTAATACTATTAAAGTGGTTATAAAGGCTTAAGAATTTTTACCTTAATGCATTGACTGTATTAAGATAAAAACCCTTCTGTGCTGCAGGGATCCCCCCATCCTTACCTAAGCCCGATCTCGACCCAGCACTGTGCCCAAGAACTCCCTCCCTTACCCCTTTTTCTCTCTCTCTCCCTCACCCCCTTTTTCTCTCTCTCCTTCACTCACCCCCACCCCCTTTTTCTCAATCGTTCATTGACAGACGCAGCCTCTCATTCTTGACATGGGGTTTATGCAGCTTTCACTAGGAGTGGACTAGGCAGAACGAAGTTCAACTCAAAGCAGACACAGCCCCTCCCAGGGGGCAGTCCTCACTTAGCATAAACCTCTCCAGCCCTGCTTCAGCAACTCAGTTTTTTATGCCTAGTGCAAGGAGCAGGACCTGGCTCCCTGCTGGGATCTGCGGTTCCCCTTTCTTTTTCTCATTTTTTTCTTTTTCAAGAATTCTGATGAAGATTACAATCAAGCAGCTGGCTGGGTGACAGGCTGGATATCCTAGGTCCAGGGAGTCTCCCCAGCGCATCGGGCCTTGTTCCGTGCGAGGCGGCCGGCGTTTTAACCATCCCGCCAGCGCACCTAGGACCGGGCATCCCATGTCGGGGTGCTGTGTGGCCGGAAGCTCCCCCCGTTTCGGCGGGGTGCCAGGACTGCTTCAGGTGGCTAGCCACTGCTCCCGTCCAGAGTGGAGATTACTACCCTCCCTCCGTAGGAGGGTGGGGGTATTGGGGGGGGGGGCGCGACGGGTGGTGCCCCTTTTTCTTCCCTGGGTGTAGGGTCTGACCATACGTGGTCCGACCGTTCGTTCGGTTTGTTTTACACGGCCGCCATTTCCCTATAGCCGGCCGGGTGTTTTGCTTGGCCACCATTTTCTTGTAGCCGGTCACATGTATGTATGCATCGGCCACCATTTTGCGGTGGCCGACCGTAGGTTCGGCCTCCAGTGCCTACGGCAGCCATTTTGGTGTGGTCCACTGTATACTGATGGGCAGCCCTGCTTCTCCTGGCGCGAATACAGGCCGGAAGAGCGCTCCTGACGTGGGGATCGCGAGCAGAGGGACAGGCAGCTACAGCAGCACAGCTCCTGGGTTGGTGGGTGAGTCCTCCTGGGAGCCTCTGGGGCCCCAATGCAGCGACTGCGGGGCGGAGTTGTACACTCTTATCTGGTGGTGTCATCCGGGCTGCAGGCTTTGGCGGCTGAAGTTGGGGCTTCCCAGCCGGGGGACTTCGGTGGGGATCAGGCAGCGTTGGGACCGGTGGTTCCGCTGCACACTTTGACGGCCTTCCTTGTAGGATACTTCTTCCGGGGGGTGGCGAGTAAATGGCCACCTCCTCCGTCCTCTGGTGAGGACTCTGAGCCAGAGGGGGGCTCCGCAGTGTCGGGGACCCCCCTAGAGCTAGCGGCTCGTGAACGGGCTCTGGTGGGCTCTTTGGTTTCAGCAGTTCGTGAGACTCTGAAGCTGGGCTCGGCTGCGACTCTGGGGGCGCCGTACGCTTTTGGGTTGCATAAGCCGGCCCGGACGCCTAAGGCGTTCCCCCCCTTATTTGTCCTACTTTGATCAGTTCGTTTACAAGGAGTGGCGGCGTCCTCGGGACGGTCGCCATGCCTAAACGTTTTCTGTACATTATCCCTTTGAGGATACCCTGCTGCAGAAGTGGAAGTCCTTGACGGTAGTCGCGGGGTCGGCTATGCGGCCGACGCTGGCGTCTACGCTGGTGGCACAGACTCTTACGGAATGGACAACTATTCTGCACCAGGCTTTGGTGACTCTCCAGGCCCCTCCGGAACCTGGGCAGATGGCAGACCAGCTGATCCAGGGACTGAAGTATCTCTGTGATGCAGCCCTTAACATGGCCCCCATGCTGTCAAAATTGTCTGTTTGCAATCGTCATTAGACGTCTGTTATGGCTGAGATGCTAGTCAGGAGACCAGGCGTCAAAGAAGGGCCTGACGGACCTGCCTTTTGAAGTGGGTCGCCTCTTTGGGCTTCCCTTGACGAAATCATCAAGGATTACGCTGGGCGGGGAGAGTACTTTTCTTAAGGAGCCCCGGTGCAGGGCGCAAAAGAGGTTTTTTTTGTACACCACGTACCTCGAACAAGAGTTCTCAGCCTGCCAAGGCCTCCGCTGGGGGCCAGAAGCGTCCCTGGCAGCGTACGTCCCAAAAGGCGGAGGAGAAGTCATCCTCCGCATGATGGGTCGCCTCCAATCTGAGGCTTCCCCCGGAATGGCTACAGGCCCTTTTCGAGGCCGTGCACGTATTGCTCCATCAGGGGGTGATTGTCCCGGTTCCTGCTACGGAACGTTTCTACAGTTTTTATTCCAATCTTTTTGTGGTTCTGAAAAAAGATGGGGTCAGGCCTGTCCTGGACCTGAAGGCCCTCAACTTCTTTGTGAGGGCGCTGAAATTCAGAATGGAATCTGTCCGCTCTGTGGTGGCGGCTCTTCGGCAGGGAGACTTCCCGGCCTCCCTGGACATCAAAGACGCTTATTTACACATTCCCATATGCGTACACCACCAGCGCTTCCTGCGATTTGCGGTGGGGGATCTCCACTACCAGTTTGTGGCCCTCCCGTTCGGTCTGGCCTCAGCCCCTCGGGTCTTCACCAAGCTTCTGGTCCCGGTACTGGCTCTGCTGAGGCAGAGGGGCTTAGCAGTACTGGCATATCTCGACGATCTCCTCCTGCGGGCGGAGTATGCCTCCGCCTTGTCGGACAGTCTGGCCATCACCCTTGGTTTCCTGCAGGACTTCAGCTGGGTGATCAATCTTCCAAAGATGGTGCTGGCTCTGTCACGGCAGTTGGAATACTTGGGCTTGGTCCTGGATACGGAACGCGCAAAGGTGTTTCTCCCTGCCACCAAGGTCTTAACACTCCAGGGGGCGGTGCGGGCCCTGCTGTCTCAGCGGAGGTCCTCTCAGATTTTGCATGTGGGTGTTGGGGCTGATGGTCTCCTCCTTCGAGGCGGTGCCTTATGCTCAGAGTCACACCCGGCTCCTGCAGCGGGCAATCCTGCTACGGTGGGACAAGTCTCCGCTCTCCCTGGATCGGGTGATCAGTTTGGATCTCCGGACTCGAAGTTCTCTTACCTGGTGGCTACGGGCCCCGACCTTGGAGCGGGGGGGGGGGGGGAGTTGTTTTTCCCATGGACTGGGCGGTGATCTCGACAGATGCCAGCCTATACGGCTGGGGAGGGGTCCAGGGGTGGTTGTCAACCCAGGGCCGCTGGTCTCAGGAAGAGTCCCATCTCCCGATCAACATGCTGGAACTGCGGGTGAACAGGCTCTGCATCTCCCACTGGTCGGGGAGGCTGCACGGGCGTCCTGTTCGGGTCCAGTCAGACCACGCCACGGCTGTGGCTTATGTGAACCATCAGGGCGGAACGAGAAGTGTGGCAGAAGTGGCCCACATTCTGCGGTGGGCAGAGCTTCACGTGCCGGCAATCTCCGCCGTTCACATCCCGGGTGTAGAGAACTGGCTGGCGGACTATCTCAGTCGCCAGAAGCTGGATCAGGGAGAGTGGTCCCTGCATCCGGAGGTGTTCCGCCAGATTTGTCAGAAGTGGGGCACGCTAGACGTGGATCTCCCGGCGTCCCGGCTCAACTGGAAGGTGCAGAACAAGGGATCCGCTGGCAGACGCGGCGGATGCCTCCGTGGTCTCGGTACCCGCTGCTCTAGGACTTCCCTCCACTTCTGTTACTCCCGCGCCTGCTGCACAGGGTAGAGGCGGAAGGGATCGCAACCATTCTGGTAGCGCCAGATTGGCCTCAGTGTCCTTGGTACGCTGACGTGGTGCGGATAGTGGTCGACGTCCCCTGACGGCTCCCGCTTCTTGAGGACCTGCTCTCACGGGCCCATCCTGCACCCTGCTTTACTCTCGCTGGCTGTTGAGTCCCAGGTGTTAAAAGATAGGGGACTCTGAGTCCTCCGTCATTCCCAATATGCTCAAAGCATGTAAGGCCACTAAGCGGAAGATCTATCACCGCACATGGAAGGCTTACATTGCTTGGTGCGAGGCGGGGGGTTGGAACCCCCATTCTTTCTTGGTGGCTCGGGTGCTTGCCTTCCTTCAGCAAGGCCTAGATCACAAGTTGGCATTGAGCACGCTTAAGGGGCAGATTTCTGCCCTGGCGATTCTTTTTCAGCGTCCCTTAGCAACGCATTCCCTGTTTTGTACTTTTGTCCAGGGGGTTAGTCATGTCTCCCCCCCAGGTACGGGTCGCCTTGGGACCTTAATCTGGTCCTTTCTGTGCTCCAGAAGCCGGATAGAATATTTCGAAAACATCAGGGAAATTTCCCGGCAACTGCTCTTGCAGAAAGTGGCCTTTCTGGTGGCTATTACATTCACTAGGCGGGTGTCTGAGCTGACGGCTCTGTCCTGTAGGTCCCCCTATTTGGTCATGCACAGGGACAAGGCGGTTTTGCACCCCCTCCTTACCTGAGACCGATCTCAACCCAGCACTGTGCCCGAGAACTCTCTCCCCCTTTTCTCCTTACCTTCACTGACAGACGCAGCTCTTCATTGACTTTGTGGGGTTTTATGTTCGTCCAACTAGGAGTTAACTTGGCAGGGAAAAGAATCAGCTGGCCCCTCCCCTGGGGGCCGTCCTCTCTTCCTACATCAAACCCCCTCACAGTATAGCTCTTCAGTTTCAATGCCTAGTTCGCAAGGAGTTGACCTGGCTTCCCTATAGGGAACTGCGGTCCTGATTATGACCATTTTCTTTATTTTTTACTGCAATCAAGATGATCTGCTATCAAGAAGCCGGTCGGGGCATAGAGTCCTGGAGCTCTGTACTTTCCCCGACCTGGCCAACATGATGCGAAGCCAGTCCCGCTAGGGGGGACCCGCCGCATCTTACCCGTTCCGTGCGGGTGGCCCGGGATGAAATCTCCCTGTTTGTCCCCTTTACCGATGCGTTCGGCAGGGTGACTTTGGGCCTGCAGCATACCGCCGTCAAGGGCGCGAAGTCTGCTTCTGGTGGCTACCGTGGCGTCGGTAAGTGAGCGCCCTGCCTTCCCCCCGTCACAGGGTGTGAAGAGGGCCCGACGTCCGCAAAACTTGCGCATTCACGGTAACGGCGGCTTGTCCGGGGTAGCCACCGGTGGGATCAGCCCTCCATCTTGCCCCCTGCCACACCTCGCCCCTCTCCCCCCAGCACCGTGCGATCGTTTGTACGTCTCATCCGGATCGCCATGCGGCGTTCGGCCGCCATTTTGCGGCGGACCGCCGCCATTTTGCCGTAGCCGCGGACATTGTCAGTCTATGGGGCTTTCCCTCTAGCGTTCGGAGCGGCCATTTTCGGTACTGCACGTTGCCTGTGAGGAGTATTCGGCCTCTAGTGTTTCCTGGCGGCCATTTTCACTGCATGCTCTGCATTTCTACACGTGGCTGCAGCTTCTCTTTCTCCTCACAGAAACGGCGGTGACAGGGGCAGCTCTTGCAGTTCCAGCTGCATTCTAGCGCAGATCGTCTGTAAGTATAGCTGGGCTCCCTCTGGGTGCTGGTGGTGGTGGGGTGCTGTCCTCTGACTCCCTGTGGGTGTGTGGCTGTGTGCGGGGCGTCCCTTACATCCCTGTGTCATTCCTGGCAATGGCTGATCTTCCTGCTGAACCTGCTGAGGTGGCATCAGCAGCCACACAGTCTGACCAAGGGGCTTTTCTCACCCAGCTGCGGGCTATGTTCTGAGTTTTTTCCACGGGGGGACGCCGATCCGCGGGTCCCCAGGAAGCGTCCCCCTCCTTTATCCTCGGGAAGATTCTGAGCCGGAGGTGGCCTCCAGGGTCTCAGGGACCCCGGGGGACCTGTCTGAAGAGGAGACGGGTGGTGACAGTGTGTTAACTGAGGGGGACCAGGAACCAGCCATTGCACGCCTTACCAAGGCGGCTACCATTCCTATGGAAGGGACCCCTTCCTTCAAGGATCCCGCTGATAGAAAGACAGAGGCACTTTTGAAGTCCCTGTTCTTGAATGCGGGCTCTTCTGTGCGACCTGCTTTGGCTGCGGCCATGGCAGCACAGCATTTCTCTGAATGCATGGAGGAACTTAGGAAGGACTTGGTAGGCGGTCGCCTGATGGAGGCGCCGCAGAAGGCTGAGTATTTGCTCCAGGGGATTAATTACCTCTGTGATGCGGCCATGGATGATCTGCCTTTGCTGTCCAGAATATCTATATCGGCTGTCAGACTTCGTAGAATTTTTTGGCTGCGTTCCTGGTCGGGTGACCACGCGTCCAAAAGAGGTTTGGCTGACCTCCCCTTTCAGGGTGGGCGTCTATTTGGCTCGCGTCTTGATGAAATCCTCAAGGATTTCACAGGTGGTAAGAGTACCTTCCTTCCGGAACCCCGCAGGCGTGAATTTTGCCGTCGGCAGGAGCCTTCTACGTCAGGTCAGAAGAAGCCTTTTCGTCCCTCTGGCACGACAAGCAAGGGG
>BLSH010314810.1:200281-215282 GCA_018402905.1 Glandirana rugosa | reverse complement strand
TTGAAACGTGTCCACTTACCCATCCCTACCCCCCCCCCCCCCCATGTGAATGAGTATATGGGGTACATTGAATCCCTACCCATTCACCTGTGCAAAGTTGTGTAGTGTGACAAAAAACGTGCCCAATTTTGATAAATCCGTTTTCTCCTTGCGTTCACTGACAGACGCAGCTCTTCATTGACTTGTGGGGTTTATGCTTGTCCCACTAGGAGTTAACTAGGCAGGAAAAAGAACGTCTGGCCCCTCCCATGGGGCCGTCCTCTCTTCCCACATAAACACTCCACATAGCATAGCTCAGCAGTTTCAATGCCTAGTTTGCAAGGAGTTGACCTGGCTTCCCTTTAGGGGACTGTGGTCCTAATTGTGGCCATTTTTTTCTTGTTTTTATCTTTATTTTACTACTTTCTATCAAGCAATGAATCTGCTATCAAGAAGCCGGCCGGGGCATAGAGAGTCGCTCGGCTCTGCACTTTCCCCGGCCTGGCCGACCGATGTAAGCCAGTCCCGCGGTACGGGGACCCGCCGCATCGTGCCTGTTCCGTGCGGGCGGCCTGGGGTGACCCCCATCTGAGCCCAATCCCGGATTGCGATTCAAGTAGAGCAATTTCTGGCCGGCAGCATCCCGTCCAGGCAAGGGCGGAAGGTCTGCGAACAGGTGGCTACCCACTGCGCCCGACTGGAGTGGTGAGTGAGAGTTCCTCCCTTCCCCCCCCCCTTTTCAGGGGCGGAGGGGGGACAGACGATTAAACAAAAAAAAATTCTGGGTAGCTTCTGCTAGGGGCACGTGGGCCCCTTTTCACCCCTCCATCCCCCCCGCACCGCACCCAATCGGCACCGTCCGTGTGAATTTTTGCCGCCATTTTGCGGCGGGCCGTCACCATTTTGCCATAGCCGCGGACATGCTGGGCCTATGGAGCTTTCCCTCTAGCGCTCAGAGTGGCCATTTGCGGTACTGCACGTTCCCTGCAGGTGGGTTTTCGGCCTCTAGTGTTCATCAGTGGCCATCTTGGTGTCCCCTGCTACTGCAAAAACGTGTTTAAAACGTTTTGCTTTCTCTTTGGAACGGTGTGTGCTCCTGACGGCGCGGCTCTTCTGATGATCCTCAAAAGTTACAGGCAGGGTGCTGGTGGCGGCGGGTGCAGTCCTCCTGGGTTTCCCTGGTGCGCTGTGGGGTGGTGATGTGCGGCTCTGTGGGGGTGCCTCAAGTTTTGGTATTCACTTGTGTGTTACTAAGAGTGATTTAAGGGGAAGAACGATGGCAGACTATACTGCTGAACTTGCTGGGGAGGACCAGCTGCGGGCGGTCTGTCTTTAGTGAGTTCCTTCCCCGGGCAGAGGTCGCCCATCAGGCCCCTCAGAAGCGTCCCCCTCCCCCTTGTTCTTCAGGGGAGGACTCTGATCCGGAAGTGGCAGCGGGGGCCACAGGGACCTCTGACGGTGAACTGGGCCCCTCGGACAGAGAAGAGGATCAGGGGGCGGCGGCTGCGCGCGAAAAATCGCTGGTTTCCGCCATTATCACTGGTGTTTGCACTACGCTGCGACTGAGCCAAGATGGCGAATCGCAGACATCTGCGTATGTGTGGGGGTCCACCAGGGCCCCCAAAGCTTATCCCTACGATCAATTCTTTGATCATCTGATTTATCGTGATTGGCAGCGTCCGCAGCATTCTTTTTCGCTGTCCTAACATTTTGCCGCTCGCTATCCCTTTGAGGAAAGCTTTTTTAAAAAAAAAAATTGGTAATCGCCTGTGGTGGACCCACCGATGGCTCGTCTGAATAAGGCGACAACCGTTCCTCTGGAAGGGGCCACTTCCTTTAAGGACCCGGCTGACAGGAAGACAGAGGCGCTGTTAAAAGCTCTCTTCCTGGTAGCAGGCTCAGCTCTGCGGCCAGCTCTGGCGTCGTAATATCTGTCTGAACGTATGGCGGAGCTCCAGAATGATCTGGACTGCGGCCGCCTGATGGATGCACCACAGAGGGCTGACTTTCTGCTTCAGGGCATCTAGTACCTTTGTGACGCGGCCATGGATTTACTGCCTATGTTGTCCAGAATGGTGATTTTTGCCGTCATCCTTAGACGGATTCTTTGGTAACGCTCATGGTCCGGGGACCATGCTTCCAAAAAAAGCCTTGCAGACCTTCCCTTTCACGGTGGACGGCTATTCGGTCCACAGCTGGATGAGTTCATTAGGATTTCACAGGAGGTAAGAGCTCCTGCCTCCCTGAGCCCCGGAGGCGCGAGTTTCGCCGTAGACAGGGGACCCCTCCCTTGGGTCAAAAGAGTTTTTTCCGCGTCCTGGGCGCCACAGAAAAGGGGGTCCGTCCCGGTAAGGCCGCTGCAGGGGCCGGTAAACGGCAATGGCAGCGCAAAACCGAAAAAGCGGAGGACAAGCCCTCGGCCTGATGGGCTGCCCCCACCCAGACTTCGGGTGGGGGGCGTCTTCTGGGCTTCGCAGACCGGTGGCTTGCTCACATTTCCAACCGATGGGTCTGGGAAGTGGTGTCCACCGGGTATAGGGTAGAGTTCAACACTCTACCCCCAGACAGGTTCTTCCCATTGAACTTCGAGCCACGGGCACGCTGGGAGGCCCTCTTCGGGGCTGTTCAAGCACTCGGACCAAGGGGTTATTGTGCCAGTGCCAGTGCCAGCGGAGAAGTTTCAAGGTTTCTACTCACACCGGTTTGTGGTCCCTAAACAAGGGGGGGGTTCGGGCCAGTACTGGACCTGAAGGCCCTGAACCGGTATGTGAAGGCGCGAAAATTCCAGATTGAATCTATCCGCTCGGTTGTGGCCGCCCTCCATCAGGGGGAATTTCTGACATCTCTGGGCATCATGGATGCGTACCTCCATTTGCCCACCGCATCAGCGTTTCCTTCGCTTTCCAGTTGGGGATCTCCATTATCAATTTGTGGCACTTCCGTTCGGTCTGGCGTCAGCCCCTCGAGTTTTCACAAAAGCGGTTGCTCTGGTACTGGTGTTACTGCGACGAGGCATTGCGGTAGTAGCCTACCTCGACGACCTGCTCCTGAGAGCGGAGTCCACCTCGGCTCTGGAGGAGAATGTGAGAATTCCCATGACCTCGCTACAGGACTTCGCCTGGTTGTTCAACCTGCAGAAGTCGACGGTCTCTTCATCTTGTCGCCTGGAGTATCTGGGTCTGATCCTAGACACAGAGCAGGCGAAGGTGTTCCTTCCTCCGGCCAGGTTGCTGTTGCTGCAGTCTGCGGTGCGGTCCCTGCTGTCGCACCGACAGTCTTCATTACGATTCTGTATGCGGGTACTGGGGCTCATGGTCTCGACTTTCGAGACGATACCTTGCGCCCACAGTCACACTCGACTTCTCCAGCGAGCGATTCTGTCTCGGTGGGACGGGTCTCCCCGGTCCTTGGACCTACCGATCCGCCTGAACTCCCAGACCAGGGCATCTATGACCTGGTGGCTTCGGGACTCGGCGTTGACTGAGGGGAAGTCGTTCCTGCCCCTTCAGTGGGTGATCATCACCACGGATGTCAGCCTTTCAGGTTGGGGAAGGATCCTGGGGCAGCTATCTGCCCAGGACCGTTGGTCGACACAGGAAGCTAGTCTCCCCATCAATGTGCTGGAGCTGAGAGCAATCAGATTATGCCTATCTCACTGGACAGTGAGGTTACAGGGTCGTCTGATTCTAATCAGTCAGACAATGCCACGGCAGTGGCATATGTGAACCATCAGGGCGGCGTGAGGAGTCCAGCAGCTGCGGCAGAGGCAGCTCTGATACTGCGTTGGGCAGAACGTCACGTCCCGACAATCTACGCCATTTACTTTCCAGGCGTGGAAAACTGGCAGGCAGACTTTCTCAGTCGCCAGGAGCCTGACCCGGGAGAGTGGTCTCTCCATCCGGAGGTGTTCAACCAGATTTACCACAGATGGGGACACCGAACGTGGATCTCATGGCATCTCAGTTCAATCACAAGGTGAGGACTTTTGTGTCCAGAACCAAGGATCCGTTGGCAGTGGCCACGGACGCTCTGGTGGCCCCCTGGGGCCGTTATCACCGCCTTGCGCCTTCCTTCCGATAAAACGAATTTACCGCGATTGTTACGCAGGGTAGTAGTGGAGGGAATACCAATAATCCTGGTGGCTCCAGATTGGCCTCGGCGCACGTGGTACGCCGACGTGGTGCAAATGGTGGCAGACGTTCCCTGGCGGCTCCTGCTGCGAGGCAATCTACTGTCTCGGGGCCCATCTTGCACCCTGCTTTTCCTTCGCTGGCTTTGACGGCTTGGCTATTGAGTCCCAGGTGCTGAGGGACAGGGGAGTCGCTGGCTCCGTGATCCCTACCTTGTTAAAGGCTTGCAAGTGTATTTCTCGCAAGATATACCACCGCACCTGGAAGGCTTACATAGCTTGGTGCGAGGCGGAGGGTCATAACCCTCATTCTTATGCGGTGTCTAGGGTCCTGACTTTTTTGCAGCAAGGCCTGAACAAAAAGCTGGCTTTGAGTACACTCAAGGGCCAGATATTGGCTCTGGCGATTCTTTTTCAGAGACCTTTGGCTTCGCACTCACTGATTCGTACCTTTGTACAAGGTGTGCGACATGTGGCGCCTCGGGTGAAGGCCCCAATGGCTCTATGGGATTTGAATTTGGTGCTTTCTGTACTTCAGAATCCACCCTATGGAAAATTCAGGGAGATTTCTTAACAACTGCTGTCGCAGAAGGTGACCTTTTTGGTAGCCATCACTTCCGCCAGACGGGTGTCTGAGTTGACAGCACTGTCGTGCAAGTCTCCCTACCTAGTCCTGCACAAGGACGAGGCGGTATTGCAACCCTCTCCTTCATTTCTTCCGAAGGTGGTTTCTTCTTTCCACATTAACGAATATATTGTTCTTCCTTCTTGTGCCCACGTCCATTGCACCCAAGAGAAATTGAGTTGCATGCCTTGGACATAGTGAGGGCCTTACGAGTGTATTTAGCCGCTACAGCTTCTTTTCAGAAGTCTGATGCCTTATCTGTGCTGACGGGGCCGCGCAAGGGTTTGGCGGCCTCGTCTGCTACTATCTCTCGTTGGATTAGACAGACCGTGCATATTCCGTTCGGGGCAAGGTTCCCCCCTTTCTGGTCACGGCTCATTCTACCAGGGCTGTTAGCACTTCCTGGGCTTTCAGATACCAGGCCTCGGTGTCACAGGTGTGCAAGGCGGCCACTTGGGCCTCGGTACACACTTTCACTAAGTTTTTTTTATAAGGTTGATGTGTTCGCATCTTTGGATGCTGCTTTTGGCCGCAAAGTTTTGCAGACGGCAGTGTAGGCATGTCTGGCGCCTCCTTAAGAGGTTCTGTTGGGTACAGTTGTCATTTGCCCACCCCTCTTTTTTTTGGCACAGCTTGGGGACATCCCCACAAGTCAATGAAGAGCTGTGTCTGTCAGTGAACGTAAGGAGAAAAGGTATTTTATTAAAACTTGCCGTAAAATCCTTTTCTCCGAGTTCACTGACAGACGCAGCACCCACCCCTCTGTGCTCTGTTTTTCTGTACGGCTTGTGTACAAACTGCTGAGCTATGCTATGTGGGGGGAGGGGCCAGCTGTTTTCCCTGCCTAGTTAACTCCTAGTGGAACAAGCCTAAACCCCACAAGTCAGTGAAGAGCTGCGTCTGTCAGTGAACTCGGAGAAAAGGATTTTACGGTAAGTTTTAATAAAATCCCTTTATTCGAAAGGCCACGCTGGGTTGTTTTTTTTTTTTTTGTTTTTTTTTAGGGTGGGGTTCCCCTTATAATCCTAAGAGCCTGGTACGGATTTGGGGGGGGGGGGGACCACACGCAGACAAAATTTATAGTGGACTGCACGCTGTTTTCTTTAATTATTTTCATCAATAAAAATGAAAAACAATAAACAGGTCAGCATTCACAGGTAGTGAAAGTGAAAACAATACTTACACTTCTCTTACGTTCACTGACAGACGCAGCCCTCTTTGACATGTGGGGTTGTATGCACATCCTACTAGGAGTTAACTAGGCAAAAAGAAATCAAGCTAGCCCCTCCCAAGGGGGCCATCATCTCTATCATATAACCCCCCTGCTCTGCTCAGCATATCAGTTTTAATATGCCTATTGCAAGGAGTTGACCTGGCTCCTTTAAGGGACCTGTGGTTTATATTTTTTGCTACCGCTTTTTTCCAAGCTATCTGATGAAGACTGCTATCAAGAAGCCAGCTGGGGCATAGAGGATAACTAGCATCCTGCAATTTCCCCAGCACGGCCAACCGATGTCAGCTAGTCCTATGCTGTGGCGGGACCCGCCGCATCGTGCCCTTTCCGTGCGGGCGGCCAGTGGGTGACCCCCCACTTACGCCCAGTGACCGGACTCTGTACCTGTCCAGGGGCTTTGGCCTGCAGCATCCCTTTCCGGAAGGGGAGGAAGGTCTGCGACCAGGTGGCTACCCGCTACGCCCGTCGGATCGGTGAGTGACCCCCTCTTCCACCACTAGGGGTGCGGAGGGGGGTGCTGGGCATACTTTTTGCGATTTTCTGGCCGACCGGTGGAGGGTAGTAACTGGGCTAGTGTCCTCCTGGGTGTCCTCGCGCACCCCAGTTTAAAAACCGCATCTGTGCGTTTTATACCGCCATGTGGCGATATGCCGCCATTTTGTGGTGGATCACCACCATTTTGCCATAGCTGCGGCCATTTTGCTGAGGGTTTCCCTCTAGTGCCAATGGCGGCCATTTTACTGTAGTCGCGGCCTGCACACATGCTTTGGCCTCTTGTGGATCTTGGCGGCCATATTGGATGTCCCTGGAGCAGTGTAAAACGTGCTGCTGCCGTTTTACTTTCCTTTTCATGTGGGACAGCGTGGCTCACTACAGACGGCAGTCCTTTTTATGCACTCCTGCTGGGAGCAGCTCTGTGGGCATCAAAACAGCAAGTATAGCTGGGCCTTCCCTGGGGTGTGGTAGCGGTGGGTGCAGTCCTCCTGGGGTCTCCCTGACGTTCTGTGGGGCGGTGGTGGGGGTGTCAGTTAATTTCTTTTGCTAAATTTGACTGTCATTTTCCGTGGTGCGATGGCGGATGATCCTGCAGGCCCTTCTGAGGAGGAGGCAGCGCAGTCTGCGCTGGGGCACTGGTGTCCCTGGAACAGTTGAGGGCAGTGTTTGGGGAATTTCTTCCCCGGGTGGGGCCGAGCAACACTCTGGGGGCCCCTAGAAAACGCCCGTCTCCCCCTTGTTCCTCTGGGCCATTCCGAACCGGAAATGGCTTCAGGGGTCACAGGGACCCCCGTGGAACTCTCGGAGGGGGAGCTGGTACCCTCGGACAACAAAGAGGACCAGGGGGCCTCAGTTGCGCACGAAAAAGCACTGGGGACTGCACTGATTTCTAATATCCGTGCGTCTTTGCGACTGGACCAGGCAGGGGAGTCGCAAGCGTCCGCATATGTTTGCGGGTCTGCTAGGTCGCCTAAGGCTTATCCTTATGATACATTTTTTGACCACCTGGTCTATGAGGAATGGCTGTGTCCGCAGAATTCCTTCGCCCTACCTAAACACTTCGCTATACGCTACCCCTTTGAGGATAGTTTTGTAAATAAGTGGGCGCCCCCCACAGTAGACCCTCCGGTGGCTCGCCTGAACAAGGCAACGACCATTCCATTGGAAGGGTCCCCCTCGTATAAGGACCCAGCCGATAGGCGGACGGAGGCAATGTCCAAGGCACTTTTCCTGTTGGCAGGATCAGCCATGTGGCCAGCCCTGGCGTCTGCTATGGCGGCGCAATATCTGTCGGAATGTATGGCCGAGCTGCAGAATGATTTGCACTGCGGCAGGATGCTGGAAGCATCACAAAAGGCAGACCATTTGTTTCAGGGTATTCGGTACCTGTGTGATGCAGCTCTGAACCTGCTTCCCATGTTGTCAAAGATGTCTGTTTTTGCAGTCATTATCAGACGAGTTCTCTGGTTACCTTCGTGGTCGGGTGACCACGCGTCTAAAAAAAGGTCTTGCGGATCTTCCCTTTCAGGGTGGCTGTCTCTTTGGGCCACAGTTGGATGAAATCATCAAGGATTTCACTGGGAGGAAGAGTACTTTACTTTCCTTCCGGAGCCCAGGCGGCGGAAGTTCCGCCGCAAGCAGGGACCTGTCCCTTTGGGTCAGAAGAGGTTTTTTCATGCCCCTGGCGCAGCGGGCAAAGGGTAGAGGCCCGGCAAGCCTGCCACAGGGGCCGGGAAGCGTCCCTGGCAGCGCAAGAACAAAAAGACAGAGGACAAGCCCTCCTCTGCATGATGGGTCGTCTTCTGGGGTTCACAGACAGGTAGACTGCCCGCATTTCCGACCGTTGGGTGCAGGAAGCGGTGTCCTCCGGGTACAGGATATAGTTCAGCACTCTACCCCCAGACAAGTTCTTCCCATCAAACTTGAGACTCCCTCAGGGGCGTCGGGATGCCCTCTTAAGGGCTGTTCAGGCACTCTCCGACTAGGGGGAGATCGTGCCAGTACCTCAATTGAAGAGGTTTCACGGTTTCTACTCGAACCTATTGGTGGTCCCCAAAAAAGGGGGGTCAGGCCAGTTCTGGACCTAAAGGCGCTAAACCACTTTGTGAGAGCGTGAAAATTTTGGATGGAATCCGTCCATTCGGTCGTGGCCGCACTGCACCAAGGGGAGTTCATGGCGTCCCTGGATATCAGGGATGCATATCTCCACGTCCCCATTTGTCTCCGGCACCAATGCTTTCTGCGCTTTGCGGTGGAAGATCTTCACTACCAATTCGTGGCACTTGCCTTCGGTCTGGCCTCGGCTTCTCGGGCGTTCACCAAGCTAGTGGCCCCGGTGCTGGCGCTACTGAGGCAGAGGGGCATTGCGGTGGTAGCATACCTCGACGACCTGCTCCTGAGAGCGGAGTCAGCTTCGGCTCTGGAGGAGAATGTGACTATCACCATGACGTCGTTACAGGACTTCGGCTGGCTGATCAATCTGCAGAAGTCGACATTGACACCGTCCTGTCGCCTGGAATATCTGCGTCTGATTCTGGACACGGAGCAGGCAAAGGTGTTCCTACCTCCAGCCAAGTTGCTGACACTGCAAGCAGCGGTGCAAACCCTGCTCTCACGCCGGTGGTCTTCCTTACGATTTTGTATGCGGTTTTTGGGGCTCATGGTTTCAGCCCTCGAGGCGGGCCCCTACGCCCAGAGTCGCACTCGGCTCCTTCAGCGAGCGATTCTGTCTCGGTGGGACAAGTCCCCACTGTCCCTGGACCAGTTAATCAGGTTGGATTCTCAGACCAGAGGGTCATTGACATGGTGGCTTGGGGCCCCATCCTTAACGTTGGGGAAGTCTTTTGTTCCCCTGAATTGGTCAATAGTCACGACGGGCGCCAGCCTATCGGGCTGGGGGGTCCTGGGGCAGTTGTCTGCGCAGGGTCGCTGGTCGGCGCAGGAATCTCGCCTTCCGATCAATGTGCTGGAGCTGAGGGTGATCAGACTCTGCCTCTCCCACTTGACGGAAAGGTTGCACGACCTCCCGGTTCGGGTTCAGTCGGACAATGCCACGGCAGTGGCATATGTGAATCATCAGGGCGGAACGAGGAGCTCAGAAGCAGCTGCGGAAGCGGCTCTCATTCTGCGATGGGCAGAACTTCACGTGCCGGCGATCTCCGCCATCTACATTCTGGGCGTAGAGAATTGGCAGGCGGACTTCCTCAGTGGCCAGACGCTGGATCAGGGGGAATGGTCCCTCCATCCAGAAGTGTTCAGCCAGATTTACCACAAGTGGGGCACGCCAGATGTGGAGCTCATGGTCCACCATGCGTCTCGGTTCAACCACAAAGTGAAAACTTTTGTGTGCAGGACGAGAGACCCGTTGGCGGTTGCGACGGACGTGCTGGTAGTGCCTTGGGGTCGGTATCGTCTATTGTACGCATATCCTCCCATCAAGCTTCTACCGCGGCTACTGCGCAGGGTGTAAGCGGAGGGGATTCCGATGATCCTAGTGGTTCCGGATTGGCCTCGGCGTCCATGGTACGCCGACGTCTTGCGAATGGTGGCAGATGTTCCCTGGCGCCTTCCGCTGCGCGAAGATCTGTTGTCTCAAGGACCCATCTTGCACCCTACTTTACCCTCGCTGGCTTTGACGGCTTGGGGTAGGGGTGTCTCTGACTCCGTGATTCCTACCATGCTGAAAGCGCGCAAGTGTGCTTCACGCAAGATTTATCATCGCACCTGGAAGGCCTATATTGCTTGGTGTGAGGCGGGGGGTTGGAACCCCCGCTCTTACATTGTGTCCAGGGTCCTGGCCTTTTTGCAGCAGGGCCTGGATAAAAAATTGGCCTTGAGTACACTCAAGGGTCAGATTTCGGCTCTGGCGATTATTTTTCAGCGACCTTTGGCGTCACATTTGTTGATTCGTACATTTGTACAAGGTGTGCGCCATGTGGCTCCTCGGGTACGGTCGCCTATGACACCGTGGGATTTGAATTTGGTGCTTTCTGTGCTGCAGAAGCCACCATATGAGAAGATCAGGGATATTCCCTTACAATTGCTGTCGCAGAAAGTGGCTTTCTTGGTGGCCATTACATCCGGTAGGCGGGTGTCTGAGTTGGCAGCGTTGTCCTGCAAGTCTCCTTACTTGGTCCTTCACAAGGACAAGGCAGTCTTGCGCGCGTCTCCTTCGTTTTTACCGAAGGTGGTTTCTTCTTTTCACATTAATGAAGATATTGTTCTTCCTTTGTTGTGTCCGCATCCTTCACATCCTAAGGAATTTGAGTTAAATTCATTGGATGTCGTGAGGGCTTTGCGGGTGTATTTGACGTCTACAGACTATTTTCGGAAGTCTGACGCGTTGTTTGTACTGACAGACGGTCTGCGCAAAGGATTGGCGGCCTCGTCGGCTACTGTTTCCCGTTGGACCAGACAGACCGTGACTCATGCGTATTCTGTTCGGGGCAAGGTACCCCCTTTTCAAGTGACGGCTCATTCCACCAGGGCTGTTAGCACTCCCTCGGCTTTCAGACACCAGGCTTCGGTGTCACAGGTGTGTAAGGCGGCTACTTGGGCCTCGGTGCACACATTTACTAAGTTTTATAAAGTTGATGTGTCAGCATCTTCAGATGCTGCTTTTGGCCGTAAAGTTTTACAGGCGGCAGTGTAGGCGCAGCTGGCGCCTCCTGAGAGGTTTCTGTTGGGTACAGTTGTTGTCGTTTGCCCACCCCTCTTTTATGACACAGCTTTGGGACATCCCCACATGTCAAAGAGGGCTGCGTCTGTCAGTGAACGTAAGCGAAAAAGGGATTAAAACTTACCGTGAAATCCTTTTCTCTGAGTTCACTGACAGATGCAGCACCCGCCCCTCTGCGTTATGTTTGTACGGCTTGTTACGAACTGATATGCTGAGCAGAGCAGGGGGGGGTTATATGGGAGAGAGAGAGGACGGCCTCCTTGGGAGGGGCCAGCTTGCTTTCTTTTTGCCTAGTTAACTCCTAGTAGGATATGCATATAACCCCACATGTCAAAGAGAACTGCGTCTGTCGGTGAACTCAGAGAAAATGATTTTACGGTAAGTTCTAATAAAATCCCTTTTTGTCATCCTGAACTTTGGAGGAGCAGCTGCTCCATTCGGGCAATTTCAAGTCATGCTCTTCTTTTTTTTTTTTTTTTTTTTTTTTAACCATTTCAATACCAGTCACTTCCCGCCCAGACCAATTTTCAGCTTTGAGAGCTGTTGCATTTTTGAATGATTGCGCGGACATGCGACGTTGTACCCAAACAAAATTTTTATAATTTTGTTCCCACAAATAGAGCTTTCTTTTGGTGGTATTTGACCACCCCTGTGGTTTTTATTTTTTGCACTACAAATAAAAAAACTAAAAAGTTTTTCTTTGTTTCTGTCACAAAATTTTGTACAAGTACATTTCTCTTATGTTCACTGACAGACGCAGCCTTCTCATTGACAAGTGGGGTTTATGCACATCCTACTAAGAGTAGACTAGGTAAAAGAAAAAAAAGGCAAGCTGACCCCTCCCAGGGGGCCGTCCTCACTCCAGCATATAACCCCTATGTTGCATCTATGTCTTTCTCCCTCTCAAACTTCTCCTGCTTCTGTTGCGCAGAATAGAGGCAGAGGGAATACCAGTCGTTCTCGTCGCTCCAGACTGGCTGCAGCGTCTTTGGTATGCCGACATGGTACAGATGGTAGTGGATACCCCTTGGCGGCTCCCGCTGCGCGAGGACCTACTGTCCCAGGGGCCCATATTGCATCATCTTTTGGATGTGCCCGAGGCTTACTCACTTCTGCAACACAGTGAGAGAAACCATTCAGAAGTTTACCGAATATGATGTTCCTGATGATCCGGCCTTCTTTCTATTACATGTCTCCATCTCAATCAAAACATACAAAAGGTCATTTGTGCGTCACCTACTTAACGCCGCAAAAGCCTGCATCCCACCTCTCTGGAAAAAGCAGTCTCCTCCAACAATCCCGGAGTGGCTCAGAAGGGTGGAGGACATCAATAAAATGGAAGACTTGTGTCACGTACCTGGTGGATGAGTCTGGCTTATGCGGGGGGCAATCTCTGATAGCGCAGACAGGGAGCTCTGGAGCACAGGGGAGCACGAGGGCTGGACAAGTCTCTGATGTCAGGTACAAGTCCGCTGGAGCTCGTGCAGCTGGAAGGGTAGTGGTGCAGGCCGGGTCGGTACCTTGCTGGCTGAGTAGTACAGAAGGATTAGGCAAATGGGTAGTCGGGTACAGGCTGGGTCGGCAATGTGCAGGCAGGGGAAGTACAAAGGGATCAGGCAGAAGAGTAGTCGTAAACAGGCAGAGGTCAGGGCAGGCAGATAACAGCAAAGGGCAGCTGGGATCACTGGTACAGGAAGACTCTCAGGAACAAACGGTGGGGGGTCACTGGGACAGGAACACTGTCCTCACTTGCTGACAGGTGCAGAGGGTGCAAATAGCAGCGTCCGGCACGCGCTCGATCGTGCGAACACGCGTTGGGGCTAAAGTCCAAGAAAGATGCCGGTCTCTTCCTAACAACTTGGTTCTCACTGCGCGATCCCAAAGAGAACAATACTCCAAAACTTGGGGGCTCTGGAACCAGTTTATCTTCTCTATGGAGGGTTCCGCACTCCTGCGATCATAACCATTAACTTATTTTATGGAACTCTTTAAGTAGAAGAAGCCCTGACCCAATTAAACCTTCCCCCCCCTCTTTTTTTTTTTTTTCCCTTCTCCCCTTCCCTATCTTCCAGAACTCTCCTCTCTCCCTGCTCTTCCTTTTTTTATTCTCAAATTTTTCTCTTTCCTCTTGGTATATTTTTCACTGTTTTTTTTTTATTAGATTAGTAAGATATGGAAAATGGCATGGGACATTCTGAAGACTACACATAAACTAGTTCACACACCGTTCTTTGAATGTTGATGAGCTGAAAACAGCCCTAGCCATGGTACTCATGTAACTAGTATTTTGGAAGTACAAGTGTTACTTGTCTTTTAACCTGTGTTTCTCTTACGTTCATTGATAGACGCAGCCTCTTATTCATGACGCGTGGGTTTATGCACCTTTTACCTGGAGTAGACTAGGCAGAACAAAGTTCAGAAAAGCAAAGCTGGCCCCTCCCAGGAGGCCATCCTCATCAGCATACAACCCCTCAGCCCTGCATAACATATCAATTTTTTTCTGCCTAGTGCAAAGAGTTTTTGCGCAAGCCTTCCGATGAAGACTGCAATCAAGTAGCCGGCTGGGGGACATGCAGATATCCCTTCTCCTGACATCTCCCAGCACGGCCGACGGATGCGAGCCACCCTTAGCTATAGCGGGGTCCACCGCATCGTACCCGTTCCGTGCAGGTGGCCGGTGGGTTAAACGCCCCACCTGCGTACCCAGCGACAGGGCTGCTGCTCACTCCAGGGGTTGCATGGCCAGCAGCATCCCTCCCCACCTGGGGGAGGAAGGTCTGCTCCGGGTGGCTACCCGCTACACTCGTCTGGAAGGGTGAGTGACACCCCCCTCCTGGGCAGGGCCGTCTTAGTGAGCGGGCACACCTGGGCACGGCCCAGGGGCCCCAAGTGCTCATGGGGCCCCAACTAGCCCCAGGTGTCCCGCAATTAGTGTCCTGCTGCGTCCCGGTGGAGGGGGTGAGAGGCGGCTGCCATTCAACTGTAGCCCGCGGCGTGCGGGAACCATGACAACCCGTACACGCCGCGCGGGCTACAGTTTAATGGCAGCCGCTTCTCTCCCCTTTGCCTCAGCGTCTCATTAAGAGCGCTGCACGGCGCTTGGATGACTCACTGGGTCTACCCCCCGTGCATAACTACCCCTCCTGTGCATAACTACCCCCATACATAACTATCCCTGCATCCCTCCCCCTGTGCATAACTACCCCCCTGTGCATAACTACCCCCCTGTGCATAACTACCCCTGTATCCCACCTCATGTGCATAACTACCCCTGTATCCCTCCCCCTGTGCATAACTACCCCTGCATCCCTCCCCCTGTGCATAACCACAGCTGGATCCCCCCATGCATAACAACCCATGTCCCCCACTGTGCATAACCACTCCTGTATTATGTCCTCAGTCTCTGACCATCTCTTGTATCATGTCCTCAGTCTCTGACCATCTCTTGTATCATGTCCTCAGTCTGACCATCTCTTGTATCATGTGCTCCTTCTCTGACCATCTCCTGTACTATGTCTGCAGTCTCTGACCATCTCTTGTATCATGTCCTCAGTCTCTGACCATCTCTTGTATCATGTCTGCAGTCTCTGACCATCTCCTGTATCATGTCCTCAGTCTCTGACCATCTCTTGTATCATGTCTGCAGTCTCTGACCACCTCCTGCATCATGTCCTCAGTCTCTGACCATCTCTTGTATCATGTCCTCAGTCTCTGACCATCTCTTGTATCATGTCCTCAGTCTCTGACCATCTCTTGTATCATGTGCTCCTTCTCTGACCATCTCCTGTACTATGTCTGCAGTCTCTGACCATCTCTTGTATCATGTGATGTCCTCTACCAGTCTCTGACGTCTGTATCATG
>BLSH010314810.1:153944-179894 GCA_018402905.1 Glandirana rugosa | reverse complement strand
ATAACGCATGTACAGATAACAAATAACTTATAATAGACGTATAAAAGAAAATCAGGCCCCACATTCCTTGGTAGACCCCGGTAACTTTACGGATACGCACCCGCGTGCATCTCACACACGCGCGTAAACGCCAGCGGACACGTGTCCTCACGCGACACTGCAATGCGCACCTGCATACTACCATTGTGAGTAGTTTTAATCTTGTTTAATAAAATTGTTTTTTTTTTACACTACTGCACTTAGAGGCGCACCTTTCTTGTTCTTCAGAGGTACAGGAAAGTCTTGCAGAGTAAACGCAGGGGTCACAGGATACAGGAACGCTGTAGAACGGACAGCACTGGCTGCAGGTGCTGTCTGCTTAAATGGCCATTTTGTCGCCATTGCCGGCGCGCACTCCTGTGCACAGGCGACCGCAAATGCGCGCACACACTCTACGTGCGCCCACGCATAGGCATTTCAATGGCCCCAGATGGTTCCTTACACCCCGGACTAAAAGAAAATATGCAGATAATATTCAATAAACAATAGACATGTACGCAATAGGAAACAATCCTCCACGATAATAACAAGAAACACATGTATGTGTGACAAGAAAACGATCTCAGGAAATAGCCTCTCAGAACAGCAAAATTCTGAGCATGTAAAAACATTCCCAAAGTTCAGATAACAATAGGAGGAAACTTCCTAAATCCTCAACAGCGAATAAATACCTTTCAGTATATAATGATTAGTTAAAGCATAACTCCAAAAGGAATCTGGAAGTCCCCTTTAACAAGGGGACCCCCAGATCCTACCCCCGTGTGAATGAGTAAGGGGTACATAGTTCCCCTTACTCATTCACCATAAAAGTGAGTAAAAACACAGAGCCAGTTTTAGACAAGTCTTTTATTTTTAAAAAATCACGATGAATGCCGCTCCACCGACCCAAAAAAAAGAAGTCCACACTCGATGCTGGCTCCCGCAATCTGACAGCTCTGCTTACTAGCTGTCGCTAAAAAAAGGGGAAGGGCCACATTGTGATGGATTGATTGACATTGTGATTTATTGTTGGATCTATGCCAGGGACACTGACTCTGTTTTTACTTTTGCCACTTTCTTTTTTCTTTGAGTGAGGAGCGGTACTGTGTATCCTATACTAATTCGGGGGGGGGGGGGCTTTTTAAAGGAGGCTTCCAGATCCTGATAAACCCCTTCCATCTGCAGGCACCCACAGCCACCAGCCAGGGTTGTGGGGGAGAGGCCCTTGTCCCCATCAACATGAGGACAAGGTTCTTTGGAGGGAAGCCCTTCTTTGCCTCGTCCCAAAGAACCCCCCCTAAATTTAGGGCATGTAGTGTGCAGGAAACTGAAGAGTTCCATAATAACAGCCATCCGAACGCACAGTTCAGATAAGCAGCAGGTCACCATGTTCTTGACAACAGGGTTCCTCACTGCCTCACTTGCCAGCTGAGTGTAAACAAAAGAATGCCAGCAATTAAAACTTGAGGGAAAAAAAACAGTGTGGTGGTCTACGATAATTCATACCAAGCCCTTCGAGTCTGATATCGATTTTAAAGAGAACTCCATGCCAAAATTTCGTAGCAGCGTTGCATGCAAAGCTGCGGTGAACCAGGAGGATGCCCAAGTATTATTGGCAGTTGTACTCCTATGCCTTGTTATTGGGGGATATCTATCTGGCACATTGTAAGTGTTTTATACTATTTTATTAAATAAAACAAAACTTACTACACTATAAGGCTGGGTTCACACTGCTGCAAACTCTACTGCGAATTTAAGCCGTTGCAATAGATTAAATTCGCAAGTCATCTCCAATAACATAGTGTTCTATCAGGGCAGTTCACATTGATGCGTTGCAAATCTAATCCGTGAAAAAAAGGGTCCTGTGCAGGTTTGATACGTGTGTGATGCTGTGCGTTGCAAATTCAGCTCCATAGACTACAATAGAACACGGATTGAAAATGCAATCTCCCATTCACATCACTGTGATAGCTTCTCCCTCCAGCTATAGCTTTTGCAGTAGATTCGCACCAACACATGTAGAAATTGCACTTGTGTCTGAACTGAAGAAACTTGCATCGCAATCGCATTAAATTCGCAGAAAATTTGCACCGCAACAGTGTGAACCCAGCCTAAGAGTTCTCTCCCTCTATTGATTCTGGTGCATTGTGAGCGACGCCACCATGTATAGACATCTCGTATCACTGGCCATCTAGGAAGATAGAGAAGATCAACCAAACACCCCCTCAGCAGAATGAAGCATGTTAGACTCTCACGCCTATCTGCTAAGAGTCTAATCTTTCTAGTGAGTAAGGGCACAAAAGGGGTGTATGCAACACTTCACAGCATGAGGTTTTTCGGAGCACTTCAGCGATTTAAGAAGTGACAAAAAAATTAGTGTGCTGCGCTGCTAATGACCCATTTGAGACTAGTACTAAAATTATATATAGACCAATGTTCTATATAAACAAATACAGGCTGCTGAAAATAATGTGTATAATTTGAAATAAATAAAAAGACTTGTGCAATAAATACATATCTATATTATTATTCATTCATAAATCAATGTGATAACTATAATTCAATAAACACTTAAAACTGTAAATCCATTAATAACATAAAAATTATTTGTAGAGAATGCCGATAAAAGTAAATATTTTTGAAACAGTGATAGTCCTTATAAAGTTGTGCAAACTAATCCCTCAATCAGTGGTTGGGTATAGTATTCTCTGTTATAAAATTCTTTGATTGTGCTTCACTGTACACCTCACCTCAGTTAGGCTAAATAGAAGCCATTAAGTAGTAATCCTCAGAGAGTTTCCTATGTCCTCCTCTCGCCTCTAGGGGTCACCTTTTTCCTCCTCCCATCCTATACTTCAGTGAAGGGAGATATTTCCCGCAGTTCACTCTAGGATTAGCTCTGAGTATTCACTTAGAGCACGAGGGGAGAAGTACTCTCATAGTGTAATCCATTTTTGGTAAAAAGTGGTTAATTGCAAAGTTAAAAAATACACTCACATTTGGGGTAGAAAAGCTGGCATATATCCACGAGTGCCGAACTCATAACCTAGTGTACGTCACTGCCAATGTTCCTCCGTGCTCTCCCTATGCATTACATCACGCCACGTGACTTCCTCATGGGATTATGGGGAATGTAGGAAGTGAGCTTTTATATATGAATGGTAATTGATTTAAGCGTGTCACCGGAAGGTATGAACGTTGGTTAACCCTTGCGGCACCTTGTTGTTTTCATTAAAAGTCAGTGATAAAACAATTTGTATCAAAGTTTATGTTTAAGCCATACGGGGTAAGAGTATCCATCAGATATATCCACTTAGATTCTAATTGACTTAGGCTTCGGATTTTATGATCCCCTCTCAACTGTGTTATATCCTTTTTCTATGAATCTCCATCCTATTAGGCTTGCTTGTTCCATATAGTCTTCAATATTACTACAATTCAGTCCGAGTCTCATCATTTGGCCTTTAGGTATGTTATATAGCCATTGTTTATGGTGGCAACTTTCTGTCAGCAAGTAGCTATTTCGATCGACAATTTTGAAATGTGTTTTGGTCTTAATATGATCACTTTCTTGTGTGATGTCAAGGTCCAGGAACATGACTGATTCTTCACTTATGTCCCATGTGAATCTGATATTTCAATAATTTTGATTTCATTTTTTAAAAAATTCAGTTTCTTTTTGCTTCCCTTCCACAAAATTATTATATCATCGGTGTATCTTTTATAGAGTTGTAGTTCTGGTGGCATATCCTTATAAATCTACTCCTCTTCCCATTGGGCCATGAATAAGTTTGCAATGCTGGTTGCAAACTTTTCCCCCATTGCTACTCCTGTTTTCTGTTGGTAGAATATTCGGTCATACCAAAAATAATTGTTTTTTAAACAGAAATCTATACTCTTAATGAGGTATTTTCTTTGACAACACCCTAATGAGGTGTGGTATTTGAGTGCCCATTTAGCAGCTTCACATGGCTGATGGTGCAGGATTATTGTGTATAGTGAAGCTACATCCGCCGTAGCCATAATAAATGCTTTGTCCCGTATTTCTATGGTTTCCAACAATTGCAGTATGTGTTTGGTGTCTTTTAGGTGTGCTTTCATTTTTTGTACTGCTGGTTGTAAAAATTTATACACATATTGACCCATCCTCGCCGTTAGTGATTCTGTTCCGTTAATAATCAGTCTTGGAGGGGTATTCTCTCTATCATTGTGAATTTTTGGCACTGAATATATGATGGGTATACGGCAGGATTCCGGTGTTCGGTATTTAGCTTCTTTTTTTTATCTAGTATGCCTTTCTTGAGGCCTAGATGCACCACTTGTTCTAATTCCTTCCTTATTTTCGCCGTGGGGTTACGAGAACTGAACTTATTCTCTCTGGAGAAGAGACGCTTGAGAGGGGATATGGTTTCAATGTACAAATACTGTACTGGCGACCCCACAATAGGGACAAAACTATTCCACGTAAGGAAGCACACACAGACATGCGGCCATTCATTAAAAATAGAGGAAACCTTAAACTGCCTAGAGGGTTCCTTACCGTAAGAGCAGCGAGGATGTGGAATTCTCTTCCACAAACAGTGGTTTCAGCTGGGAGCATAGATAATTTCATAAAACTATTAGAGGGGCACCTAAGGGACCACAACAATGAGGGATATACAATGTAATACTGATATAAAAGCACACACATAGGTTGGACTTGATGGACTTGTGTCTTTTTTCAACCTCACTAACTATGTAATTATGTAACAAAGAATGAATCAATTTTGCTAGTATGCCTCATTTTGTCTTCTTTGCCTACTTCCAGACATAGCCAATTTATTTTTATACCTGATTATAAAATAAGGATCCCTTGTCATGGACAGTTGTGAAAAAACATTAACTGCAACTTGCTTTAACCACTTGCTGACCAGGCTTTTTTTGGCACTTTTTGTTTGTTTATCAGTATTTTTTGTTATAAAATTACTTAGAACCCCCAAACATTATACATTTTTTAGCAGACACCCTAGGGAATAAAATGGCAATTGCAAATTTTTATGTCACTATGCTATTTGCGCTGAAGTTTTTCAAATGCAATTTTTTGGGGAAAAAAATTTTAATAAATTTAAGGGAAAAAAAACAATATATACCCAATTTTTTTTGTAAAATGTTAAAATGATGTTAAGTAAATAGATACCCAACATGTCATGCTTTAAAATTTTGCACAGTCGTGGATGGCGACAAACTACGGTACTTAAGTCTCCATACGCGCCGTTTTAACCACTTCAGCCCCAGAAGGATTTCCCAGGTTAGGACCAAAGCACTTTTTGTGATTCGGCACTGCGTCGCTTTAACTGACCATTGCACGGTCATGCGACGTTGTATCCAAACTAAATTTGCGTCCTTTTTTACAAACAAATAGAGCTTTCTTTTGGTGGTATTTGATCACCTCTGCGTCATTTCTGATCGCCGCTATAAACAAAAAGAGCGACAATTTTGCAAAAAAGAAAAGTTTTTCTTACTAAAAACACATAAAAAAAACATTTTTTTCATCAGTTTTGGCCAATTTATATTCTTCCTCATATTTTTGTTAAAAAAAAAAGCAATCAGCATTTATTGATTGGTTTGCGCAAAAGTTGCCGCGTTTATGGATGAGCATACATTTCTGGGGTTTTTATTTTTTACTAGTAATGGAGTGAAAACATGATTTTTTGCGGTACTGCGATATTGCAGCAGACATGTCGGACATTTTTGACACTTTTTTGGCACCAATGACATTTATACAGCGATCAGAAATTTAAATGTCCACTGAGTACTGTATAAATGTCATTGGCAGTGAAGGGGTTAACCTGCAGGGGGAGATCTAGGGGTTAACTGTGTTCCCTAGGCATGTTTTAACTGAGGGGGCTGGGCTGCCATGGGCATAAGAGATCTAACTGATCCCAGTGACAGGGATCAGTAGATCTCCTATGCCCGCAGTGACAGAGCGGGGAACCGCCATGTTTACATCGGCGGTTCCCCATTCCTTTGCTGTGGCCATTCATCGCGGCTCGCCGGTGGACATCGGGTCCGCCTGAGCTGCGGGCACACTCCTCCAGAGTACGGTGGGTGCTCCGCAAATCGCAGTTTATTTACGGTGATTCGCGGGACATGTCGACACTGCCGCAGTAAATATACTGCGCGTGGTGTGGAAGTGGTTAAACAGCTTTACGGGGTTACCTGTTTAGCGTTACAGAGGAGGTCTATCGCTAGAATTATTGCTCTCACTCTGTCTGTGGTGATACCTCACATGTGTGGTGAGAACACTGTTTACATATGTGAGCGCAACTTACATGTACGTTCGCTTCTGTGTGAGAGCACGGAGGGATGGAGACGCTTTAATTTTTTTTTTTTTTTTACTCCCTATAATTGTTTTTATAAGGATGACAGGTCCTCTTAATGGAGAGATCTGGGGTCAAAAATACCCCAAATCTCTTCCTTACCTTTTTAAAGCTAAAGATTAGCAAAAAAAAATGTGATCTTTTGATTTAAAAGAAAAATATTTACTTTTAGCTTCAACCAGAAGTGACGTCATGACATCGCTCCAGTCCCCAAAGCCAGAGTCAATCAAAGAGAATCTACTCTTTGATCGTCTACGGCAGCAGCCGGCCACACTGATTGTTTCTAGGGTGAACCGTCGGAAATGGTAAGCCTGAGGAGCACTGCCACTTCGGAAAGCATTCCAGCGGCTCATGAACTGCTCAGAATGCATTCATGAAAAAGCCAGCCATCGGTTGCAAAAAACAGTACCGGGGTTCTGGCTAATAGCTTCAGCCAGTAAACCACTTGCAAATCGCAACATATATATCTGTATTGCAGTCAGCAAGTGGTTAATAGACTGGCATTACCTGTTTCTGAAAAGGTGGTTTTGCGCTGATGTTTAAAACATAATAAGCCAGCAACAGTCAATATAAAACACCGGAGTGCAGTACAGGGAGAAGTTCACTGTACTAACTGTCACTTTTTGAAAACCGCACGGACATGTGAGGCTCCGCCCACACAGCCGCATCATTGATTTGCAGAGCTGTGTGTGTGATCGAACTACAAGTCTCGACATCTTTTGCAGCTTGTAGTTTTCAATAAACTATCATGGTGCTGTTGGCAGGAGTCTTCCTGTCAGTGTGAGCCTGCCTGCATGGTACCAGCAATCTGCGGATCGCTGGTGCAATGCTTTACAGGCTCTGCAACAAAAACAAACAAGAAATGTGCATTTATTATTTTTTCTAAAAAGGTGAACTTTGTTTTTAACAATTCACCTCATGGTGAATAAATCTATTACTGAATACACCTCATAAGTAATTTTAACCCCAAATAGTCAGTTAGTGTCCCTCCCAGCCAGTGTCTGTTAACACCAGATTTCTCACCACACTATCACAGTCACAATATACAGTGAGGAAAATAAGTATTTGAACACCCTGCTATTTTGCAAGTTCTCCCACTTAGAAATCATGGAGGGGTCTGAAATTGTCATCGTAGGTGCATATCCACTGTTAGAGACATAATCTAAAAAAAAAAAAATCCAGAAATCACAATGTATGATTTTTAAACTATTTATTTGTATGATACAGCTGCAAATAAGTATTTGAACACCTGTCTACCAGCTAGAATTCTAACCCTCAAAGACCTGTTAGTCTGCCTTTAAAATGTCCACCTCCACTACATTTATTATCCTAAATTAGATGCACCTGTTTGAGGTCGTTAGCTACATCAAAAACACCTGTCCATCCCATACAATCAGTAAGAATCCAACTACTAACATAGCCAAGACCAAAGAGCTGTCCAAAGACACTGGAGACAAAATTGTACACCTCCAAAAGGCTGGAAAGAGCTACGGGGAAATTGCCAAGCAGCTTGGTGAAAAAAGGTCCACTGTTGGAGCAATCATTAGAAAATGGAAGAAGCTAAACATGACTGTCAATCTCCCTCGAACTGGGGCTCCATGCAAGATCTCACCTCGTGGGGTCTCAATGATCCTAAGGAAGGTGAGAAATCAGCCCAGAACTACACGGGAGGAGCTGGTCAATGACCTGAAAAGAGCTGGGACCACCGTTTCCATGGTTACTGTTGGTAATACACTAAAACGTCATGGTTTGAAATCATGCATGGCACGGAAGGTTCCCCTGCTTAAACCAGCACATGTCCAGGGCACGTCTTAAGTTTGCCAATGACCATTTGGATGATCCAGAGGAGTCAAGGAAGAAAGTAATGTGGTCAGATGGGACCAAAATAGAACTTTTGGGTCATAATTCCACTAAACGTGTTTGGAGGAAGAACACCACCATCCCTACTGTGAAGCATGGGGGTGGTAGCATCATGCTTTGGGGGTGTTTTTCTGCACATGGGACAGGACAACTGCACTGTATTAAGGAGAGGATAACCGGGGCCATGTATTGCGAGATTTTTGGGAAACAACCTTCCCGCAGAGCATTAAAGATGGGTCGAGGCTAGGTCTTCCAACATGACAATGACCCGAAGCACACAGCCAGGATAACCAAGGAGTGGCTCTGTAAGAAGCATATCAAGGTTCTGGCGTGGCCTAGCCAGTCTCCAGACCTAAATCCAATAGAGAATCTTTGGAGGGAGCTCAAACTCCATGTGACAGGCCAGAAACCTGACTGATCTAGAGAAGATCTGTGTGGAGGAGTGGGCCAAAATCCCTCCTGCAGTGTGTGCAAACCTGGTGAAAACCTACAGGAAATGTTTGACCTCTAATTGCAAACAAAGGCTACTGTACCAAATATTAACATTGACTTTCTCAGGTGTTAAAATACTTATTTGCAGCTGTATCATACAAATAAATAGTTTAAAAATCATACATTGTGATTTCTGGATTTTTTGTTTTTAGATTGTCTCTCACAGTGGATATGCACCTATGATGACAATTTCAGACCCCTCCATGATTTCTAAGTGGGAGAACTTGCAAAATAGCAGGGTGTTCAAATACTTATTTTCCTCACTGTAAGTTGCTGACCACCACATTACAGTATAGCTGCATGCATTCCAGTATAAATCCCATAGTTTGTAGACACTATAACTTTCAAACCAATCAATATGCACTTATTGGGATTTTTTTTAACAAAGACATGTAACAGAGTACATTTTGGCCTACATTTATGAAGAAATTTGACTTTTTGATTTTTTTATTGCATATCTTTTAAAACAAAGTAGAAAATATAGTATAAAAAATATCTTTTTTCGTTTCTATAATAAAAAAAAAAATACACAGGTCAAGCGGTTAAACAGTATTTTAGTGCAAACAAACACATCATACCCAATTATTTGGTAAAATATCGAAGATTGGTTTGCGTCAAGTAAATAGATACCAAGCATGTCAAATCCTAAAATTCAGCACATCTGTGGAATCTGGAAAAAAACTATGATACCCAAAATTCTCAAATGAGAAGCTTTAAAGCCTTTTCAGGTTATCACTTTAGAGTTAACTATGAAATATGGCCCTAGAATTGCTCTCACTTTGATGTTCTTGTGTGGTGCCATTATTGTTTACATACATGTGCTCGTCCTAGATAATGCTATTTATATAGAATGTGTCTAGGGGTTATGGGTGTGCTTTACATTTTTTTTTTATATTTTTTAGACCAAAAACAGTGATTGAGCTGACTAGTGATATTGGACTGCTATTATTTTGAACACAACTGTATGCCTCCTTCCCCACGGGCAGTAGTCATTGCCAGGGGCGGCCCATCCATTAGGGGCACTCCCTCTGTCCTCGCCACCCATTTCTATGCTAATGGATAGATTCATGCATAGCGCCTTCAGGAAGCCAGCCTCATGAATTACAGAAACATCAGGATTCTTTGAAGCACATGATTACAGCCACAGGCTTCAAAAGAGAGTGGCTCATGGTGCATAGCATGGCGCCGCAAAGCCCACTCACGTGTTACAAAAGCAAATGAATCGCCTCTCAGCCAATCGGGAAGCGTAGGTATGTTACCGGTTTCCCGATTGGCTGAGGAGTCAGGCGATCCTATTGGACGCCTTTCTCGGAGGAGGAGGGGGATGCACAGACAGCATGCTCCCGTTCTCTGCAAACCTCTGCTCACTTCCTAGATGGGATAAGTGCGGGACTTTGATGTCCCGACTACCCTGGGGGGATCTCCTGCGAGTACAGCGACGGGGGGAGTGCTATACACTCCAATCTGGTGACGATATATACTCCTATATGGTTACGGTATATACTCCTATCTGTGACAGTATATACTCCTATCTAGTGATGCTATATACTCCTATCTGGTGACGCTATATACTCCTATCTGGTGACGCTATATACTCCTATCTGGTGACGGTATATACTCCTATCTGGTGACGGTATATACTCCTATCTGGTGACGCTATATATTCCTATCTGGTGACGCTATATACCACTATCTGGTGATGCTATATATACCCCTATCTGGTGACGCTATATACTCCTCTCTGGTGACGCTATATACTCCTCTCTGGTGACGCTATATACTCCTATCTGGTGACACTATATACTCCTATATGGTGATGCTGTATATACCCCTATCTGGTGACCCTATATACTCCTATCTGGTGATGCTGTATATACCTCTATATGGTGAAGCTGTATACCCCTATGTGGGGATGCCTGTATATACCCCTATCTAGTGATGCCTGTATACCCCTATCTGGTGGTGGTGTATACTCCTATATGGCGATGCTGTATACCCTATCTGGTGATGCTTGTATATACCTCTATCTGGTGATGCCTGTATATACCCCTATCTGGTGATGCTTGTATACCCCTATCTGGTGATGCTTTTATACCCCTATCTGGTGGTGCTGTATACTCCTATCTGGCGATGCTGTATACCCTATCTGGTGATGCTGGGCTGTATACTTTTGACACAATGGATGGAATCTTAAGGGGTGGGGCTTATAAGTGGGAGAGGTCAAAAAGGAAGGACGGGGTCTGGTGCCACCCCGTCCTAAATTTCCACCAGCCGCCACTGGTCACTGCACCCCGACTTTACTCCCTCAATATTAGGAATTATGCTTTGTCCTGGAGATGGCTCGGTACTTTTGGGTAGTCAGACCCATATGTTTATCCTGGTTCTCTCCATTATGTATCCTTATGTATGCTTTTTTTTTTTTTTTTTAAATCAAAGATAAAGTTTATTGAAAAAGCTGCTGAAAATAAAGGATACAGGTCACATTCATAAGGCAATTCAATCTGATATTTGTACAACACACGTTATGTCAATACTCTCAAACATTTCGAAGCAAGTTAATCCCAACAGCGGACTACAGTATCCAGCTGTTATCCTGTTATTTCACCAGGGCTTCCCAGTTCAGTCCTGGCATGTGCTTGGACTGGATAGCCATTTATCCCAGATTCTGGAATATTTGTGGTGACATCCACAATGTTCATATAGAATTTTTTTAAGGGGTAGTGTGGTATTAACATCTCTTTTGCCAGGTCTGTATGTTTGGGGGGTAGGTTGCAGCCCAAATCAGATGATAAAAAGTGCCGTCCGCAGCATCACACCTAGGACAGGCTGAGCCCCTACCTGGTTGATATTTGGCGAGTCTCTGCGGGGTGAGATACGTTTTGTGTAATATATATAATTGAGTGAGTCGGTCTGATAGTCTAGGGGATACCAACTTGACCCCCTCCATAATCTCGTCCCAGTCCTCGTCCTGGATGTCCCCAATGTCCGTTACCCACTTGGCTTTGGCTCGGTCAGCTAGGTCAACGTTGGCAGGAAGGCGTATGGCTGTGTAGAGGTTTGTTATCAGTTTCTTTGGGTCATCTCCAAATATTATGGCTAGCACGTCAGGGGTAGACAGTATTGGAAACCCGTTGGGGAATTGAGCCGTCAGCGCGTGTCTCAGTTGAAGAAATTTAAAGAAAAAATTATTAGGGAGATTGTGCTCGGTCTTGAGTTCCTGAAACATTATTAGTCCGCTGGGGGTCAGAAGCTGGTGAAGGTATAGGATGCCTTGGTCTATCCAGCATTTGGAGTCAGGGACCGTGAGTACCTCAGGCAAGTCTTTGTTGTGCCATATGGGTGTGTGGAATGTTTGGTATTGCGTCCTCTTAACAATCCAGCCCCACACATAGCGGTAATGGTGGGCCATGCCGGAGTCAGGATTGCATCGTGAGGGACATGTCAGGTCCCTCAGGATTGTCTGAAGGGGAGAATGTGCCAAATGATTGGGCCTATGGCTCACTAGGGACATATATCTTGGGAGGTCGGAGTTCATCAAGTGGAAGAAATGTGACGTTTGTGCCACCAGATAGTAGGCTGGGAGGTCACCACCACCCATATTTGTGGGGTTCTTCAGCATGATCCATGACAGTTTGTCTCGCTGTGCCCCACACAAATGTGTTCAGAATAGAGTCCAATGTCTTAAAAAATTTAGAGAGCACGGGGAGTGGGGCATGCCAAGCCATGTAGAGTACCTTGGGGAGGATGATCATTTTGATAAGATTAATACGACCACAAACCCCGATGGGCAACCTAGCCCATATTTGGGTCTTAGATTTTAGAAGGTCATGTAAGGGTTCTAAGTTAAGTGGGGCGTATTCCGTCAGAGATCTGGTGACCGTGACCCCCACGTATTTAATAGAGGATACTATTCTAAGCGGGAGAGGGACAACTGGGCACGAGAGAGGAAAGTGGTCTAGGGGGAGAATCTGGGATTTTTCCCAATTAATACGTAATCCCGAGTGTTTCCCCATACCTTCAATGGTGGAGATGGCTTCCACAAGGGAGTGATGGGGGTCTGCTAGGTACAACACCATGTCATCAGCGTATAGGCCTATTTTCTCCTCAAAGTTCCCGATTTTCAGCCCCTCTATACTACAATTCGCTCTCATAACGGCCGCCAGGGGTTCTACTGCCAGGGCATAAAGAAGGGGAGACAGGGGCACCCCTGTCGGGTACCCCTACCCAAGGGGAAGCTATCAGACGTGCACCCATTTACCGATACTCTAGCCTTGGGGTATTGGTATAATAATTGGACCCACTTTATAAAATTGGGGCCAAAACCGAACCGTCGCAGACATGACCACAGAAACTCCCACTCCACGGAGTCAAACGCCTTGGCAGCATCCAGGGCAACAGGCACCCTGGTGCCAATGTTATGTTGGGCTTGTATGTTCATATAGAGCTGTCTAATGTTGATTGCTGTATTTTTGCCAGGCATGAATCCCGTTTGGTCTGAGTGGACCAGTGACAAGATCACCCTGTTTAGGCGTGTCGCCAGAACTTTTGCCAAGATCTTTACATCCACCTAGAGCAGCGATATTGGCCTGTGAAAGGCCTTCCCGGGCTTTGGTATTACTATGATCCTTGCTTCCCGCATGGACTCAGGGAGTACCCCAGTGTCAAATATGTCCCGGTAGAGGGCAGTCAGTTCAGTAACTAGTGTTTCTGCGTATGTGGCATAAAACTCAAACGGTAGCCCATCTGTCCCCGGTGCTTTAGATCTGGCTAAGCCTGACAGGGCATCAGAGACATCGTCTGATGTTATAGGGGCCTCTAGGAGTTGCACCTGTTCCTCAGTCAGCTGTGGGAGGGGTATTTCTCGCAAGTAGTCCCCTGTCTGTGAAGAGGTATGTGACCTTCTAGAGGTGTACAGATCAGCGTAGAATTTATGAAATTCTCCTGCAACTTGATTGGGCGATGTAATTGATTCTCCCTCCGGAGTAACCAATGAGACCACCACTGGGGGAGTAATGTCCAGGTGGGCCAGGTAGGCTAGTAATCTCCCTGCATGCTCCCCATGTTCAAATATCCTTTGTTTGGTAAAGACCAAGTGTTGCTTAGCTTGCTCTATGTGTAGGTGATTGACCAGTCGGACATGCGTTTTAAGATTGTCCCCGTTTAAGGGGGTCCTCAAGCTCGCGGAGATGGTCTGTGGCCTGTTGGAGAGTCAGTTTAGAGTTGAATTTGTGCCTGTTAATTCGGGTAGAGAGAGTCAGTCTGGTGTGGGCCTTAAATGCTTCCCAAGTCGACCCCGCAGCAGCTGTTCCCCTGACAATGTCGGTGTGATCTTCTAGAACAGATAGCCAAAATGGGTTCAGTCTCCATTGAGGCACTGAGGTGTCTGTGTGTAGCTGCATTACCACCCAGTAGGGGGCATGATCCGATAAGTGTCTGGGGGGAAAAGCCCGCTGCCGTCAGCCTGGGGAGCAACGTAGATGAGACAAAGATAAAGTAAATTCTTGATAGCGTGTTGTGCGTGGTAGAAAAACAGGAGAAGGATCTTACCCTGGGGTGTAGGTGTCTCCATGTGTCTGTGAGTGCGAACTCCTCCATTAGGCGGCCAAACCTTGTAAGGGCTAACTGCGGTGTCCCCTCCCCGGCTGTGTTTAGCCTATCCAGAGCCAGGGTCAATACCGTATTGAAGTCCCCCATCCATATCGCTGGGACCGTAGGATATTGGGCGACAAAGTCAAGGCCCTCTTTAATCACCGATGAGTTGTATGGGGGAGGGATATAACAGGCTAGTATTAACACAGGTTGTCCCGTTATTGTGGCAGAAATAAACACATATCTACCCTGGGGATCCGTCCGCAATAGGGATAGTTCAAATTGCACCGTCTTACCTATCAGAACCGAAACCCCCCTAGAATATTGCGAATGGGTTGCATAAAAAGCCCATCCCACCCAGGGTCGCTTTAGTGCCATCTGTAGATGACCCGTGACGTTGGTCTCCACTAGTGTAATAATATCCGCTCTCTGAGCCTTCAGATAGGCCAAGACAGCGGTTCGTATAATTTTATCCTGGAGACCCCTGACATTCCAGGTAAGTACTTTTAGAGTTCCCATTGGATTTGTGAGGAGTGAGTATAAAACAACGTATCGGGGTGCGGACGGATTCCCAGGGGTGCGTGGGGCTTTCCCCATATGGGCACATTATAGGCATCACACAAATCATGCAATGTAATATCAGATGTTAAATCAAACAGCTTTTCTTCTTCATTATGTATGCATTTACTACTCTGTTCAGCTCCAAAATTCTTCTTCATTCTTTTCTTTCACCCCCCCCCCCCTCCAGGGTTTCCGGTGGTGTGGCCGAGGTGCCGGCCTGTCTAAGGTATACGCATTCTGTACCATCATGGCTCCCTTAAATGTACTGTCCCTGAATAGTAAGGGCCACCGCTGTCCAGCTAAACGAGTCAAGGCATTTTGGTCTTTTTCTTCTCTCAAAACTGACAGTTGCATTACAGGAGACCCACTATGCAGCATACCGAAATTCTTCAGCCCAGCTTACCCATAGGTTTATCTGTTATGTGCCCAAGCCAAGAAGCGAGGCATACTTCTGGCTTTCCTCTGTGCAACTCCATTTGTCCCAACTGAATTCTGAGACCCTGAAGGCCGTTATAATATTCCGATGGACCATTTCCAGGATTTTGAGGTTGCAATAGTTTTGCATAATGCTCCTAGCTCTAACCCCTTTTTTTCCTACGTCCTACAGGTTATCCATGCTCACAAGAAAGGTACCTCTGTGGGGGTGCTAAACAGGTGATACATCCGCATCTCGTCAAATCCCCATATAACCCAGCTTCTTCTGATCCCTCGGTGACCTTCTTTACTCTACTACAACGAGCATCTCTATTTGATTCATGGAGGGAATGCAACTCAAGGTGACGCAACTACACATTTCTCTTGCCCTCATAATTCTTACACAAATTGATAGTATTTTGCTTCTGGTTGCTTCCGAACCCCTGCTTCTGCCCTCAGCAAACAAACCAAATCCTTGGTCAGACCACTTGGCTGTTATCACCACGCTCTCTTTGCTGATCTCTAAATCTACAGACATGACCTAATCATTGAATGAATCTCACATGACCAACAAGTCCTTCTGCTTTGATATCTGACTAGCACTACAAGACTATTTACTGCACAATGCCACTCCAAGGCTGTCTCCTGTAACACTCTGGGAGACCCACAAGTCATCATAGGCACTAGCATTAAGATAGCTATCTTAAAACGGGACTTAAATCCCAATTCAAAGGGGATAAAATTGCTCAACAGAAGCAGTTGGAACGTGACTTTCAAACTCGTTTTTTGTAAAATAATAATAAACTCCAGTTAGAAAAAAATTGTATTGAACTAGACCTGCAATACTTACCCTGATTCTTTTGTATAATGTTAAAGATGATGTTGTTATGCCGAGTAAATAGATACCAAACATGTTACACTTTAAAATTGCACACACTCGTGGAATGGCACCAAACTACAGTACTTAAAAATCTATTGGTGACGCATTAAAAATGTTTACAGGTTACCAGTTTAGAGTTACAGAGGAGGTCTAGCGCTGGAATTATTGCTCTCACTCTATCAATTGCAGCAATACCTCACGTGTGTTTTGAACACCATTTACATAAGCGGGCGTGACGTACATATGCGTTTGCTTTGGGCACGAGGGGATGTGGACGCTTTTAATTTATTTATATATATATATATATATATATATATATATATATTATTTATTTTTATACTTTCCCTTTAATTTTTCTTTTATATTCCTATTACAAGTAATGTAAACATACCTTAATAGGAATAGGACATGAGAGGTCCTCTTTACAGAGAGATCTGGGGTCTGTAAGTCCACACATCTCTCCTCTATGCTGGAAAGTCTGCGATAAAAAAAAAAATCTTTCTCGGGCTTTCCAAAAAAAAAATGTCAGTGTTCACATCTGGCAGTGTCGAAAGTGACCATCTGATTCATGGCCAGCTCTATGGTAAACTGTTCATTCTCCAGCTTCCCGATCACACGAGAGAGTAGCGGGGGGGGGGGGGTGTCCCCTTCCGTTGCCTCTAAAAGCAATCAGTACACAGCAGCTGTGATGTGCATGTATCTGCAGGCACCATCCAGACATCTTCACTCAAAGTAAATGACATCTACCTGGTGGAAGTATTTAAAGAATTTCATGCCTGCCTCTCGCAACTTTATTCTGAGAGAGGCACATTCTCTTCTGCATTTGCAGACTTTTTGAAGGTCTTGCTCTACCAGCACTCAAACTTGGACAACGTGATTCTTTGGACCAACCGATTTCCATTTATGAAGTCTTAGGGGCCATTAAAACCTGAAAGTCCCACAAACATCCAAGCACTGATGGTCTGACGGCCTTCTACTACAAGAAATTTGCTGACTTCCTAGCTCTACTTTTAGCTATTTCTTTAACTCTATTCGACCAACACTCATTCCAGCCCAGGACCTTCCCAGTTACAGTACATCCAGAAAGTATTCACAGCGCTTTACTTTTTTTCACATTTTGTTATGTTACAGCCTTATTCCAAAATGGATTAAATTCATTATTTTCCCCAAAATTCTACAAACAATACCTGATGTGCCTCTGCCCCGCTGCCCAGCCTGATGTGCCTCTGCCCGCTGCCCAGCCTGATGTGCCTCTGCCCGCTGCCCAGCCTAATGTGCCTCTGCCCGCTGCCCAGCCTGATGTGCCAGCTGCTCAGTTGGATTGTTGTGTAAAGGCTAAGTGTCTACCTGTTAATGGGTCTGAAAGCTCTGAACCCTCACATGCCTTATATGGGTTATCTGCTTGGCCTAAGATTCGTTAATGGTTGCCTCGGTTGAGTCCTTCTGGCAGTGTGTTGCTCCTATGGCGTCCAAGCCTGGTGGTCCAGACATAACCTTGATAACTGATAGCTGCATTTGCCTTCATGGCCCTGGTCGTGGTAAGCTCCTAGGGAATGGCAGAGTACAATCTGTGCCTTGCCCAGGTTGGGTAACTGGTGCCTTGGAAAGACCTAGTTGGCTTTTGATGTGCAATACAAGTCCTGGAAACCAGGCAAGCTATTTAGTTAGGACAAGACACATCTGTGTCTGTATTCCGGTACTGTCACATGACCCCAGGACTAAATTTGAAGATAACCCGTGTGACCTCAGCGTTGGGGTATCTGCTGTTTTGAGGGACTTGAGGTGTCGAATGTGCTACATCTCAGGGAATCTGGCCAGCAGGACACCCAGCCAGTCGTTTGTCCCCGACAGTGGGATACTCAGCCAGTTACCTGACCCAGGTGGGGGGACACGTTACCTATCGATGGATCTTGGCAGTAAGGCATCTTGCTTGGAACCCAACACTTCTTCAGCTTACAAGGAACTTCTTCTGTGGACTCATGTAACAAAAGACTGTCTCTTATGGATTGGTTCCGCTACTGCTGTTTGGAGCATCCTGAGGCCGCTCCTTAGAGGGGGGAACTGTCAGGAACAGTGTCACCAGCTGGTGGCGCTGTGGCTCAGGGATCCATGGGCTGCAGTTCCTGTATCCACTAGCGGATGTCAGTAAAAGTCTCACCTGTTGGTGGCACTGTGGCTCCCTGATCCATGGGCTGAAGTTTCAGTGTCCACCAGTGGGTGTCTCCCAGCAATCAGAGGCTCATGAGTCATCACCTGATGCTTGTTACAGGAAGGATATTTAAACCCTGTCTGCCATATGCTTAGTGCCTTGGTGTTGGTCTCCATGCACCCCTGAATCCTGAATCTGTTCCTGGACCCCTGTCTTGCAGCCTAATCCTTTCTCACCGACTCTCTCCGCCATCTGTTCCTGCCTAGTCTTGTTCCCAGCTCCCTCTGACTGATCTCCTGTGTTTGACCCTGGCTTGGCTACGTTTACGGTTTGGCATTTCCCTATCTGCTGTATATACTCTGTTTAGGCAGTTGTTCTTTGTGTGTCACTGTTTTTGATAGTTTACACTGTTTGGTATATTGGAGGTGCATTTAAGTCATTATCCACTTATCTTTTAAATAAATTACATTATTTACTCTACCTTGTGCCTGGCATTCTCTGTTGCAGTTCACACATCTCTGGTCACACCAGTTGCTGACAGATGGTGGGGGTTTCTATGTGTTTAAGTGCCTCTATCCCATTGTTCTATTGTTCTGTCTGCCTGGGATTAAGGTATTATGAGATGTTCGGGTGTGTGTGTGCATTAACTCTGAGAAGGGAGGGGTGGTTTTCTCCAGCAACCCATCCTAAGGACAATCTACTGTTGCAATGTTTGAACACCTCTGTGTGTCTCTTGTTACCCCGCCATGAATAATTATGCAATGGGAGGGGGGTTGTCCCTTGAGTGTTACCTCTGTGTACATGTGTCTCAATAAACAGTTCCTGTTTAGACCCTACACTGATTGCTTTGGCAAAGTGAATGGGTTAAGGGACATTGGATCGTGCTGGTTCTGGACCATGGAAGCATTTACTGCAGACATACTCTTGTTGAGAACGGAAGTCTGTGACACTGGTTGGCAGCGGTGGGATCGTGCTTCCTAGCTGTGAACACGTCCAAACCACCACCAGGATCCAAGGTCGGGATAGCAGACCTAGTGGAGATATGGATTTGGCAGCGCCCTTTCAGCAATCCCCAGGACTGTGTCTGCGGATCAGTACCTGGAGATCAGGCAGCCGATTCATGTGCAGGTTTGGATTGGTGCCCTCCAGGTCGCTGGTAGACACCAAGGAAAGTTCTTTCCATCCCCAGAGCAACGAGCCAGTGACCAAGGGGAGTTACGGATGCTATTCCTAGGAGACCAGCCCCAGGAGCAATGAGTGTCTGAGTTGGACAGGCTGGTCTAGCAGGAGATAGAGCTGGACAATTGGTATTGGGCTCTGCAATGGCATGCAGAGCAATATTTAGTGGAGGCAACAGAATGCTCTCCAGGGGGATATGACTTTGGTGGCCCTGGATTGCCTTACAGATGGTTTTGTGTTTGGTGAAGGAGAGCCTATCCTTGAGGACCTGTGAGATTGCAGAGAGGCTATGCTCAGTCTTGCAGGAGTCTCGGAGCATAAACCGGATATGGAATATCTGCTAAGGAAGGAACAGCATCTGGAAAGAACATACAGGGAACTGCTAGAACACGTTCAGCAGCATAACCTAGAATTAACAGAAACTCTGGAAATGGCTGGCACCAAAGCTGAAGTTCTGTCAACAGGGCAGAGCTTTGCTATTAAGCACATTCCATAGGACTTTGCAGGTCTCCTGGATGATGTAGCTGACTGTAGACCTTTCCACCATGAACTCATAATGTAGTCTCACTAGGAAATGACTGGTTGCCAGGTACCTGAAAAACAAAATGCATAATTATGTTCCTATTTATGTTTTGCAGTACACTTTATCCAGACTAGATGGAAGGGGTTAAGAGACTGTTACAAGCGTCATCTCCGGATATTTTCTGAGGCAAGAAGTGGTTCAGGAGCATGTAGGGTGGTACCTTACATCCATGGGGGAGATTTCAAGTTTCTGAGACCATTCACGGAGTTGAGAGCGTGAAATTACATCACCCAAATTACTACTATACAGTTAAAGAATGGTGTGCTAAACGGTATTATATTGTCATTCCAGAACACAATCCAGTTGGGTGGAGGAGAGAGAGGAAGAGCAGGAGAGACACGAGGACTCAACAGATGAAGTGTTTCAGGAACATGTTGCGGTGGAGCTAGCCCAACATGAGGAGAGTGTTTGCCATGATGTCGGTCCTGAACCTTCCACCTGTCCTGAGGAGCAAGCAGGGCCCAGCCAGTTTCCCCAGCGTCATGGTCGTTTGAGCAGACCAGGAAGAGGGAGGAGCAGCAGTACTAATATGGAACGCTTTGGGGAGCTGGTGGATCAGCTAAACAGTAAACTGGATAAACTGGAGTCCGAGGACTATGGGTTTGGGATTATGGTGGCAGAGTTACTAAAAAAGGTTAGGTCTGAAAGAAGACATAACTTGCGAAAGGCGGTGTTGGATCTGATTGAAGCAAATATAGCCAAGGAGCCAGCAACTGCCACCATGCCTACCTTTGCACCTCCACCACCTTCAAACTCATATTTTAAAGTATCCAAACCCTCCAGCACCCCAAACCCACCCCTACTATCCCCCCTCGCTATCGTCCATACGAGTATGGGAATGTTCTTGACCCATCACATCCCCCATCCGATACCCGCCTCCATCCCCAATTCCATCCACCATCAGAACCCCAGGACAAACCCAGAGATTCAACCAGTCACCCATTTTCCATGCCAGCCAGTGCCCAATGCCTTCCACCAGCAGTGGAACATCACACTCTAATGCCAATCCAGTTTATCAGCAATTATAGTTATGTTGCATTTTGTTCTTGGTTTTGACAAGTTTCATTAAAATTTACTTTACTGAATTTTGTTGCATTTCCTTATTTTTGGGATGTTTGTATGCCCTGTTGTGCAAATAAAATATGCACCGTGCATAATCTGCTGCAGGAATTAAGAACCAAAAATCAATTTGCAAGATTATTAACCATGTTTAGATATGTAAAGCAATATGAAGCTGCGGTATTTTTTAAAATTTTAGAATAATGCTCTTGAATCCCAACATTTCTGCAAAAGGTGTACTAAATACAGTGTATTGAAAAAATATAGTTTACTTTAGTGTGATAATCAGTCTTTCAGTAGGTGAGATGCTCCTCCGATATGATGTGTTCTGTCTCAAGATGGATGGAAACCAGACCAAGCAATTCATCAAAACTGTGGAAAAATATATAGGGTCATTAATAAATATTAGTCAATGGTAGTTGCACACACACATTAACCTCTTTGCGCCAACCTAATTTTCTAGCAAAAGATAAGGATTTTAACCTGTAAAAAAATATGTTGAAAAAGCTAGCGTTAATATGTGCATATCCACCAGGGACATCTGGCTATAATTGAAAAATGTGTCCTCATAAGCACGCATATTTAAACGCCTTTGATAACGTCGATGACGAAACGCGTCAGTGACACCTAGCTTACATTCGCGCGTCACTTCCGGTTTTCTAGAGCTAGTTGGTGGAACGCAACCAAGGTGTACAGGAAGTACACAGGCCAAAACCAGATAATGTGACCTTAATGGACAGTTTTTAAATGTTATTTATGCCACTTTTTAAACCTGATTATATAACCCAGAAGTAACGAATAAAGCGAGGTTATATTACATATTACACTATGGGCTTCCTTTTCTTCCTTTTTCCCTGAACGGTAAACAGGAGCGTCCCGAGACCAGGACCAGCACCAACATCAGAAATACTTCCATGCGCTTTACCCCTGCAGGGGTAGCGCTTTCTGGTAAGGAGGGGACCTCGAGGGGAGCACATGTGACCCACAATAAGCACTTGATAAGACACCTATTAACTTCCAGGATAAAAAAGACTGAAATGAAATGTCATTGAGCACTTTGGGGGAATATACTATTGTGATTCAATGAACTATTGACATATGAACTTGGCTATATCTATTTATTCCCTGTATATAACTTAATTTAGTACAGACCCACCAAGTAGTGGGTAGGCAATACTGCAAGCACTTTATACTCCTAGTGCACTTTAAATAATAATTTTGAATATACGTAAGTGTTGTTTATACAGGATTTTTGTTTTTTACAGTATTTATATATTTTTTATATACTCGTATATATTGTATATATTTGCACATTTTTATATACCAGCACATTTTTGCACTTAAAATTTGGAATATCTTACCTGCACAATTTGTATACTTGCACATTTTCTATACTAGCACATTTTTTCCCACATTGTGTCTGGAATATTGCACATCTTGCATATGGCCAACGACTAATTATACTCTGCACTTTATGATATTGGCGGGCACTGGTTCCTTATAAGTTCACCAGAACCCATATATGTTCAAATATTGATGAAAACGTAGTTGCCTAAAGCAGCGCCATATCCAGATATTTTCATTTATTTCATAAGCACGCATATTGCCATACATTGCCCAAAACTGCCTTCTGCTATCTCGATTGGATGGATCCAGTAGTGAGGGCTTCTCCTCATCCTCAGCCTCCGCTTCCTCTCTTCCTCTTCCATCACTACTGCCAGACCGGTTGTTATGAAAGCATCAAATAGGGCAAAGAGAACATTTTACTACTCACATGAGGTCAAAGACACAGGGAACAGGAAAAGGAATGATTTCAGAACGGCTTATTCTCTGATTGACCACAGGCAAAGGGTAGTGGGGATAGGATTCAGACTTGCAGGATGCCTTCCAAAGTGATGGTTTGTGGTCAATCCAGAGTGGAGCAGAGTTCTTGGGGGTCTTTTCTTGCTGCTTTTGTTATCCTGCTTTAGTACAACTGCTGTGCTCAACTAATTACTCCTGCAGAAATATTGCTCATGGCAGCAAATATTGTTCTGCCTATACCCCGTCTCTGACTCCCCCCCATTGGCACAACTCAATTTATACAGAAATGATCAAATGAGGAAATCCTCCACACCCCAATTACGGACAGATAAGGAACACATGAAATCGGGGGAGGATTGTTCAGAGAGACCCAGGCCACAGTCATAAAGATGAGTATCGCTTAGGTCCCAAAAGGAGGTGAGAATCCATCATTAACAAATGGTCAAGTTACAAATAAAATACAAAAAACTTAGATGCATACCCCAATTATAGCAAAGTTTTGCAAAGCAGTGAGACAGTTTTGAATTGCTGGAGAGAGTGTAGCATACCTGTGAAGAAGCAGAAAAGGTGATGAGATGATGAGAGAACATACTGCTGTGTACTGTTCATGTACTGTTACGGCCCTGCCCTGTCACAGAGCTTATACATTTTGACCCCATATCTGGCACGCTTGCTTAGGAGAAACAATTTGAAAACAAGGCGACCAGAAAACGTAATCAAGGACTCATGTACACAGCTTGTTGGGACATATACAAGGCTGCAAATTTTTGGTTCAAGTGATTCACAAGGGGCCAAATTTTGTGGAACCAATCATATTCAGGGTCACCCCGAGGACGACAGAGTTCATTGTTGTTGAAGTGCATAAACCAAATGATTTGCTTGTATCTAGTCCTGGTCATGGCAGCAGAGAACACAGGCATATGCATGAGGAGAACTATGATTTGATTGGTATAGCTGAATCTTGGCTTCATTCTTCACATGACTGGGCTATTAATATTCCTGGCTATGCTCTCTTTCGGAAAGACAGGGTAAAACCAGGGGTGGTGGTGTCTGTCTCTATGTGAGAAGTGATCTCAAAGCGAGTGTGAATGAGGACCTAGCTGATGGAGAGTGTGAAGAGTCTGAAGCATTATGTGTAGATCTGCATATGGGTGTGTACACTAAAAAGGTTATCATTGGAGTTTGTTATAGACCTCCAAGTGTTAAAGAGGAGGTGGAGACTCTGCTCCTTGCACAGATAGAAAGGGCTGTGACAGTGATAATAATGAGGTATTTTAACTACCCGGAAATTAACTGGAGTAATGGCACTGCTGGGACAGCTAAAGGGCAAAAATTCATAGACCTATTAAAGGACAATTTTATGGTCCAGTTTATTGAGGCACCAAGTAGGAATGACGCTTTGCTTGACCTGGTACTCTCAAACCATGCAGAGCTTATTACCAATATTCATATAAAAGAACATCTGGGAAACAGTGACCATAGCATGATTTCATTTAATGTAAGCTGCAAGCAACAAACGCACACAGGAAAGATAAAAACACTTAATTTTAAGAGAGCAAATTTTACAAAGATGAGGGCTGCTCTCCAGGACTTAGACTGGGAGGGAATATTGGCATTGATGTACACAGAACAGAAATGGGAATTTTTCAAAAAACTTTCAAAAAAGAACTCGCTGCAAAGCATATTCCCATGGGCAATAAATTTAAAAGGCTAAAAAGAAAACCTATGTGGCTCACAGCCAAAGTTAAAAAAAAGTTATAAATGATAAGAAAAGAGCAATTAAAAAATATAAAAATGAGGGAACACTATCATCTTTTAAATGTTACAAAGAATATAACAGAATATGTAAAAAGGCAATCAAGGATGCAAAATTTCACAACGACAGATTGCAAAAGATAGTAAGACAAACCCCAAAAAATTCTTCAAATATATTAATAGTAAAAAGGTCAGGTCTGAGCATGTAGGCTCTTTACAAAATAATCTAGAGTGCGTGACAGGGGACAAAGAGAAGGCAAACTTATTAAATACTTTCTTCAGCTCTGTGTATACAAAGGAGCATGGGGGAGCTCATGTCCACGTCGGGGTTGGTAGTGACACAGCCCCAAATGATCCACAATGGCTCAAAAGTGAAATGGTCCAGAAGTATTTAGACAGAATAAAGGTAGATAAAGCACCTGGACCAGATGGCATCCATCCACAGATCCTAAAGGAATTGAGCTCTGTCATTTCAAAGCCAATGTATCTCATTTCAAGGGACTCCTTAATGACTGGAATAGTACCACTGGATTGGCGTAGGGCCAATGTGGTGCCCATATTTAAAAAGGGATCAAAGTCTTTACCAAGTAACTATAGACCTGTTTAACTTCTATAGCTGGGAAGTTACTGGAGAGTTTAATAAAAGACCACATAGATGAGTTCTTGTTGGATAAAAATATTTTAAGCAACAGACAGCATGGATTCATGAAAGACAGAAGTTGTCAAACCTGATTTCATTTTATGAGGAGGTAAGTAAAACCTTGGACAGATGGGGTGGCTGTAGATGTGGTATACTTGGATTTTGCGAAAGCCTTTGACACTGTTCCCCACACACGGCTAATGTGTGAGGTAAAGTCTACAGGCTTGGAAAGATCAATTTGTAAATGGATAGAAAACTGGCTAAAAGACCGAATTCAGAGTAGTTGTAATTTGGAGTAAACGGTGTGTCAACGAGTTAATCTGTCACGTAACTCCAGACGAACATTCAACCTCTGTAGGACGTTCCTGCAATAAGGTGACGTATCGAACCACAGTAGACGTTTGTGACTTTACCATGAAAATTAGGGTCTGGGATATAGTAAATATTTATATAACTTTTCATTCCCAGGGTTGTGACTTGGAACCCCATGTGGTGACTATTGGAATCTGGTAAGTCTTATTCTTAGTAATTGGTAATGAGAGACTTAAGCCAGAAAATCGGTCAAAAGATAGGTAAATGTTTAACTAGAAAGGTTCGGACATCTGAAAT
>BLSH010314810.1:132331-153934 GCA_018402905.1 Glandirana rugosa | reverse complement strand
GTTAAATATACGGTTAGTTAAATTAGCGGTGTTTGGGTTTAAACTCGAAACGTTCTGTTAAACGTACCTTTGTATAGTGACAAATGCTTAAATTTTGAAAAAACCCGGGTAGGGAGTTGTACCAGTAATGATTTTTCTTACTAAACACCAGTATAACCAGGTGACTGGGTTAAGTAGTATCAATGTATCAATCAGTCCAACTTTTTTCTGTGTTCAGGTAGATCAATTTTTTTTTTTTGTAAATATATATATATATATATATATTGGTTTATTAGGGTATATGTTAGGAAGTGGGTGTCAACTAGGTCTCTTTCCGTTTTTTGGGGTCGTTTCGCACTAGGTCCAGAGGTGGTTTTGGCCAGCACGGTTGATTGCTTTAAAAAGGCCTGGATTCTTTCCTTAATGTAAATAATATAACTGGGTACTAACATTTTTAGGTAAAGTTGATCCAGGATGAATCCGATTGCCTCTCGGGAATCAGGAAGGAATTTTTTTCCCCTGTTATAGCAAATTGGATCACGCTTTGCTGGGGTTTTTTGCCTTTCTCTGGATCAACTGTGGGTGAAGGATTGTATATGGGATTATTTGGTTATATATATATATATATATATAAATGTTTTTTTTTTTTAACTAGATGGACTTGTGTCTTTTTTCAACCTGACTAACTATGTAACTATGATGAATTGGGTCAGTGGACCAATATGACCACAAATCATTCTTTTTAGTAATGACCATGTTGAGGGATGGGCCCAAAAAAGTTTTAAATTCGTAAACAGTGATATGTTTCCATGCAAATTGTCTTGCAAAGCTCAAATTTGGGTTTGTGGCGATTAAATTGATTGGCATATAAATTGCTTTTGTCCAAAATAGATCTGTACAGATCTTCCGTGAAAAACAGCTCAAAAACCAAGGAGAGTTAAATCTGCTGGTTTCACCTAAATTCCGGGTTTGGTAGTGAATGGGGAAAGTACAGGCGCTGCAGAATCTGTGGGCTCCCAATCAGAATTTGCAAACGCAGCATGAATGGCACTATGGGCTCTACGGGCCTGTCTTTGAATTCTTGGTGGCTGCGGGACACTACTTGTGCTAGCCACCGCACCAGTTTGAACTGCTGTCACGTACCTGATGGTAGAGTCTGACTTATGCAGTAGGCAACCTCTCTTATGGCCCTGGTTCCAGAACCCCTGATAGAGCAGACAGGGAGCACTGGAGCACAGGGCAGCATGAGGGCTGGATCGGACACAGGTGGTGGTAAGATGTCATTCAGAAGTCTGTGCTAGACTGAAGAGTAGTGATGCAGGCCGGGTCAGTAACATGCGGGCAAAGCAGTACAGAAGGAGCAGGCAATCAGGTGGTCGGGTGCAGGCAGGGTCGTCAACAGGCAGGCAGATTGAGGTACACAGGGGTCAGACAAAAGAGCGGTCGTAGGCAAGCAGGGGGTCGGTGCAAGAGTTCAAGCAGATACAGGTTCAGGCCGGGGCACAAATAACAGGTAGCTCAGAACGGGTCACTCAGAAACACGGTAACGCTGCAGAACAGACAGCACTGGCTGCTGGGTCTCACAGGCTTAAATAGGGCAGTTTGGCGCCACTTCCAGCGCGTGCGCGGAAGACAGCAGAAGCACCAATGTCCCCTAACATTGCCCCCCCAAGGGGCAGCCTCCGGATGCCCAGATGGGCTTTTAGCTCTGGGTGTCTTCTCCAAAAGGACCTGACAAGTTCTTCAGCGTGGATGTGGTTTTCGGGTTCCCACAAGCTTTTTTTCGGGCCCGTATCCCTTCCACTTAATCAAGAACTGGGTGAATTCACCCCTTCTGCAGTCGAGGATGGCTTCCACTTCGAATTCCTCCTCACCATCCACAAGGATGGGCTCAGGTGGGGCCGACTTCTGACCCGGGAAGGAGTCTTGAGTCACGGGCTTCAACAAGGTAACGTGAAATACCGGGTGCACTCACAGGGAAGGAGGAAGATCCAGCTCATATGCCACCCTGTTGATCTTTCTTCTCACTGGGAATGGCCTGATGAATCTTGGGCCCAACTTCCTGGAAGGGCATGACAACCTCAAGTTCTTGGTTGCCAACTACACTCAGTCACCTGGTTGCAGGTCCAATTCCCCGTGTCTCCCCTTGTCGAATGCCCTCATGTTGCACTCCTATGTCTGAGCTAGGGTTTCTTGTAGCACCTTGTTGTTCCTTGTCAGGAATTCTACCGTCTTCTGTACAGCAGGTACCTCACTTTCCGGAACCAGGTTAGGTATAAAGGTAGGGTGGTACCCCAGGTTTGCCTAGAATGAGGACTGCTTGGTGGCTGAATGCTCGGTATTGTTGTATGCAAATTCAGCCATAGGTAGCAGCGAGACCCAGTCATCTTGAGTAAAAGAAGAGTAGCAGCGGATGTATTGTTCTAGGGTCTGGTTAGTCCTCTCTGACCATTTGACTGGGGGTGATAAGCAGAGGAAAATGCCAGTTCAATGCGGAACACAGGGCTTTCCATACCCTTGAAGTGAACTGCACCCCACGATCTGAGACAATGTTGATAGGGAGTCCATGCAGTCGGACCACTTCCTTGATAAAAGTATTTGCCTTCTCAGTTGCGGTGGGAGTGCCCTTCATCGGGATGAAGTGGGCCATCTTAGTAAGATGATCCGCAATTACAAAAATGGTATTGAATCCTTCAGACGGGGTAACTCCACTTTGAAGTCCATCGATATGTGTGACCATGGCTGTTCAGGAATGGGCAGCGGGTTTAACAGACCCCATGCTTTTGCCCAGCTGGTCTTGTGTTGGGCACAGACCGGGCAAGGGCTGGCGTTTTTTCCGACAGTCCTTGTCAGCGGAAGGCCACCAAAAGGAGCGTGACAAAAGCTCCGCAGTCTTACGACCACCAAAGTCCCCGACCAATTGATGGTCGTGACAAAGTTCCAACACTGTTCAGCGCTGCTGTTCTGGGATAAAGAGTTTATCTTGGAACCACCACAGTCCATCTTTCATTGTCAGTCTGGAGTCAGGGGACATGGTTGATCCAGCCAGGGATTGTTTAACCCGAGACAGCAAATCTTCCTGTATTACCAAGAATATATCCGGTGGCGTGGACTCGCCAGGCTCACTGAAGATCCTGGACAGAGCGTCCGGCTTCACATTCTTTGACCCAGGCCTGTAATAATATACAGGTTAAAGCCAGAGAAAAACAGAGCCCATCGTGCCTGGCGTGGTCTCAGTCTTTTAGCTGTGCGCAGGTACTCTAAGTTCTTATGGTCGGTGAATACCATGACAGGGTGTAGAACTCCTTCCAGCAGATACCGCCATTCCTCCAGGGCGGATTTGATTGCCAGAACCTCCCGGTCTCCTACATCGTAATTTTTCTCTGGCGCTGTAAGTTTGTAGGAGAAAAAAGGTGATGGGGTGGAGCGAAGCCTTTGGACCCCATCTCTGGGATAGGACTGCTCCCACTGCTGTCTCTGAAGCATCTACCTCCAGGATGTAAGGCAGAGCTGAATCTGGGTGCTTAAGAACAGGTGTTAGGAAAGGAACATTTTTGCTAAAATCTGGTGTTTCCGAGGTGGTGCGCGCTACCGCATCGGAAACGGCGCCAAATGGGGCTATTTAAACCTGGAGAGTCCATCAGCAAGTGCTGCTCATTTTACAGCGTTCCTGACCTGTAAGCCTCAGCTCCTGATACCTGTTCCTGTGTTTGCTCTGCCTCCTGTTGACCCGGCTTGTCCTGACCTGCTGTTCTGCTACCTGCACCGACCCCGGCTATCCACGACCATCCAATTGTCTGCTCCCTTGTACCTCTGCTGCCCGCCCGTTAAACAAACCTTGCTTGGACTCTGACTACCCATTTGCCTGATCCTCTTGTACCTTCCTGCCTGCCATTTGCCGGCCCAGCCTGTACGACCATCCTTCTACCTGCACATCTTCTGGAGACTCACTACATCATCGGTGACCCTCCAGCCCTCCTGCCATCCCGCACTCTTGGGCCTCTGTCTACACTACCAGGGGTCCTCGAATCGGGTGCCCAAGAGCGGTTGTTCCCTGCACAAGACAGACTCCACCACCAGGTACGTGACAGAAACGAGCAGCCATGACCGAGTCTGCGCAGGGAACCCGCTCCGCCATGGATGACTTGTGTGCACATCTTGCAGGCCTTACCCAAGCCGTCAAGAATTTACAAGAAGGATACACCCGGTTAGAAGAGCGGGTACAGGAACTGTCTACCGTCCCGGCCTCCGGTGCTTCTGCGGCCCGTACCATTGTGGCCCTGCCCTCGGAACCCAAGGTCCCGCTGCCGGATAAGTTCTCCGGGGACCGACGCAAGTTCCGGGTATTCCGGAGTGCGTGCGATTTATACCTGGGACTGCAGCAACGCACGTTCTCCCTGGAAAGCACGAAGGTCGGATTTATCATTTCCCTTTTGCAGGGTAAACCCCAGGCATGACTATGGGAGCAAAATGCCCCCGAAGTTGCTACCACTGCAGCCTTCTTCCAGGCCATGGCGCAGCTGTACGAAGACCCCCACTTGGCTGCCACCGCAGAAGCTACTCTGCACAACCTCCAGCAGGGCCGTCGTCCAGTGGAGGACTATGCTTGACTACTGTCTCCAATGACCTGACTAAGTCTCCTGCTCATCTCACCCTGTTCCTGTCTTTACAGCTTCTCGGAGGGACAATCACGGTGCCAGCAATCCTTGACTCCGGGGCGTGCAGTTGGTTTATCGACTTGAATTTTGCTACACAACACCACGTTCCCCTGCAACCCAAGGCACATAAACTGGTGGTCCGCTTGGCCGACGGGTCGCCCATGAAATCCGGGACTGTTACGCATGAGACGGTCCCTCTTCTCTCCTGCACCGTGGATGGTCACCAGGAACGTCTGCGGCTGGATGCCATTGCATCTCCTCTCTGCCCCATCATCCTGGGATTACCTTGGTTCCAGGCACATAACCCCAGCATTGACTGGACCACCGGAGTCGTCCACTTCCAGTCACTACTGCCGCCATAATTGCCTGAGTCCCAGAGACGGAACTGTTCCTTCACTCCTCAGCCTCGAATCCGACACTGAACCTGACATTCAGACTCTCCTCCCGCAGGCTTACCATTCATTCCTGGATGTTTTTAGCAAGAAGGGGGCTGGCAAGCTCCCGCCGCATAGGCCCTACGATTGCCCTATCAACCTGCTGCCCGAGGCTGAAGTGCCTTTTGGGAGGATTTACCCTCTCTCCGAGCCTGAACTAGCGGCTCTTAAATCGTACCAGGATGAAAACATCAAGAAGGGGTTTATCAGACCGTCCACGTCTCCGGCTGGAGCTGGTATCTTCTTTGTACAGAAGAAAGATCACTCGCTCCGGAAATGCGTAGACTACAGGGAGCTTAACTATTAAAAACCGGTACCCGCTACCCTTGGTTCCGGAACTTTTTCAGCGGCTGGGGTCGGCAACCATCTTCACGAAACTTGACCTACGTGGGGCATACAACCTCATCCGTATTAGAGAAGGAGACGAGTGGAAGACCGCTTTCCGCACTCGTTTTGGGCATTACGAATATTTGGTGATGCCCTTCGGCCTTTGTAATACCCCAGCGACATTCCAGCACTTCGTCAATGACGTGTTCCAAGACTTCCTGGACCTCTTCGTGATAATATATCTGGATGACATCCTGGTCTTCTCTGCTTCCCTGGAGGAACACCGCAGGCACGTCACCAAGGTTCTGGGGCGACTCCGGCAGCACGGCTTGTATGCCAAAGTGGAAAAGTGCTCTTTCGAACAGCCTAGCATGCATTTCCTGGGATTGATTATCTCCACAACAGGCATTCATATGGATCCCCAAAAGGTCTCCCCTATCTTGGAATGGCCCGCACCAACAGACCGAAAAGGTGTTCAGAGGTTTGTGGGCTTTGCGAACTTTTATAGGAAGTTCATAAAGGGATTTTCTGCCATTGTGTAGCCTATCACTCGCTTGACCAAGCAGAACACCCGATTCCGGTGGTCCCCCAAGGCTCAGGACGCCTTTCAGAGACTCAAGTCCCTTTTCACTTCGGCTCCCATCCTGAAACACCCGGACCCAGCCTTGCCATACGTCCTTGAGGTGGACGCATCGGAAACCGCAGTAGGGGCTATTCTGTCCCAGCGTCAGGGTATCAAGGCCTTGCTTCACCCAGTAGCTTTCTTCTCCAGAAAACTAACCGCACCAGAGCGGAATTATGACGTGGGAGACAGAGAGCTACTGGTCATCAAATCGGCTCTAGAGGAATGGCGGTACTTGCTGGAAGGGGCTTCTCATCCTGTCCTCATCTTCAGGAATCATAAGAACCTGGAGTACCTCCGAACAGCAAAGAGGCTAAGACCTCGGCAAGCCCGTTGGGCACTGTTCTTCTCCAGGTTCCACTTCCATTTGACATACCGCCCAGGGTCGAAGAATGGCAAGCCCGATGCCCTGTCCCAAATGTTCTCGGAGCCAGGAAGTACTGTTCCACCTGACACCATACTGCCGGCACGGAATTTCCTTCTGTCCGATTAGGACTTTCTTTCCCAACTCCGTCGGGTTCTGGCCGGTTCCACTGCCAACAGAGACCCCCGACTGACTGTCAGAGATGGACTATGGTGGCTAGGGCAGAAAATGTTTATTCCAACAAGTCTACGCCTTAGGATCTTGGGTCGGTGCCATTACATAAACTGGCCGGTCACTTTGGTGCTCGAAAGACCGCAGAGCTCATCTCTCTGTCATTCTGGTGGCCCAACATTACCGAGGACTGCAGGAAATATGTTGGGGCCATTCCTGTCTGTGCCAGGAATAAGACGGACAAGGCTAAAGCCTGGGATCTCCTAAACCCTCTCCCCATACCTGAGCGCCTGTGGTCGCAACTAGCGATGGATGTCATTGTGGAACTTCCCCCGTCTGAAGGCTTTACGACCATCTTTGTCATAGTGGACAGAATGACGAAGATGGCACACTTCATCCCCATGAAGGGGACCCCCTCTGCGGCCGAAACGGCCAACACCTTTATAAGAGAAGTCGTGCGACTTCATGGAGTGCCCAGCAATATAGTGTCTGACCGGGGGGTCCAGTTCACGTCCAGGTTTTGGAGAGCCCTATATTCTGGCTTAGAGATTGAACTTGCATTTTCGTCCGCTTACCACCCGCAGACAAACGGCCAGACGGAAAGGACGAATCAGACCCTGGAACAAAACTTGCGCTGCTTTGCTTCTTTTTCACAGAACGATTGGGTTGCACTGCTGCCGGTGGCCGAATTTGCCTACAATAACACCATTCACTCAGCCACACAGCAGTCCCCATTCTGGGCCATCTATGGATTCCACCCTACATTCCTGCCCGACCTGAGTCCGGAAAGTTCCGTCCCAGCAGCGCAAGATATCACCAGCTTCCTCCGATCCAACTGCAAGACTCTACAGGAGACACTATCGAAGTCTCGGGAATCTAACAAGGAGGCTTACGATAAAAGGAGGCGGGGGGAGCTGGAGCTCCAACCGAGCAATCGTGTCTGGCTATCCACCAGGAATCTAAAGCTGGCCTGCCCTTCAAAAAAGTTGGGACCAAGATTTCTGGGGCCCTTCCCGGTTAAGAGGAGGATAAACCGGGTGGCGTTTGAATTGGACCTCCCGCCATCCCTGCGGATCCATCCGGTTTTTCATGTATCCCTACTGAAACCCATGGTCCTCGACCCCTTCTCGGGTCGTAAGGTGGGCCCACCGGATCCAATCTTGGTCAACGGAGAGGAGGAGTTCGAGGTGGAAGCCATCTTAAACAGCCACCGGAGAGCTGGGGGGACCCAATATCTAATCAAATGGAAGGGATTTGGTCCGGAGGAGAACTCCTGGGAGCCTGAGGAGAACATCCACGCCCCCGGACTGATCCAGGCCTTCAAGAAAAATCGCCAGGGTGGTGATACCCGGTGAGGCATCCGGAGGCTGCCCCTTGGGGGGGCAATGTTAGGAAAGGAACATTTTTGCTAAAATCTGGTGTTTCTGCGGTGGTGCGCACGCCTGTGCGCGCGCACGTGCCGGAAACGGCGCCAAATGGGGCTATTTAAACCTGGAGAGTCCATCAGCAAGTGCTGCTCGTTCTACAGAGTTCCTGACCTGTAAGCCTCAGCTCCTGATACCTGTTCCTGTGTTTGCTCTGCCTCCTGTTGACCCGGCTTGTCCTGACCTGCTGTTCTGCTACCTGCACTGACCCCGGCTATCCACGACCATCCAATTGTCTGCTCCCTTGTACCTCTGCTGCCCGCCCATTAAACGAACCTTGCTTGGACTCTGACTACCCGTTTGCCTGATCCTCTTGTACCTTCCTGCCTGCCTGTTGCCGACCCAGCCTGTACGACCATCCTTCTACCTGCACGTCTTCTGGAGCCTCACTACATCATCGGTGACCCTCCAGCCCTCGTGCCATCCAGCACTCTTGGGCCTCTGTCTACACTACCAGGGGTCCTCGAATCGGGTGCGCAAGAGCGGTTGTTCCCTGCACAAGACAGACTCCACCACCATGTACGTGACAACAGGTGCCATAGTAAACAGTTCTTTGAGCTTCAGAAAGGCATTTGGGCCTCAGGAGACCAGTGGAAGCGGGAGCCCTGTCTAGTGAGTTGGGTGATGGGTGCGATCACCGCAGAAAATCCCTTAATGAACTTCCTGTAGAAGTTGGTGAAACTGATGAACCGTTGGACCCCTTTCCTGTCAACGGGAGCCGGCCAATCCACAATTGCAGATACTTTCTGGGGATCCATGGTTACTCCAGTGACTGAAATGTAGAAGCCCAGGAACGAGATTAAGGCACACTTTTCGGCCTCAACATAAAGTCCATGCTGACGTAGACGTAAGACGCACCCGACGTGCCTGCGATTTTCTTCCAGAGAGTCCGAAAAGATGAGAATGTCATCAAGGTAAATGATGACAAACTGGTCCAGGTAGTCACAAAACACGTAATTTATTAGGTGCTGGAAAGTAGCTGGAGCATTGCAGAGCCCAAAGGGCATCACTAAGTATTCAAAGTGACCGAAGCGCGTCCGGAAGGCAGTCTTCCACTCGTCACCCTCCCGGATGCGGATGAGATTATAAGCTCTGCGAAGATCCAATTTGGTAAACACAGGTCAACGAAGCAGCTACAATAGAGACAGAGGTTGTGGGTCAGGCGTCTGTCTCTCTACAGGGGAGAGAGAGGTCCGGGTTCCGTCCGGACAGGACAAACAACACATGCAGCTTCTTCGGCTCTACGCTCCCACAGACGTCGGTCGACCTGGATGGCCAGGTTGATCAGAGCTTCCAGTGTCTGGGGAACACCCACGCGGGCCAATTCGTCTTTGAGCGGCTCCGAGAGCCCCAATCTAAACTGATGGCGGAGCGCAGCATCGTTCCAGGATGTATCTGCGCTCCAGCGCCGGAACTCCGCTACGTAATCCTCCGCCATTCGGCGGCCTTGCTGGAGGGCATGGAGAGCAGCCTCAGCTATGGCAGCCTGGTGGGGATCCTCGTACAGCCGAGCCATGGACCGGAAGAACAGGATGAGGTTGGTGGTTTCAGGAGCCCTCTGTTCCAGCAGCCGGTGAGCCCAAGCTTGCGGCTCATCCCTTAGTAGCGGGATGATCAGTCCCACTTTATTAGCTTCTAACAAGAAGGTGCGGGGTTTTAGGAGGAAGTACAACTCGCATGCATTGCAAAAAGCCTGAGACTTCCGTCGGTCCCCCGTGAACTGCTTGGGCAAGGGTACCTCAGGTTCGCTAGGCAAGGTCAGCATGGTGAGAGCATCCAGCTGGCTGGTGCTGGGAGAGGCAGGCAAAGTGAGCTCCCGGACTCTGTTCTCCAACCGGGTTTATTCCCCTTGTAAGTCCTTCACCGCCTGGGTGAGCCCAACTAGGTGCGTACTCAGATCCTCCATAGGAGAGGGCCTCTGCGCAGATTCAGATTGGCTGTCCGTTGCTGTCACGTACCTGATGGTAGAGTCTGACTTATGCAGTAGGCAACCATTCTTACGGCCCTGGTTCCAGAACCCCTCATAGAGCAGACAGGGAGTGCTGGAGCACGAGGGCTGGATCCGACACAGGTGGTGGTAAGATGTCATCCAGTAGTCTGTGCTAGACTGAAGAGTAGTGATGCAGGCCGGGTCAATAACGTGGGAAAAGCAGTACAGGAGGAGCAGGCAATTGGGTGGTCGGGTGCAGGCAGGGTGGTCAAAAGGCAGGCAGATTGAGGTACACAGGGGCCAGACAAAAGAGCGGTCATAGGCAAGCCGGGGGTTGGTGCAGGCAGAGTTCAAGCAGATGCGGGTTCAGGCCGGGTCACAGGTAACGGGTAGCTCAGAACGGGTCACTCAGAAACGCGGTAACGCTGCAGAACAGACAGCACTGGCTGCTGGGTCTCACAGGCTTAAATAGGGCCGTTTGGCACCACTTCCGGCGGGGGCGCGCGCACCACCGCGGAAGACAGCAGAAGCACCATTGTCCCCTAACAACTGCACTTATGGGACTCACCACGTCACAAAGTGTTACTGCAGTGCTGGTTTGTCTATGACCAGGATGTACTAGGCCGCTGGTGCTCACTGATGTTCAGAGGCGGCTCTCTAATTAGGCAAATTAGGCGGTCACACTCACAGGGGCCTAACGCAACTGCCTAATTTGACACTGACACCAGCACGGAGATAGAGAGTACTGACCCCAGCACTTTAAAGCTCTTAATTATATGCAATGTATAAAGTAAATTTTTTTATCGCTTTAATTATTTTTCCCATTATGGGCGTGAGTAGGGCCTCATGTCTAGGTTTTGCCTAAGGCCTCACAAAATCTAGAGCCGCCTCTGCCGCCACTAGCATTGGAACTCTGCTGCATACAAAATTCATGCGATTGTAGCACCTCAGCAGCCTGGGAATGGGGTCAGGTATGCCTGACCTTAGCCGGGACCTCTACTCCATCATCAGAGCTATCTGTCAGGGTGCCGCTGCTCTTTACAGGTTCGTATCCTGAGCCTGCTTCTTACAGTAAGTACTCCCCATCGCTCTCATCTGTCATGCTCAGTATCCCGTAGGTCTCTTCACTTCTCTGACATTTTGGTCAATAAATTTACAGGTACCTAGTGTGATTCACAGGTAAAAAAGCACCTGGTTGTCAAGGACTGTACCGCTACAAAAAATAGCTAGCCTGCCATATATTCCCTAATAAAGTTTTAACCCCCTGATCGCCCCCACCCTTTTATTGCCTTGTCAGTGTCATCAGTACGGTGTAAAGAACTTTTTTTCTGATCAGTGTATTAATGTCACGGGTGATGCCAGACAGCGTCAGATTGCTCGCCACATATTCACTAATGAATTTTAACCCTTTGATTGACAGTGACACACACCATACACATACACACATACTCCATTGCTAGTATATTCTGAACAGATCAATATCTTTGATCACATCAGAACTATACTAGCGTCTCCAATAGTATAATGTTCCCAAAAACGCAGCATTGGCAGGATCAGCCCCGATACCTGCCAGCACCTGCATTTAGCCCCTCTGCCCCTTTCACCAAGTGCAGTGTCAGTAGATCACTGTCACTTCTATACACAGTACACAAAACTGCAGTGTCATCAGAGTCAGGCCTGACCTCTGCTAGTTTTTGCAATCATTATCAGACGGGTCCTTTGGTTGCGTTCGTGGGCGGGTGACTACGCGTCCAAAAAAGGTTTAGCGGACCTCCCCTTTCAGGGTGGCCGTCTCTTTGGGCCTCAGTTGGACAAAATCATTAAGGATTTCACGGGCGGGAAGAGTACCTTTCTTCCGGAGCCCAGGCGGCGAGAATTTCGCCGCAAGCAGGGGCCTGCCTCTTCGGGTCAGAAGAGGTTTTTTTTGCCCCTGGCGCAGTGGGCAAGGGCCCGCGAGCCGGCAAGGCTGCTGCAGGGGCCGGCAAAAGACCCTGGCAACGCAAAAACGAAAAAGCAGAGGATAAGCCCTCCTCTGCATGATGAGTTGCCCCCACCTGGGTGGGTGGACGTCTTCTGGGGTTCGCAGATAGGCGGACTGCCCGCATTTCCGACTGGTGGGTCCAGGAAGTGGTGTCCTCCGGCTACAGGATAGAGTTCAGCACTCCAGACACCCCCAGACAGGTTCTTCCCATCGAACTTAAAACTCCCGCATCAACGTCGGGAGGCCCTTTTTGGGGCGGTTCAGGCACTATCAGACCAAGGGGTGATCGTGCCGGTACCTCGGCCAGAGAGGTTTCACGGTTTCTACTCGAACCTATTTGTGGCCCCCAAAAAAGGTGGGGTAAGGCCAGTTTTGGACCTGAAGGCGCTAAACTTTTATGTGAAAGCACGAAAATTCCGGATGGAATCAGTACACTCGGTCGTGGCTACCCTTCATCAGGGGCACTTCCTGGCGTCCCTGGACATCAGGGACGTGTATCTCCATGTTCCCATTTGTCTCCGTCACCAGCGCTTTCTACGCTTTGCGGTGGGAGATCTCCATTACCAGTTTGTGGCACTGCCCTTCGGTCTGGTCTCGGCTCCTCGGATCTTCACCAAGTTGGTGGCCCCTGTGCTGGTGCTACTGAGGCAGAGGGGCATTGCGGTGGTAGCTTACCTTGACGACTTGCTCCTGTGAGCAGAGTCTGCGTGGCTATCACCATGGCCTCGTTAAAGGACTTCGGTTGGCTGATCAACCTGCAGAAGTCGACGTTGACACCGTCCTGTCGCCTGGAATATCTGGGTCTGATTCTGGACGTGGAGCAGGCGAAGGTGTTCTTACCCCCGGCCAAGCTGCGGTCCCTGCAATCAGCAGTGCGAACCTTACTGTCTCACCGGAAGTCATCATTACGGTTCTGTATGCGGGTGCTGGGGCTCATGGTGTCGGCCTTCGAGGCGGTACCTTACGCTCAGAGCCACACTCGGCTACTTCAGCGAGCGATTCTGTCTCGGTGGGACAGATCCCCACTGTCTCTGGACCAGTTGGTCTGCTTGGATCATTAGACCAGGGCATCCTTGCCCTGGTGGCTTCGGACCCCAACTTTGACGCGGGGAAAATCGTTTCTTCCCTTGACGTGGTCGATAATCACGCCGGACGCCAGCCTGTCGGGCTGGGGGGGGCGTCCTGGGCTCTCTATCGACCCAGGGTCGTTAGTCGGCGCAGGAATCTCGTCTTCCGATCAATGTGCTGGAGCTAAGAGCGATCAGACTCTGTCTATCCCGATGGACGGCGAGACTGCAAGGGCTCCCGATTCGGGTTCAATCGGACAATGCCACAGCAGTGGCGTATGTGAACCATCAGGGCGGAACGAGAAGTGCGGCTGCGGAAGCAGCACTCATTCTGCATTGGGCAGAACTTTATGTTCTGGCAATCTCCGCCATCTACATTCCAGGCGTAGAAAATTGGCAGGCAGACTTCCTCAGTCGCCAGACGCTGGATCAGGGGGAATGGTCCCTCCATCCATAAGTGTTCAGCCAGATTTGCCACAAGTGGGGCACGCCAGACGTGGACCTCATGGCGTCTCGGTTCAACCACAAAGTAAAGACTTTTGTGTGCAGGACAAGAGAACCGTTGGCAGTGGCCACAGACGCGCTCGTGGCACCTTGGGGTCAGTATCATCTTCTGTACGCCTATCCTCCCATCAAACTTCTCCCACGCCTACTGCGCAGGGTGGAAGCGGAGGGAATACCGATGATCCTGGTGGCTCCGGATTGGCCTCGGCGTCCGTGGTACGCCGACGTAGTAAGAATGGTGGCAGAATCTCCCTGGCGTCTCCCACTGCGAGACGATCTGCTGTCTCAGGGACCCATATTGCACCCTGCTTTACACTCGCTGGCTTTGAAGGCCTCGCTATTGAGTCCTAGGTGCTGAGAGACAGGGGTGTAGACGACTCAGTGGTCCCTACCATGCTGAAGGCGTGCAAGTGTACTTCGCACAAAATTTATCATCGCACCTGGAAGGCCTATATTGCCTGGTGTTAGGCGGGGGGTTGGAACCCTTGCTCTTATGTGATGTCTAGGGTCCTGACTTTTTTACTACAGGGCCTGAATAAAAAGTTGGCCTTGAGTACTCTCAAGGGCCAGATATCGGCCTTGGCGATTCTTTTCCAATGCCCTTTGCCGTCACATTCCTTGATTCGTACATTTGTACAGGGTGTGCACCATGTGGCTCCTTGGGATTTGAATTTGGTGCTTTCAGTGCTTCAGAAGCCACGAGAAGATCAGGGATATTCCCGTACAATTGTTGTCGCAGAAAGTGGCTTTCTTGGTGGCCATTACATCCGCTAGGCGGGTGTCTGAGTTGGCAGCGTTGTCCTGCAGGTCTCCTTACTTGGTCCTGCACAGGGACAAGGTGGTTTCTTCTTTTCATATTAACAAAGACATTGTTCTTCCTTCGTTGTGTCCGCATCCTTCCCATCCTAGGGAGATTGAGTTGCATCCTTGGATGTCGTACGGGCTTTGCGGGTGTATTTGGTGGCTACAGACTCTTTTCGGAGGCCTGACGCGTTTTGTCCTGACGGATGGTCCGCGCAAAGGATTGGCGGCCTCGTTGGCTACTGTCTCTCGCTGGATCAGACAGACCGTGACTCATGCGTATTCTGTTCGGGGCAAAGTGCCTCCTTTTCCAGTCACGGCTCATTCTACCAGGGCTGTTAGCACTTCCTAGGCTTTTCGACACCAGGCCTCGGTGTCACAGGTGTGCAAGGCGGCTACTTGGGGCTCAGTGCACACGTTTACTACGTTTTTTATAAAGTTGATGTGTCCGCATCTTTGGATGCTGTTTTTGGCCCTAAAGTTTTACAGGCGGCAGTGTAGGCGCGTCTGGCGCCTCTTCAGAGGTTCTGTTGGGTACAGTTGATGTAATTTACCCACCCCTCTTAATGACACAGCTTTGGGACATCCCCACATGTCAGTGGAGAGCTGCGTCTGTCAGTGAACGTAGGAGAAAAAGAGATTTTATTAAAACTTACCGTAAAATCCTTTTCTCTGAGTTCACTGACAGACGCAGCACCCACCCCTCTGCATTTTTTTTCCGGTGCGGCTTGTTACGAACTGATGTACTGAGCAGAGTAGGGGGATTATATGGGAAGAGAGGACAGCCCCCTGGGAGGGGCCAGCTTGCTTTCTTTCTTTGCCTAGTTAACTCCTATTAGGATCTGCATATAACCCACATGTCAATGGAGAGCTGCGTCTGTCAGTGAACTCGGAGAAAAGGGTTTTACGGTAAGTTTTAATAAAATCCCTTTTTTTATTTTTGGATATTTATTATAGCAAAAAGTAAAAAAAAAATTACCTTTTTTCAAAATTGTTTCTCTTTTTTGGTTTATAGCGCAAAAAATAAAACCGCAGAGGTGATCAAATACCACCAAAAGAAAGCTCTATTTGTGGGAAAAAAGGACTTCGATTTTGTTTGGGTACAACGTTGTATGACCGCGCAATTGTTATTCAAAAAGTGACATCGCTGAAAACAGAAAATTGGTCCGGGAAGGAAGTGGGCTTTAAGTGCCCAGTAAGCAAGTGGTTAAAGCAAAAGGGTTTTCATACCCAGAAAACTACACAGAAGAATTAGCCATGTATAGTACATAAATTGCCAAAATGGGCAAAACATAGCAATTAGAACATACAGTATATGTCAGAGAGTTCACCAAAGAGATTAGGGTCAGAACGTACAAGCATAAAGGAGGCCATCGGCTAGATTCCCATCCAGTCAAAGAGCCCATCATTTCTGTGAATCAGGGTGCCAAAAGCACTAAGTAGTCACCTGGAAGTTCCAAAGGATCATAGAAAGCAAATAAGGCTTAGCTGTTCATTAAGCCAAAATTTGTAATTCATGGATCCATTGGCTTTCCCGTTGTAACAGCAGGCGATGGTGGTCACAACCCCCTAGGTGGGACATGGTCAATTAAAATGCACTTTAAATTCAGTATAGAATGATTGTTCCAAAAAATGGTGTGCCACCAGTTGGTTAGAAGTCTAGGAAGCAATTGCCAGGCAGATGGCGAATCCAAACCAAGAGGTGCCTATGATGTGAATACTGCAGGTACAGTGAAGCAAGTATATTACATACTCTTGTGTATATTAAACAAGGTCTGTATTTAACCACCTCAATAGTGGGCACTTTCACCCCCTTCCTACCCAGGCCACTTTTCAGTTTTCTGCACTCTCATGCTTTGAATGAGAATTACACAGTCATGCAACACTGTACCCAAATTTTCACACAAATAGAGCTTTATTTTGGTGGTATTTAATCACCATTGGGGTTTTCATTTTTTTGTGCTACAAATGAAAAAATAACTTGAAAAAATGCATTTTCTTACTTTCTGTTATAACATTTTGCAAATAATGGGATTTTTGTACTCACCATAAAAAAATCCATTACTTTATGTTCATCGACGGACACAGTGGGTTAGATTTCCTCTGCAAGAGTAGGACTAGGCAGAACATAAAACTTGGCTATGCCCCATGGGCCGTCTTAGTCCATATATAACCCCCTCCCTGCTCTAGGTATTCAGTTTAGTAGCAAGCAGTAATAGAAGTATCAAAACTCCATAGAAGGGTGGGTGCTGTGTCCGTCAGTGAACACTGAGAAATGGATTTTACAGTGAATACAAAAATGACATTTTCTCCTTAGTTCATCGACAGACACAGTGCCACCTTTAATCTTGACTAGTGGGACGTCCCAAAGCAGTGCCAAAATAAAATGAGGGGTGGGGAAATAACCCAAGGCTAACCGGGTCACCGGAGCCCCATCTGAAAAATAAAAAATTTGAAAGAAAAAACACCCCTCAAGAGGGAACAGCCCCCTCTTAAACAGCAGCCTACAAAACCTTACGCCAAAGGAAGCATCCGCAGATGCCAAAATGTCTACCTTGTATCATTTGGTGAAAGTATCAGTGTCAGATAACACCAACGCCAAGTGGCCACCTTGCACACTTGTGATATTGACATTTGATGACGGAAGGCCCAAGAAGTATTAAGCGCCCAAGTAGAATGCGCCGTGACAGGGAAAGGAGAAACCCGACCTTTAATAGAATAGGCCTGAGTCACCGTCTATCTGATCCATCTGGTGATGGTGGCTGAAGATGCGGCCAGCCCTTTCCTTGGTCCTTGTGTAACCAGAGTCTGACCTCCGAAAGGACTCCATGGCTGCCAGATACACCCAAATTTCACGAACCACGTCCAAGGTATGCAAAGCAAATTCCTTAGGAATAGCCGGCTTGGGACACAAGGACGGCAGCACAATGTCCTCATTCAAATGGAAGTCTGAGACCACCTTAGGTAGGAACGATGGACAGGGACGAAGAACCACCTTGTCTCTGTGGAACGCTAAATAGGGAGTACGACAGGATAATGCCACCAACTCTGAAACCATATGGGCAGATGTAATAGCCACAAAGAATGCCACCTTCTGGGACAATGTAGATTAGGGAATCTCCCGAATATTCTCGAATGGAGGGTTCTGGAGAACTGAGAGTACGAAGTTCCAAATCCCATGTCGGCAAAAGACACCTACAGGTGGAGCCACGTTTTGGACTACTTGAATGAAGGTATGAACTGAGGAGTGTGTGGCTAGGGGTTGCTGAAATAAGATTGCTAAGGCAGACACCATTGAAGAATGGGCAAGATCTGAGCTATAGAAAAGGAGCAAGGATGAGCGCCAATCGACACCAAGAAATGTACGCTTTCCATGTACGATGGTATATCTTGCTAGAAGTCAACTGCCTCACCTTCAACATAGTAGGGATCACTATTATCCAAACTTCTATCCCTCAGTACCAGGCTTTCAATAGCTAAGCCATTAAAACCAGCGACTGTAAAGCACGATGGGATGGAAGTTCAGCCTTTAGGACAATTAGTCCTCTCTGAGAGGTAGCCCCCAAGGGACATTTACGGACACCAGAATGACCAGAAGACTTCCACCCTCGATCCTTCGCAGGCACAGCGGAAGAAGAGGAAGGTGTTGAACTTGCAGTGGCACTAGGACAACTGCGGCGTCTACCAGAGGAAACCGTGACTTCGTCATGTACCTCAGTATCCTCCTTTGGAAATGAACCTGCTCAAGGAGCTGCATGCAGGTCTGCCCCAGCAGAACTGTCTTGAAGGTGGATACCACCGGACCCAGAACCTGTATGCAAGTCAGGAGAGAGAACTGTCTGTGTGACAGCAGCCGGTAAATCACAGCCTGTGGTTCCTGAAGTTTGTTCAGAGGAAGGACCCCCCTGGTCAGAATACAAATCAGACCTAGGTAATCCAATTCTCTGGACAGGGATAGGGGGGACCTTAGGTAGTCCGGACGTCACCCAAACCTTTGCAGGAATTATATCTGCACAAGGAGATTCAGAGACTAAAAAACTCGAAATGGACAAACTTTGCCCCACTTTCTGGGTACCCCCAAAAGAATCATCTCGTGGATCCCCTTGATGCTCACAAATGAGGTCCATGAGGCCGGAAACCACCGAAGATGTCCCCCCACTCCAGTAATGGAAGAGGGCAGACATTCATATTGGAGGGGTCTTGTTTACGGGACTGGGGAAGCCTGCCAGATCAACATAAGCATCAGGAACCTGCTCATTCCCCATGAAGCGCAAAAGCTTGGCCCATTCAGTTAGTGTCTGAGACACCAGGGCCAGCCAGGAGTGGTCACATTGCCAAACCTGCCATAGTGAACATGCTGTGCGCCACATACTTCGCTTTCCTATCGGCTGGGACTTTAAAGGACGGAGAATCCTCTACCGGAATCATGGTTGCTTTATTCAGCCTGGAAACAGGAGGGTTGACCACTGGTGGACTGGTCCACTTTTTTATAATTGATTCCCCAAAGGGGTAACGTACTGCAAAATGTTTGGGGCCACAAATGGTGACTCAGGTTTACATATAAAGAATGGGAACAACCACCTAAGGGATCCCTCAATGCTCAGGGTTCCTATCAGCAGGCTCCAGCCGTCCCCAATGTCTCAATAGACCAATGAAAAATGGCCGCCTTGACGACATCAGGCTACACAAATAGGCCGCTGGCCAGTTTTGACATGCTAAAGCATGCTGTCAGGATTCTTTCTGTGCCTACAATATCACTGCGCTCTCTGCAAGGAGGACCCCCCCCCAAAGGTGCTGTACTCCACCACAGGGTGAACTCTAAGGGGACTCTGCTTCCGCTGTGCACTCTGCACTGGGGCCCCAAAACTGCACTATCCTCACACTGCACACACACAGCAGGGCTGCACCTAAGGGTCTCCAATTCCCCTCTGCACTGGAACCCCCCATACCACCAAGGCAGGACACACACCACACTCAAGACCCTTACAGAAAGGGGAAATTGAGAGGGAGACCCCCCCAGGGTCTCTGCTGCCTGTCCTGGGGCCCCCACTAGTTTGTGGGGGGAGGGGGTAAAGTCCAGCTCAACAGAGGAACTTTAGGATGGGAGGAGGGATCCTGCAGGCAGGTCCGACCATCCCTGGAGAGTATCAGTGTCCACCACACCCCCACACAGAAGTAGAGGGGTATCACTCCAGACAGGACCCTCGCCACCAAAAAGGGGCTGTCGGCCAGGGGGATGCTGTTACTCGGACCAGAGTCTGGCCATATGCGACCCTGCGAGACCTTTAACTTGCGGGCCAGCCTCTGTACATTGAGGCATGTCGCGGTCCACCTAGCACGTAGCTGCGGTCTGCACGCGCTCGCTGGCTGGACTGGGGAGACCACTGAATCTAGATTACTCATGGATTGATGGCGGCAAAGTGGTTCAATATCCCAAACTGCCGTCAAGTGACGGCGGCTGCGAGATCGCGGGCGCCGCCAGAGGTGCGCTTGCAGGCTCACTGTGTTCCGGGGGAGCCAGGGAGCGTGTGGGGTGGACTCGATATCCGCCGGCTATCTGCGATCCCACTCCCGCAGTGACAGAACAGAGGTCCATGTATGTAAACACACGGATCTCCGTTCTGACAGGGGGAAGGAGTGTGATCGTAGGCTCCCTGTATATGGGAGCCGCGATCACTCTCTTCCCCCAGTCAGCCCAGCCCCCATACAGTTAGTAACACACACAGGGAACACAGTTAACCCTTAGAGCGCCCCCTGCAGGTTAACCCCTTCCCTGCCAGTGACATTTATACAGTAATCAGTGCATTTTCATAGCACTGATCGCTGTATAAATGCCAATGATCGCAAAAAATGGTCTGATATGTCCGCCGCAGTACCGCTAAAAATCGCAGATCGCTGCCATTACTAGTAAAAAATAAAAACCCCATAAATGAATTCTCATCATTCATAAAAGCGGCAACTTTTGCACAAACCAGTCAATATACGCCGTTTGCGATTTTTTTTTTTTTAACCAAAAATATGAGGAAGAACATAAATTGGCCAAAACCGATGAAAAAATGTGTTTTTTTTATATTTTTTGTATTTTGGATATGTATTTTAGCAAACAGAAATATTTTTTTTTTTTTTTTTGCAAAATTTACGCTTTTTTTTAGTTTATAGCGGTGATCAGAAATGATGCAGGGGTGAGATACCACCAAACGAAAGTTCTATTTGTGGGAAAAAAAGGACACAAATTTTGTTTGGGTACAACGTCGCATGACCGCGCAATTGTCAAAGTGGCAGTACCGAATTGCAAAAAGTGCTCTGGTCCTTAAGTGGGAAATCCTTCCGGGGCTGTAGTGGTTAAGACCAGACCTTATTCTGATACTTTTTGTTTACAAGTAAAAATCTGTATTTTTGTTAGAAAATTATTTAGAACCCCCAAACATGATATATTTTTGTAGCAGAGGCCCTATAGAATAAAATGGTGGGTTTTGCAAATTTTTATGTCACAGTATTTGTGCAGCAGTTTTTCAAATGCACTTTTACACACCAATGCAAATACATTTTAATGAATTTCAATGCACACAGAGACAATATAATACCCACATTTTTGGTAAAATATGGTGTTGTGTCGGATAAATAAATACCAAACATACCACTTTAAAATTGCGCACTCTTGTAAAATGGCGCCAAACTTTGATATTTAAAAATCTCCATAGGTGACATAGCCTTTATCATTTACCAGTTTAGTTACATAGGAGGACTGGTGCTTGAATTATTGCTCTCGCTCTGATATTTGCGGCAATGTGTGGCATGATCGCTGTTTACCTGTGCATATGGGACCAACGTGTGCATTCGCCTTTGCGGGGGGGGGGGGGGGAGATTTAAATGTTTTATTTAGATATTGGTGGGACACTGGTGCACTAAGGGCCAGTTCACACAGGGGTGATCCGACTTCAGGCGTGTCTTTTCTAGGGGATTTGAAAGAGACTTCAATGCAGTTTTATTGTGAGTTCAGGCGACTTACAACATGACTTCTAAGGGACCTCCATGGCAGGCGACTTTGCCTGTGGCCAATCAGAGAATAAGCTGTTCTGACATCTGACACTTGTGAGTAGTAAAATGTTCTCTTTGCCCTATTTGATGACAGCTGTCATAACAACCAGTCTGGCAGTAGTGATGGAAGAGGAAGAGAGGAAGCGGAGGCTGAGGATGAGGAGAAGCCGTCACTACTGGATCCATCCAATCGTAGCCAATCGAGATAGCAGAAGCCAGTTTTGGGCGATGTATGGCAATTTGCGTTCTTATGAGGACAAGTTTTTCAATTATCCCCGGATGTCCCTGGTGGTTATAGATTTA
>BLSH010314810.1:108199-124238 GCA_018402905.1 Glandirana rugosa | reverse complement strand
ACAAAACGTCATGTGAAATAGGTCTGATCTACCTTCCCCAATTCTCTGACAATGTTCGCAGTGGAAGCCTTTAAAAGACTCCGTTCTTCACCAAATCCTCGTACATCCCACCACCACGAACCTACACCGCGACAGATTCATTACCTTTTATTCACACACGAAAAACAAGACACCAGTATACAAGGTTACCCCATATCCAGACTTAGGAGTTAATTTCACGTACACATTTTTATTTGTAAGTATCTAGTATCCTAAGTTTTCAGATTAACGAAGAACACAAACTTTAAAATATATTGTTACACCCTCGTTAAATAATTTCACATTTAAACACGTTCTCACCATATGATTTTTTATATATATAGTAATTTTTATTAAATTCTAGCACATTGGTACTAGCACTTGCACAAAAACACTCTTTTAAATTATTTTTAATGATATATATATTTTTTAGTATACCACTCTTGCACAAATTTACACTTTAATAAATTGCTCCCACATTGTTATATAAAATTTCAAACACAAGAAGCAATTAGACTTTTGAATCCTATGATCTATGAATGTTTATTTTTACACATGCACTTTAATTGAGGATTCAGACCTATACCCCATTGGAACATATGACCACAGAACAAAAAGCACACACTTATTTTCCATTACTTAGACAGCGCCACATCCAAGCACCACCACCCTACATGCTCCTAAACCACTTCTTGCCTCAGAAAATTTCCGAAGGTGACGCTTGTAACAGTCTCTTAACCCCTTCCATCTAGTCTGGATAAAGTGTACTGCAAAACATAAATAGGAACATAATTATGTATTTTGTTTTTCAGGTACCTGGCAACCGGTCATTCCCTATTGAGCCTACATTATGAGTTCATGGTGGAAAGGTCTACAGTCAGCTACATCATCCAAGAGACCTGCAAAGTCCTATGGGATTTGCTTAACAGCATTGTTCTGAAAAGGCCTACACAAGAGGATTGGCGTGATATTGCAAGACTCTTTGGGGGGCGGTGCAATTTCCCCAATTGCATTGGAGCTATTGATGGGAAGCACATGCGTGTTGGTAGCGGCAGTATTTTGTACAATTATAAAAAATATTGCTCATTTGTACTGCTAGCCATGGCCGATGCAAACTACTGCTTCACCTATATAGATATAGGATCATATGGAAGCAGCTCCGATTCATGGATTTTTTCCAATTCCTCTTTGGTGAAAGGCTACGAGTTAATCTTATAGACCTTCTGGAGAACTGTCCTCTTCCTGGCACAACCAAACCCCCATGTGTTTAGCTATGTGTTCATTGCAGATGAGGCTTTTGCATTGGGGAACACTTAATGAGGCCTTACTGCAGCAGGAATCTGACTACGCCAAAGAAAGTGTTCAACTATCATCTCACAAGGGTAAGAAGGGTGGTTGAGTGCACTTTTGGAATTCTTGCCAATAAAGGGCGCTTGTTACACATGCCTATTGCGTTAAATCTGGAAAACGCTATAACTGCTGTCAAAGCAGCATGTGTGCTCCACAATTACGTCAGGCTATGTGATGGGTGTATTTTTGAGGATTCCCTTTATGCATGATCTGGAAAGTGCTCAACTTATTCTACTATGGGATCCTGTGATGGTGCCACTGTTCACGATCAATTTGCTTCATATTTCCTTTCACCGGCTGGTGAACTAGCATGGCAATTGGATGCTATTTCTTGACTGTATTTGGCTGATGTTTCCTTTTCAAATTTGTTGTCTTAGCCTGCATAGGTATTGAATTTATGATTTTCTGATGCTATGCTACCGTAACTCTGTTAAATACTACTTTTTGGTGTTGTTAAAATAAAATCTTATACTAAAAAAAAAATTGCTTTTGCTTTTGTGATATATTGATCATTGACTACATATTTTGACAAAGGTATGTTATTCAACAACATAAAGCTGACATGATTTCTATTCTGAAATAGGACTAGACATCAGTGATAGTCTGAATAGATTACCTGCACCGAGTAGCTGTACTGATGACCTGCACTGAGTAGTTGAACTGCAAAGACGGCACTGATTACCTGCAGTGAGTAGCAGTACTGATGACCTGCACTGCAAAGACTGCACTGATGAGCTGTACTGATTACCTGCATTGCAAAGACTGCATTGATGACCTGCACTGCAAAAACTGCACTGATGCTCTGCACACAGTTGGTGATACTTTGTTCATATGCAGAACAAACTGACGTTACACTTACATTTGTCAGAACGGTCATTTGCTGACAGTATCTCCCACTCCTCCACACAGAGCGTGCATATGTCAATTCATGCAGTGTCCCTTTTTTTCAATCAAAGTTTTATTGAACAAACATATTAATTTCCGGTGTACATACATTTCAGCTCTTAGTGTTACATTCTCATTTCCTTATAGCGTGCATCAACACATCCTCTCTCCGATTCACATGCATAGTAATCCTTACAGTAATGCAGATTTAGCAGTATCCTATGCTTAGTAACATACAACATAGCATTGCATTATTCAGCCATTTGGGTATTAACATTTTTTGGATATTACCAGATCCCTTGGGCTCAACCCTGGGGTGTGTAACCATGGGTACCACAATCTTGAGAATCTACCTGATAAATATATCTTTCCAAAGTAAGCGTAGTACCCATATGTGTTATCCAGGTTGTCACTGTGGGAGGAGCTTCTGATTTCCACCCCAATAGGATGAGTTTCCTGGCTTGGATAAGTGCCCTTAAATATGGAGTTCTAATCGTATCTTCAGCTATATGCTCCTCCAACACTCCCAGTAAACAACATAGGGGGGGGTCTAAGGGTACTTCCACTTGGAACACACGGTTAAGTGTATCAATCACCATATTCTAATAGAGATGCAATTTTGGGCACCACCACAGGAGGTGAATAAGGTCCCTAGTATGCTGATGGCATCTGCCACACAATGGATCCGCTAGTCCTCCCATTTTATGTAATCGCTTAGGGGTGTAATGCACCCTCAACATCATATAGTTGGGACACTCTTTGAGCTAGATTTAGGAAGCTATCAGGGATGGCTTGTAGAGCTTGTTCCCATTGATCATCTGTAAGCGTCCCCAGATCCACCTCCCAGTGGGATCTTGCCTTAATGGGATGGCCTTCTAAGTAGTGTGTGAGTAACGTTTGATAGCATTGAGAGATGATCCCCTTTGTCTCGGTAATTGTTTGTAGGATATGAAAAATGGGTGCCTGGGATAGCTCCCATTCACCTATGTCTCTCTGAGCTTTGACAGCGTGCCTGAGTTGTAAGTAAGTATAAAGCATAGTTTCTGGTAAGCTAAAGTTAGTTTGTAATTAGGAAAAGGATATCATTCTGCCACATTGGAATATCTGGGAAAGGAGAACTACCCCATATAGATGCTACTTGGGTCACTGCTGCAGTTTAGCCAGCTCCCCATAAGTCTGGTTATTCCAAATTGGACTATAGTCAGTAAAGCCTGATACCCCCTGCAGCTGTCTACTTTTATTCCATACTTTCTGAATTAAGGTGAGAGCAGTCTCCTTATTGGAAATATGGAAGCATTGTGCTTCCAATCCCATAGGAACGGTATCCATCCCAGTTGCATGAATCATCAATCGAGCCGAAGAACTGGTCGGATTGTGATTCATGTTGCCAACCAAGTGTTGCAGCTGTGATGCTAAATAATACAGCCAAGGATTTGGCAATGCTCCAATAGGCTATCTGAGTTTCTCTTATCTCCTATATCTCCTCAATAAACACCCCTCGGAGATATGGTTTAAAAGTTTCCCATTTTTGGATAGTGTCAGCATACTGGCTATGAGACCTAAAGAATTCCATAATGTGTGTGATCTCCTGGTCGTGTGAGGTAAATAGTTTAAGCCAAAGGGCATTAAGCTTCCAGGGAACTCTAGGTAATGTGGTTAGGGGGCTGTATAGCCACGTTACTGCTGGTGAGTGATCAGACACTCCATGCAGAAAATATTCTATTTTAGAAACATATTTGTCTAATGGAGGGGTGCCTATACAGAGGTCTATGCGTGACAGTGACCCGTGAGTCTTTGAAAAGCATGAAAATTGTTTAAAGTCAGGGTTACGGATCCGCCATAGATCAACCCACCCTACCTCCGAGAACAGCCTGCTGAGAGCAGTGCCTCTGGTGCTTCCGGGGTTTACCATGGGAGGGTGCCTATCCAACTTGGGGTCTAAACAAGTGTTAAAGTCACCCATAATCAATATTGGAACATCAGGCTTATCAGTCAGGTATGACAGCAGGAGGAGTAATATTGTAATGAGGACCACGTACCTGATAGCTGAGCCTGTCTCTTGTAGAAGGAGACCTCTCATAAAGCCCTGGCTCAGAGCCCACTGGAGTGGGGACAGTGGTCTTGTGAGCACAGCGAGGTAGGAGTGCCTCTTGTCAGCAGCTGTAGACCGGATGCTGGAAGCAGAGCCTGGAACACTGGATAGCAGATGGGCTGGAATAGGAACAACAGCAGACAATCACCAATCACAGTAGCTGGATGCAGGCAGGCTGGAACACTGGACAGCGGACAGCTGGGACAGCAGCAGCAGGTCAGCAATCACAGTAGCTGGATGCAGGCAGAATCAGCAGACAAGGGATGGTCGGAGAACAGGCCGGGTTCAGTAACAGGTATCAGGCTGGCAGAAGAAGCAAAGTCAAACAAGCCAGGTCAGGATTGGAGAAGGCAGAATGGTCAAGGCAAGCCGGGTCAAGCAGGTAGTTGATCAGGTAGCAGATAATGGATAGCAGGTATCAGGAATGGACTAGCTGTAGATCAGACAGCACTTCAGCCAAAGTCTGACTTCCTTTTAAAGGCCCATGTGATGTGCTGACAGAGATGCTGGGTCCTGGAGTCCTCCTGCTCTGATGGATTATGGGTCCTAGAACCCTCCTGGTCTTGGTGTCCTGACAACATCCCTGCGCATGCATAAATGTGCACGCTTCCGAACGGTCATGGGAACCTTCGTTTGAATTTGTATGCGCACAAGCGTGCGCAATCGTAACACTCGTCTGGATCCCTGACAAATATATCTCTAGAGAATGGAGGAGGAATATACACAAAGGCTAATATCAATGTCAGAGTGTTCAGTTTAAAGTATAGAAAGACAAATCTACCCAAGGGGTCCACAAGGGAGTCTAGCTCCCGACACGCTAATGCTTTGTGAACCAAAACACTCACTCCGCGAGAATATGCAGAGTAAGTGGAGTGGTATGCCTTGCCAACCCACGCATATCGCAGGAACCCCACATTGTCACCTAGGAGATGAGTCTCCTGCATGCCCATGATTGCTGGGTGAAATTTACGAAGGCATGCGGAGATCATGGTCCTTTTTAAGGGATTGTTCACACCCCGGACATTCCAGGATACAATTGGTGTAGTAGCCATATTAAAAGTGCATGAGGGTATTGATAGGGGTGCCCGTCCGAGACAGACCAAGAGTCTAAGTGGTGACTAAGATCAATAAGGATGCTAGCATGTCTCTGCACACCGCAAGGAATCCAACGATATAAGTCCGTTATTAAGGTTTCACACCGGAAAAGAACATCACAAGTGCAGGGGATCACATTGCACAACTGCGCAGAAATTCAATATGGGATCAGAAACAGTGATGGAGCAAAAAATTGTCAAAAATCGTGACCCTGTCGTCCCAACAGGGTGCAGTGTGCTCTCAACGGAGACAGCACAATTACTTGTAGATCCTTTAGTGCCAACAGGGCACAAAAACATAAATTGTATTAACCATATCAACATAGCAAAAAATCAAATCTTCAGCAATTGTGTACTGGATGTATGAATTGGGGTAGATATCCGCCATCAACAGTCCACGATAACAGGCCCTCTCGGGTAAAAGAAATAGATGGAAATGGTATTGTGCCCTTGTTTCATTTCACTCGTTAAGTCAACCTGCGCCATCTTCATGCCAGCTGCGCCAGAGAGGTTGCTCATTTTTATCCAACCAGTGGATCAAGCATCTAGCGCATTTTCAAAGAAATTATGTTGGCCTCTATCAGTGATTCTTAGCTTAGCTGGAAACAACATGGCATATGGGAATTGTAATGCCTGCAGCCTCCTTTTCACATCAGCGAATCTGGATCTCCAGCGCTGGACCTCCGCAGAGAAATCCGGGAAGAATGATATTTTAGCACCATTATGTTGTATGTTGCCCTGTTCTCTAGCCAGTCAGAGTACAAACCCCGGTCTTTGCAATTTATTTGTCTGGCCAGCATGGATCGGGGAGGGTTGCCAGGAGGGAGAGCCCTGGGAGGCACTCTATGAGTGTAGATAGGAGAAAAAGCCTCCTTACCAAATATGTCCTGCAGTCAGGGTCTTTGCCAGTGGGGTCTTTGCCTTCCACTTTCTCAGGGAGTTCCACAATGCAGACATTGTTCCGCCTCAAACGGTTTTCAATGTCACCTGTCTTGGTAAGGGCTTGAGAGGCCTCCTGTGTGGCCTGTTGCACATCCTTATTGAGGGGAGGGAGCTGGTCCTCCATGTCGCTCACTCTACTTTCCACTGCAGTGGTTCTCTCCCCAATTCTTTGAATGTCCTGCCAGAGTAGGGTTACTGTCTCTTTAAGGCCTCCAATTTTTTCTTTTAAATCATCAGGGGGTGTGGTGCATGTTTGCACAGCCTGCAGGATTTCACTAAGTGTGGGTTGGGGAGTTTCAGTGATGGTCAATTCAAATAGGCCTGGTATGGTATCAGGGACAGAGTTCCAGGGCACAGTGTCATCCATCATGTCTGTGTTGTCCCTGTCTGCAGGCTCAGGAGAGTGCACTGGGTGCTGGGGTGTGCTCTGTATAGTCAGTGTCCTTTTTTACTTGATCTTTGTAGGTGGGATCATTCTTGTCCCAGAGGGCCGGCCGTTGCTTTACAAGTCTGATCAGCATCTCATTATCGATGGGGTCTCTTTGTAAAAGTTCTCTGTGTGCTCTTCTAGTAGACATATTTATGCAGGTCAGGCAAACGCATGCAGAGGTGTAACATACAGGAAGTGCTATGGGGGTTGCCTAGGTAATTCCTGGGGAGTGCCTGTGTAAATTATTTTATTTTTCCTGTAAAGTTGCTTCACTATAGATGGGGATCCGACTTGGAGGTGACTTCCATGAATTCTATGGGCACAAGTCGGATAGAAGTCACCTTGAAGTAGTACAGGAACCTTTTCTGAAGTTGGAGCGACTTCAGAAGTGCACATTAAGACGGCTCTCATTTACTTCAATGGGATTTCTGATGTCAAGCGACTTGGGATGACACAAGTCGGACCGCAAATCACTGTAGTGTGAACCGGCCCTAACAGATTTTTTTTGCACATCATTTTCTATATTGAACACTGAATTAATTAGGTGCAATTGTTGCGCTACTGTGAACTTTGCTATATATGAACTTTGATATATATATATATTTCATTTTCACTGGTTTTGTTATTTCTGCCTCTTCATTTGGTTTCCTATCATCTATCTAGAAATTGGTAAGCTCGCCTATGATCCTATTTGCAACTTGTATGATTGTACTTGGGGAAAATATGTCTTTGATTGTATTTACTTTAGCCCAGGTTTCCTAATAATGCATATTGATACTAATTTAATAGCATGTGTATTTACACGTGAAAAATTTCAAAAATATTATTACGCTTGTGTTAAAACATAATAAGTGAGAAAAAGCTGCAACAAATAATGTGAGATATGCACAATAGTATATAAAATGAAAAAAAGAGAAAGTTGCGCTCAATAATCAATGCTTAAAACTAAAAACATGAATAGTACAAAATATAAAATCCAACCAGCAACATGTTAGCTGAGTGAAAGGATGAGAATAGGTAAAGCGAAAGTGGCAGTCACAAAGTGCTTGTGCAAACAGGTCCAAAGGAAATTCCTCCACCTCGTGAATTCGCCAACACAAAGATCAGGATGTGCTCCTACCCTCAAAAGTGAACCCTGCAATTACGGAAGGTCACATAGGCATTTGGGTATTCAAATAGTGTGCATCCATGAACAGTACAGGACAGGTGGTGTGAATCCTCCACACCATTCCTCCAGCGTTAGATTCAGATGAACCGGATAATCAGCGTTACCCGAATAAAGAAAAAAAGAGGACTCCAATAGCGTAAAACCTTCTTAAAAGGCGTTTAAAGTTATTGCACTTACACATGTAAGGAATGTGAAGGGTTAAAAACAATTTCATACGATACAGATAAAAAAAAAAAAAACGGTGACAGGTTTGTGTATCCTCGCCCGACTGGTTTCGTTGTAAATGGACTTCCGGGGCATGAGGAACACTTCCTGTGACCGCATTTAATAGCAAATACAACCAGCCAAGCCTCACTCTCATTTGAACCATACTACGGAACACACCTGCAGCCTAGCCTCGTTCTGAGCATGGTGAGGCGAGTCAAGCCTCGCTTGTAACAGCAGGACATGTGGGAACAATCATGTCATGCACTCACAGCGGACATGATGCCCACAAAGCTCGAGTGTCCCCATAGATAGAAACAGGCTAATAAAGCAAGAGAACACTTGAATAAGGTTGAATTTCGGCATGGCTGGTGACAAAATTAACACATATGATACAGTATCCCACACCCTCCACATTTTTGTAAATATTTTATTATATCTTTTCATGTGACAACACTGAAGAAATTACACTTTGCTACAATGTAAAGTAGTGAGTGTACAGCTTGTATAAAAGTGTAAATTTGTTGTCCCCTCAAAATAACTCAATGCACAGATGTTCATGTCTAAACCACTGGCAACAAAAGTGAGTACACCCTAAGTGAAAATGTTCAAATTGGGCCCAATTAGCCATTTTCTCTCCCCGGTGTCATGGGACTTGTTAGTGAAACAAGGTCTCAGGTATGAATGGGGAGCAGGTGTGTTAGATTTGGTGTTATCACTCTCACTCTCTCATATTGGTCACTGGAAGTTCAACATGGCACCTCATGGAAAATAAATCTCTGAGGATCTGAAAAAAAGAATGGTTGCTCTACATAAAGATGGCCTAGGCTATAAGAAGATTGCCAAGACCCTGAAACTGAGCTGCAGCACAGTGGCCAAAGACCATACAGCGGTTTAACAGGACAGGTTCCACTCAGAACAGGCCTCGCCATGGTCAATCAAAGGAGTTGAGTGCACATGCTCAGAGTCATATCCAGAGGTTGTCTATGGAAAATAGACATATGAGTGCTGCCAGCATTGCTGCAGAGGTTGAAGGGGTGGGAGGTCAGCCTGTCAGTGCTCAGACCATACGCCGCACACTGCAACAAATTGGTGTTCATGGCTGTCGTCCCAGAAGGAAGCCTCTTCTAAAGATGATGCACAAGAAAGTCTGCAAACAGTTTGCTGAAGACAAGCATGGATTACTGGAACGATGTCCTGTAGTCTGATGAGAACAAGATAAACGTATTTGGTTCAGATGGTGTCAAGCATGTGTGGCGGCAACCAGGTGAGGAGTACAAGGACAAGTGTGCCTAGCCTACAATCAAGCATGGTGGTGGAAGTGTCATGGTCTGGGGCTGCATGAATGCTGCTGGCACTGGGGAGCCACATTTCATTGAGGGAATTATGAATGCCAACATGTACTGTGACATACTGAAGCAGAGCATGACCCTCCCTTCAGAGACTGGGCCGGCTGCAAAGAAGCTGAGAGTAAAGGTAATTGACTGGTCAAGCATGTCTCCAGACCTAAACCCTATTGAGCATCTGTGGGGCATCCTGAAACGGGAGGTGGAGGAGCGCAAGGTCTCTAACATCCCCCAGGAGTGGAAGAGGACTCCAGTGGCAACCTGTGAAGCTCTGATGAATGCCATGCCCAAGAAGGTTAAGGAAGTGCTGGAAAATAATGGTGGCCACACAAAATATTGACTGTTCGGGCCCAATTATGACATTTTCACTTAGGGATGTACTCACTTTTGTTGCCAGTGGTTTAGACATTAATGGCTGTGCTTTATTGTGAGTTATTTTGAAGGGACAGCAAATTTACACTGTTATACAAGCTGTACACTCACTACTTTACATTGCAGCAAAGTGTAATTTCTTTAGTGTTGTCACATGAAAAGATAGAATAAAATATTTACAAAAATGTGAGGGGTGTACTCACTTTTGTGAGATACTGTACATAATACACCCAATTTCAAACATAAAAGGCAGGTCTAGGCATTATTTAAAAAACAGTTAACATCCCAGTCCACATTTAAACCAGGTGGAATGTAGTTTTTAAGGATATAAATCCACCTGGTCTCCATCCTAGAGAGAGCTCTCTCACCTCTAGGCTATCTCTCCAGTGGGAGACAAAATAGTCTATTCCTACAAAACTGTCCCCGAGGGTCACTACTGTGAACCGGATCATAATGCCTGGACACACTATGATTCTTGTATCCTTTCTTAATGTTCGCAATATGTCCATTGAGTCTAACACTAAGAGCCCGGATGGTCCGGCCCACATATTGTAGCCCACAAGGGCACTTCAGGAGATATAACTCATGTGTAGTTCTACATGTGATAAAGGGTTTAATTGTATAAATTCTACCAGTAGTGTTGGACGGAAAGTCCAAAATTTTCTTATATTCCCTATAAACCACCTGTGGTTTTGATGGAAGTAGGGGTACAAGTACATAGTCCTTAAAGCAGAGTTCCACCCAAAAGTGGAACTTCCGCTGGTTGGATTCCTCCCCCCTCAGGTGTCACATTTGGCACCTTTCGCAGGGGAGGACGAAGAGGACACCTGTCTTTAGACAGGTGTCCTTTTCCACACATCTGGGAGCTTGGGCCAGCAGCCGCGGCCTCGCTCTGCTACTGGCCGCCTGGCGCAGTAAGGTGCCCGGCGTGAAGCTGTAATGCTACACTGCCGGGTTCCCTTACCTGCAATCAAAGCAGCTGCACCCGATCCGAAGATCGGCGGCGGGTGCCGACATCGCTGGACTCCAGAACAGGTAAGTGTCCTATTATTAAAAGTCAGCAGCTACAGTATTTGCAGCTGCTGACTTTTAATTTTTTTTTGTTTCAGGCGGACCTCCGCTTTAACCACTTCCCAACCACCGTATGCAGAATGACGGCCGGGAAGTGGTTGCGTTATCCTGACTGGGCGTCATATGACATTCAGCAGGATAACAAGCCGGGGCGCGCCCGAGGGGGTGCACAGTGATCAGCGGTGTGGTGTGTCAGTCTGACACACCACATCTTTGATCCAGGTAAATCTAGGTAAAGAGCTTCTGTTAGAAGCTCTTTACCATGTGATCAGCCATGAAAAATCACGGCTGATCACAGTGTAAACAGAATGAGCCGTCTATCGGCCTTTCCTATACTCGCATCGCATCACAAGTAGATGAGAGCCGATCAGCGGCTCTCCTGATGGGGGTCTGCATGGATTATCAGTGCAGCCCCCCCTAGGATCACCACCCAAAACCACCAGGGAGCCCCACCCAGGACTACCAGGGAAGCCCACCCAAGACCACCAGGTAAGGGGCACACAATGTGCAATAGGAATGGCAATGTGCCCATCATGATGCCTGCCAGTGCCTCCTTATAACTGCTGAATATCAGTGTCCATCAGTGCCACCTATCAGTGCCCATCGGTGCCGCCTATGAGTGCCCATCAGTGCCCCCTATCAGTGTCTGTCAGTTCTGCTTATCAGTGCCGTCTATCATTGCCCATCAGTGCTGCGTATAAGTGCCACCTCATCAGTCCCAATCAGTACTGACTCATTAGTGTCTGTCGGTGCAGCCTCATCAGTGCCCATCAGTGAAGGAGAAAACGTACTTATTTACAAAGTTTTGTGACGAAAAAAAAAAATTTTTTTTTTCAAAATGTTCAGTCTTTATTATTTGTAGCACAAAAAATAAAAAGCCCAGAGTTGATCAAATACCACCAAAAGAAAGCTCTATTTGTGGGGGGAAAAAAATTATACAATTTTTGTTTGGGTACAGCGTCTCATGACCCCGCACATTTGTCATTCAAAATGCGACAGTGCTGAAAGCTGAAAATTGGTCTGGGTGGGAAGGGAGTTAAGTGCCTGGTATTGAAGTGGTTAAGCAGGATATGCCAGTGCTCATGTATTATACATTTGACGGTATAATATTGTGAAGAGTAGGATGTAATAAACGGTAGGCCAAAATTAGAAATGTAAGTTTCTCTTGGTTTATCACACAAAAAGGTATTTCTATTAATATTTTTGACCTGTTCCATAACTGTATTTAAACTCGCTATATCACAGCCCTTTTCAACAAATCTCCGGATCAGGAGGGAGCCCTGTTCATTAAAGTCCTCAAGATTAGTACAATTTCTCCTGATCCGAAGATGTTTTCCCTTAGGCACTCCATCCAACCATGTTTTATGATGGCAAATGTCCCTAAATATGTAAGTATTTCTATCTGTGGTTTTGCAGAAAGTAGCAGTAATCTATTTTCCCTCCTCCACTTTAATGACTTCTTTCATAGTTGAGTACAATCCCTCTCTCATTCCGGTTGAGGGAATCAAGAAAGTCAACTAAGCAAGCAGAATCGCCCTTCCATAAGAGAAGGATGTCATCTTTATAGCGTGCCCAAAAAAACAAATTAGACCACTGTTGGGCATAGATGACATCCTCCTCCCACTTCGCCATGAACAGGTTAGCCACACTGGGGGCATATTTTGCCCCCACCACGACACCCCTGTTCTGTAAATAATAATCTCCAAACCAAAAATAATTGTGTTGCTGCAAAGTTTAACATCCAAAATAAATTCTCTGAATAGGCAACAAATCAGACTTATTTAAATAATGGGATACTGCTGCCATATCCAAATCATAAGGAAAATGAGTGTATAGGGATGTAACGTCCGCTGTAACTAGCCACCAACCTTCCTGAATCTTTGACAAGATTAACCGGTTCCCGACCGGCTTGCGTACATTTACTGCTGCAGAGTGGCAGCATCCCGCAAATCGCTGTCTCTAAACGGCAGCTGGCGCATGCGCGGCTAGTGGGTGGGAGCGCGCCGCCACACTCTGCAGGAGTATGCCCGCAGCTTGGGCGTACTGGTTGTCCACTGGCGAGCCGGGATTGTTTAGGAGAGGAGAAACATGGCGGTTCCCCGCGCTGTCAGGCAGCATGACAGAGATCTATAGATCCCCGCCACTGGAATCAGTTAGATCTCTGATGCCCCTGACAGCCCAGCCCCCTCACAGTAGAACACACCCAGGGAACACAGCTAACCCCTAGCGCCCCCAGGTTAACCCCTTCACTGCCAATGACATTTATACTGTAATCAATGGACATTTACATTTCTGATTGCTGTATAAATGTCATTGGTCCCAAAAAAGTGTAAAAAATGTCTGACATGTCCGCCCCAATATCGCAGTCCCGATAAAAATCGCAGATCACCGCCATTACCAGTAAAAAAAAAAAATGTAAAAACGCCAGAAATTAATTCTCATGGTTTGTAAACGTGGCAACTTTTCCGTAAACCAATCAATAAACGCTGATTGCGATTTTTCTTACCAAAAATATGAGGAAGCATATAAATTGGCCAAAACCGATGAATACATTTTTTTTATTTTTTTTTTGGATTTGTATTTTAGCAAAAAGTAAGAAATATTATTTTTTCTCCTATCGTTCACTGACAGACGCAGCTCATCATGACGTGTGGGGTTTATGCTCATCCCACTAGGAGTTAACTAGGCAGGGAAAATAAACAGCTGGCCCCTCCCATGGGGGCCGTCCTCTCTTCCTACATAAACCCCCTCATAGCATAGCTCTTCGGTTTCAATGCCTAGTTTGTAAGGAGTTGACCTGGCTTCCCTTCAGGGGAATTTCGGTCCTGTTTGTGACCATTTTTTATTTAATTTTCTTTTACTTTTCGCAAGATTTATCACCGCACCTGGAAGGCTTACATAGCTTGGTGCGAGGCGGAGGGTCATAACCCTCGCTCTTATGTTGTGTCTAGGATCCTGACTTTTTTGCAACAGGGCCTGAGCAAAAAACTGGCTTTAAGTACTCTCAAGGGCCAGATATCGGCTCTGGCGATTCTCTTTCAGAGACCTTTAGCTTCGCACTCGTTGATTCGCACCTTTGTACAAGGTGTGCGACATGTGGCGCCTTGGGTGAGGACTCCGATGGCTCCATGGGATCTGAATTTGGTGCTTTCTGTTCTTCAGAAACCACTTTATGAGAATATCAGGGAGATTTCCTTACAACTGCTGTCGCAGAAGGTGGCCTTTTTAGTCATCACTTCCGCCAGACGGGTGTCGGAATTAGCAGCACTATCGTGCAAGTCTCCCTACTTACTCATGTATAAGGATAAGGCGGTCTTGCGACCCTCTCCTTCCTTCCTTCCGAAGGTGGTCTCTTCTTTTCACATTATGAAGATATTGTTCTGCCTTCATTGTGCCCTCGCCCATCGCACCCAAAGGAGTTTGAGTTGCATGCTTTGGACGTGGTGAGGGCCTTACGAGTGTACTTGGCTGCTACAGCTTCTTTCGAAAAGCTGATGCCTTGTTTGTACTGCCAGAGGGCCCGCGCAAGGGATTGGCAGCCTCGTCGGCAGGGGAGGGCTGGGCTGGGGGGCAGGGTGGCAATTGCCCCCCAGGCCACCCTAACTTACATTCAAAATGGCCAACGGTCGCTGCCTGCTCACACTTTTCTTCTTGTGGAGGAAGGAAGTAGGGGCCAGGGGCGCAGCTACCAACTAACTGCAGGCAAAGGGGGGGCACCCAGGGCTGGCCCTATCATGGATCCCGCAGGGTCCATTGGGCTGCCCCGGGGGGGGCACCGCCGGATTACACAGAGCAGGGATCTAAAGATTACAAAGTCGTACCTCCTGGACCAGCTTATATAATAGACAGCACACTGGTGATGTCTATCATAGGAGCCGGTCCAGGAAGCAGGACTTCATATGACAGTGGCTGCGCCAGGTAAGCACGAGATCACCGCTCTGTGTAATCTCCTCTCTGCATTGCAGGCTGCATTGGATGGGCACTGGTGAGGCTGTATTGATGGGCACTGATCAGGCTGTGCTGACGGGCACTGGCGAGGCTGCATTGATGGGCAATGATCGGGCTGCATTGATGGGCATTGATCAGGCTGCAGTGATTGGCACTGATCAGGCTGTGCTGATAGGCACAGGTGAGCCTGCATTGATGGGCACTGATCAGGTTGCATTTGATAGGCACTGGTGAGGCTGCATTGATGGGCAATGGTGCGGCTGCATTGATGGGCACTGATCAGGCTGCATTAATGGACACCAGTGAGGCCGCATTGATGGGCACTGATGAGGCTAAGCTGATAGGCACAGATGAGGCTGCATTGACAGGCACTGATGAGGCTGCATTGATGGGCACTGATCAGGCTGCAATGATGTGCACTGATGAGCAGCATTGATGCATTATTTTTGTTAAACCTCCTTTGTTGCAATTAACATTAAATTATGTTACCACATTGAATCATATTTGTCTTGCTTCATAACATCAATATTCTAAAACCAGGTGGGCATGGATGGAAGCTGATTCGGTTGTTCAATGGGCCACTTGACTGGACTTGCCCCCCAGGCCTAAGGCTGCCAGCCCTCCCCTGCTCGTCGGCTATGATTTCTCATTGGATTAGAAAAACTGTGACCCATGCGTATTCTGTTCGGGGCAAGGTTCCCCCTTTTCCAGTCACTGTTCATTCTACCCGGGCTGTTAGCACTTCCTGGGCTTTCAGACACCAGGCCTCGGTGTCACAGGTGTGCAAGGCGGCCACTTGGGCCTCGGTTCACACTTTCACTAAGTTTTATAAAGTTGATGTGTTTGCATCTTCGGATGCTGCTTTTGGCCGCAAAGTTTTGCAGGCGGCAGTGTAGGCGCGTCTGGCGCCTCCTTAGAGGTTCAGTTGGGTACTGTTGTTAGCGTTTACCCACCCCTCTTTTTGACACAGCTTGGGGACGTCCCCACACATCATGATGAGCTGCGTCTGTCAGTGAACCATAGGAGAAAAAGGGATTTTATTAAAACCTACCGTAAAATCCTTTTCTCAGAGTTCACTGACAGACGCAGCTCCCACCCCTCGGTGCTCTGTTCTGGTAC
>BLSH010314810.1:83033-97200 GCA_018402905.1 Glandirana rugosa | reverse complement strand
GCGGGGAAGTGTTCCTTCCAAACCGGAATCCGAACCTTCTAAAGACTTGGGTACCAGAGGAGACGGGGACCGGGACGACAAGAGGGGACTTGAGTTCTGGGACTCCGGCAGCACTGACGGATCTAGGGTTTTTAGGTCTCCTTGGGTGTCGACTTCCGAATTTCCTTCCGGCAAATCTACCGAAGAAGTGACCGTTTTCCCATGAGAACGGTGGTCTCTAGAAAACCTATATGAATAGGTCTAGAAGGGGTTTGTCTGCGAGCGGTACTTTTCCCTTGGGACAGTCGTTGGAAAATGTACCTTCGAGTCGGCTGGTCAAGAAATTGGTGTCTTAGGACGCGTACACGTGTCTATGCTCTCGGTAAGTCCTCCGGACGACATATCTCAGGAAGTCCCGTAGATAGCGTTTTGTATTTCGGACACCATTTAATTGGTGAAGTTATGATACGTGAATCTTGGGAAATGATGGTCTGGTTAAAAGTCAAAAGTCACGACGACGCGAAACTTACTGTTAACGCGCCAGCACGCTGCGACATGGGTTTGTTTCAAAAATAGTAAAACAAGGGTGTACAGCGTCGCACGACCGCGCAATTGTCATTCAAAGCGCAGCAGCACTGAAAACTGAAAATTGGTCTGGTAGTAAAGGGTTCTAAGTGCATAGTATTGAAGTGGTTAATTTACCACAGGCTTTATGTTTTGCGATAGATGCCCTGAAGGACTCTATACAGCAGGCCTCCTGAATGGCTCTCGTATCTGTGCACATGCGCAGGATTCTGTGGTTAAAGAACTGGTCGGCTGAGCTTCCATGTAAAAGGTTGCTGACAGGGTTCCCTTTTCATGGCGAGCGTCTGTTTGGGGAAGATCTGGATAAGTATATCCAAAAGATCTCTGGTGGCAAGAGTACCCTTTTGCCAGTGAAGAAGCCATCTAAACGGCCTTCCTTTAAGCCTTCAGCTGTGGGTTCCTCTGGATTTTTGGGATCTAGGCAGTCACGACGGCCTCAGGGTCTTGAGTTCAGGGGAGAACAGCAGGGCCAGGGGCAGAGGAGACCATGGGTTCAGAAATCTTCCAAGCCTAAGGCCAAACCTTCCTTGTGAAGGGGCGCCCCCACTCACTCGGGTGGGGGGAAGGCTGTTACTTTTTGCTGGAGTGTGGCGGGACATAATCCGAGACAGCTGGGTGGTATCCCTAGTCTCCCTGGGCTACAAGCTGGAGTTTCGGGATTGGCCCCCTCAGAGATTCCTGAGGTCAAGGATGCCCGCAGATCTGGTAAAAAAGGATCAGCTACTCAAGGCATTAAGTCATCTGACCCTGGAAGGCGTAATTGTAGTGGTTCCAACAGCAGAGAGGGGCACAGGGTTTTACTCAAACCTGTTTACTGTGCCAAAACCAAATGGGGAGGTAAGACCCATTTTGGATCTCAAGGCCTTAAACCAGTTTCTGGTAGTAGTCATTTCGAATGGAATCCATTCGGTCAGTGCTAGCCTCTCTTCAACAGGCAGACTGTCTGGCATCAATAGACATCAAAGATGCGTATTTACATGTGCCAATCTTTCCTCCTCACCAGAAGTTTTTACGTTTTGCAATAGGACAGCGGCATTACCAATTTGAGGCTCTTCCATTCGGTATTGCGACAGCACCCAGCGTTTTTACAAAGGTGCTGGCACCCGTTTTGGGGTTTTTGAGATCAAAAGGGGTCTTGATCTTGGGTTACCTGGATGACCTCCTTATCAGGGACAAATCCAGGGAGAAGTCCAAGTTCAGTCTGGCCTTGACAGTCCAGGTACTAGAGAGCTTGGATTGGATTACCAACCGGGGAAAGTCCTCCTTGGTTCCGGTGCAATGCCTGGAATATCTGGGTCTGCAATTGGACACCAGACAGGCAAAGGTTTTCCTACCCCTAAGGAAGGTCAACGATCTCAAAGACCTGGTGAGGCGTGTAAGAGATCAGAGACATCCTTCAATTCGGCTCTGTATGAGTCTGTTGGGCAAGATGGTAGCCTCCTTCAAGGCTATACCTTATGGCCAATTTCATTCCAGGGCAATCCAGAGGAACATTCTGGCAGAATTGAACAAGAGAGTTCAGTCTCTGGATTGCAACAAGACCTTGACCCCCAGGTCGCGGCACAGTCTAAGTTGGTGGTTAGTTCACAAGAATCTGACTCTGGGGAGGTCCTTTCTCCCAGTTTTCTGGCAAATTGTGACCACGGACACCAGCCTCTCGGGTTGGGGGGCGGTCATGGATGACCTCACAGTTCAGGGGAGATGGTCTCGGGCAGAGCAGCAACTTCCCATAAACATCTTAGAGCTGAGAGCCATTCGGCTGGCTCTGAGACATTGGACAGTCAGATTACAGGGTCTTCCGGTGAGGGTACAGACAATGCCACAGCTGTGGCTTATATCAACCACCAGGGTGGCACCAGGAGCAGGGGGGCTCACGAGGAAGTGAGTCTATTGCTCAATTGGGCAGAACGCTATGTGCCAAGAATCTCGGCAATCTACATTCCAGGGGTGGAGAATTGGAAGGCAGACTTTTTGAGTCGCCAGGTCCTGTCAGGGGAATGGGCCCTGCATGCCAAGGTTTTTCAGGAGTTGTGTCGGCGCTGGGGCACCAGAAGTGGACCTGATGGCTTCTCGGTTCAACAACAAGGTCCAGCGGTTCGTATCCAGGACAAGGGATCCCCTTGCCATCGGTATAGACGCTCTGGTGTTTGCTTGGGATCAGTTCTCCCTAATGTACGCCTTTTCCCCAGTCACCCTTCTCTCACATCTCTTACGCAGGATTCGGGAAGAAACGGTGGGGGTCATACTGGTGGCACCAGCATGGCCCAGGAAAGCCTGGTACCCAGAGATAGTCAGGATGGCGGTAGACAGACCTTGGCAGCTGCCGTTGCGTCCAGATCTGTTATCCCAGGAGCCATTGTTTCACCCGAATTTACCTGTGCTAAATTTAACGGTGTGGCTATTGAAGCCACAGTTCTGAGAGAAAGGGGAGTCTCAGGGGCAGCCTTAGCTTCCCTTATTAGCGTGAGAAAGGTCTCCACTAGGAAAATTTACCATAGGATCTGGAAGACCTACATTGGTTGGCGTGAGCCCAAAAAATGGCATCCGTGTAGATATGCAATCGGTAGGATTCTGGCCTTTCTTCAAACCGGAGTGAATTCAAAGCTAGCCTTGACTACTATCAAGGGGCAGGTCTCTGCCTTATCTGTGTTTTTTCAGAGACCTCTGGGTACACACTCTTTGGTCAAGACTTTTCTTCAGGGGGTGGCACATGTAGTACCTCCAGTGACATGTCTTTGGGATCTGAATCTTGTGTTGTCAGTTCTGCAGGAACGACCTTTTGAACCTATCAGGGAAATTCCCTTAGACCTTTTGGTTCGGAAGTTAGCCTTCCTGGTTGCAGTCACTTTGGCTAGGAGGGTTTCTGAGTTAGCAGGTCTCTCCTGTAGGGAGCCTTATTTAAGGTTACATCAGGACAAGGTAGTGTTACGCCCCCTTCCGGCCTTCTTGCCTAAGGTGGTGTCAGCCTTTCACCTCAGCCAGGATATTGTGTTACCCTCTTTTTTTCCCGCATGCTATGTCCCCAGAGGAGAGACGGTTGCACTCTCTGGATCTGGTTAGAGCTGTTAAGGTCTATCTGGAGAGGTCGGAGGATTTCAGGAAGACTGAGGCCTTTTTTGTTTTTCCGGAAGGTCCTAAGAAGGTTAAGACGGCTTCCAAGGCAACTATTTCGCTTTGGATAACCCTAATTTATTACTCAGGCCTACGGCCTGAAAAGGAGAGCTTCCCCTTTTAGGGTAAGAGCTCACTCCACCAGGAGGGTTGGTTCCTCCTGGGCTTTCTGCTACCTGACTTCAGTGGCTCAGATATGTAAGGCCACAACCTGGTCCTCGGTGCATACATTCACCAGGTTCTACCAGGTGGATGTTAGGTTAGCAGATGAGGCATCTTTTGGGTGCAGTGTGCTAAGCACTGCAATATGATGAGATTTGTGTCTCCCTCCCCTCAGGTATTGCTCTGGGACATCCCAGGATGTATTGAATATATAGCCTGCTCTGTGTCCCGTGATGTCCGAGAAAGAAAATTGGATTTTTTTATACATACTTACCTGTAAAATCCATTTCTTTCAAAGGACATCACGGGACACAGAGGTCCCTCCCCTCTCTGTCTTTATGGAGTTCATTGCTTGCTACAAAACTGAAGTGCTCCCAGTGGGGAGGGGTTATATAGGGGGGGATTCCTGTTTGTTTTTTGGTGGATTGCCAGTGTCCATTCACCTATAGGTGGCGTATAACCCCAGGATGTATTGAATATATAGCCTGCTCTGTGTCCCGTGATGTCCTTTGAAAAAAATGGATTTTACAGGTAAGTATGTATAAAAAATCCAATTTTTTTTACATAAAGTCGTCCATTTATAAGATATTTCCAACACATAGCATGTACATAGCAAAAATGACACCCCAAAATACATTCTGCTGCTCCTCTCGAGTATGGCAATACCACATGTGTAAGACTTTTACAAAACCTATGTGAGTTAGGGACCTTAGATTGTAAGCTCCTTGAGGGTAGGGACCGATGTGAATGTACAATATATATGTAAAGCGCTGTGTAAATTGACAGCGCCATATAAGTACCTGAAATAAATAAATAAACCTGGGCACATACAGAGGCCTAACATCCAAATAGTACCATCAGGCGTTCTAGGAGCATAAATTACACATATAATTTCCTGAGAACCACACATCTTCAAATAGCATGTACATACCAAGAATTACACTCCAAAATAAGTTCTATTGAGGAAAGGGTAAAATAGTATTACCTGTGGTTTTAGTAGTGTCCACCGAGGAGAGCATTGGTCCAGGCAAGAGGCAGGGATGTGCTTAGTGACAGCAATAGTAGCTATCCAGGCAGCAGGCAGGAATATTGTCTATAGTTAGTACAAGGACATTGTCAGCACAGCCAAAGCATTTGTCCATAGGAATTGTCCAGACAGAGACAGCCAGCACAGCCATAATATTGGTCCTGGTACATTGTTATCTGCAGTCACTCATTGTACAGCTCTCCAGCCCTTCATAAACATACTGCCTCTTGCTACAGCTAATTACTTCCATAGTCCAGGTAGGAGGTAGAGGTATGATGGCAGTAGGTCAGCAGCAGGCTGAGGGCCTCATTCGGGTAAGACCTGTGCACAGGGGTAGAGGCTTCTCCCACCCTTCACTTTGAAGCCTCCGGGCAACCAGTCCCTAATCCGGAAATTACAAAACCCGGAGTAAACAAAAAAATGTTTTCTCCATCCGGAAAAAACAATTCTGGTGCCCATCTCATATGTAAGACCCCTGTGTACTACAGTAGCAGGGCAATAGATCAGTCCAAGCAGTAGGCAAAAGCATAATGGATAACAAGCCAGGGTCAGTCCATGTACAAGCAGTCCAAATGGTAGGCAGAAGCGTAGTTGATAAAACAGGCCAGGGTCAGTTCACATGCAAGCAGTCCAAATGTTAGGTAGAAGCATAGTCAAAAAACAGACCAGGGTCAGTTCACGTGGAAGGAAGTGGCATGGTTATTTGGGGAAGCATGGAAAATGGTCAGCACAAATGATGAAAATTGGGTAATATATGGGCTAATATTTTATGGATGTGTGGTACACTCTGGAGCATTCATCAATGCAAAGGCTAGGTTTGGAGGGACACTGGGGACAATGGAAGCTGGTATCTCTGCGGAATCCTCTTTTGCTGCATACTCGGCATCTTTTTTGGAATCTTCGGCCTGTTTCAGGCGGGGGAATGTTGTCCGGGAAGTGGCGCTCATGAAGTCGGCTAACCACATCAGAGTGAATGTTTTCTGGGGGGGGGGGGCTTTCTGGATAAATGAGGGAAGTGACAACTTCTTCTATGAATTTTAGGAAGGTGGCAGGGTTTTCTGTGGATTTAGTGAAGATTATGTAGGCATTGTACATGACCAAATTAATTAGATAAAGTTCTATCTTCTTGTACCAGAACCGGGACCTCCTTATTGCCAAATAGGGTTGAATTATTTGATTGTTGAAATCCACCCCCCCATCTAGAGATTGTAATGTGTAATGGATGTAAAGATGCTTGAAAAGGGGCAAAAAGGATATGGTATCCTTTGTTGAGCAGTGGGTAGGCCAGGTTCCATACAATTTTACCAGATTGCCCATGTAGGTCGGGCACTCAGGAGCTGGAGCTGGGAATCTCTTCCTTCATATATGGCTCTCTCACAAAGTTTATATAATTTAATTCCATATTTGGCCCTTTTGCTAGGAATATACTGCTTTATTCCTAGCTGACCTGAAAAGGGTACCAAGGACTCATCCACACAAATATGCTGCTCGGGGACATAGAGTTCTGAAAATCGTTGGGAAAATAAATTTATGAGTGGGCAAATTTTATTTAAGTTATCGTAATTTGGATGATTACGGAAAGGGCACTGAGTGTTGTTGATGAAATCAAGGACTCTCATTATCATTTTGTATCGGGACCTGGACATTATGGAAGAATAAATGCCCATGGGGTGGGTGGACCAGTAGGCATTTAGTTCATTTTTTTTGTAATCCCCGTGTTTATTGTGAGACCCATAAACACTTTGAACTCTTCCAATGTCACATCTCTCCATTCAAATGGACGGGCATATGATGATTGGGGGTTGTTTGAAATAAATTGCTGGGCATATAAATTGGTCTGGTCCACGATAAGCTGAAGAAAAGTGTCGGGCAAAAATAGAGAAAAAAAAATGTATTTCTTTGAAATTTTGGATATTGACCTGCACACCTGGCTGTGCAGTGAAAGGGGGAATTCTTGCTGCTTCCGAGCTGGAAGGCAGCCATGTTGGGTTGGTGTGTAGCAGCCCTGGCTCTTGGGGGACATGGTACTCCAATACTGGTACTTGGGCGTGATGTGGCAGCGCTGGTACTGGGCATTTGTTCCCGGGGCCTATCGCTGGTGGCAGTGCTTGTACTGGGCCTCGGAATGTGATCCTGGTTGCTAGCGGCAGCGCTGGTACTTGGCCTGGCAATGTGATCCTGGTTTCCAGAGTGCCATGCCCTTTTAGGAGGGACCCATTCTTCCACGGATTCATTTTCTGATCAGCTGCTGCCAATTGGTTCAAATGCAAAATCTGTTTCGGAATCAGAATAGGTATCAGATTCTGATGAGAGCTCCCCGTTGCTCTCATCAGTCATTGAGAGGATCTGGAATGCCTCCTCACTGGTATAAACTTGTTTGGACATGGCTGTGCAACGGGTGGCAAGTAACGGTAGCTGATGGACTGTACGACGGGTGGCAGATGGGTGACAGGTGACGGTCATTGATGGGCTGTGCTATGGAAGGCAGGTGAGAGTCACTGATGGGCTGTGCAATGGATGGCAGGTGACTTTCACTGATGGGTGATGATGGTCACGTACGGGTGATTGGCGATGGTCACTGATGGGTGACGGGTGTCTGGCGGTGATCACTGATGGGTGACAGGCGGTGGTCACTGATGGGTGGTGGTCACTGATGGGTGACAGGTGGTGGTCATCGATGGGTGACGGATGACAGGTGATGGTCACTGATGGGTGACAGGCGGTGGTCACTGATGTGTGATGGGTGTCTGGCGGTGGTCACTGATGAGTGACAGGTGGTGGTCACTGATGGGTGACAGGTAATTGGTGGTTGTCACTGATGGGTGACAGGTGGTGGTCACTGATGGGTGACAGATGACAGGTGGTGGTCACTGATGGGTGACGGGTGGTGGTCACTGATGTGTGATGGGTGTCTGGCGGTGGTCACTGATGAGTGACGGGTGACAGGTAGTGGTCACTGATGGGTGACAGGCAGTGATCACTGATGTGTGACAGGCGGTGGTCACTGATGGGTGGCAGGTGGTGGTCACTAATGGGTGACAGGCGGTGGTCACTGATGTGTGACGGGCGACAGGTGGTGGTCACTGATGGGTGACAGGCGGTGGTCACTGATGGGTGACAGGTGGTGGTCACTGATGGGTGATGGATGACAGGTGGTGGTCACTGATGGGTGACAGGCGGTGGTCACTGATGTGTGATGTGTGCCTTGCGATGGTGACTGATGAGTGACGGAAAACAGGTGGTGGTTACTGATGGGTGACAGGCGGTGATCACTAATGTGTGACAGGCAGTGATCACTGATGGGTGACAGGCGGTGGTCACTGATGAGTGACAGGTGGTGGTCACTGATGGGTGACGGGTGACAGGTGGTAGTCACTGATGGGTGACAGGCGGTGGTCACTGATGGGTCACGGATGACAGGTGGTGGTCACTGATGGGCGATGTTTCGCTTTCATCTAGATAGCAAGGTTACTTTGCGGTATAAGCAAGGAAGTTTAGACCGGTTTTGTGTATTAATGAGCTTTTACTGAACAAAAATGCTGTACATACAAAACTATTACAATATTAGGAATACAAATCAAGACTGACAGATCTCTATAACAAATTAACAACCTAGCCAACAAACAAACTATAGAAATACACTTAAATGTTACTTAGCTTCAATTACTGTATTCGTGATCTCCGTTGATAACGATTTTCTGGAGACCAGGCACTTTTATTTATGATGACCCTTTCGATGCTAATCCATGGTGAGAGTGAGCTCTGATTGAGCTGCTCTTCTGGCAACATTTATATGGGCTCAGTTTGTTTACCATGGTTACAAACCTTGACGACGGACTAACCGATAAAATATCTAAATGCCTGTATTCCCAAATTCTACCTCAAGACTCTGCCATTACAAATATACAATTGTTTACAGTATCTATAGAGACAACTGTCAAACCGTAAAACAACAATGCTAACAAACTCATTTACCTTAACAATCAACTGACAACTGTCCCATTGTTTCAGGACAGCCTGTGTTACCAAGGCATTTGTTTGAGAAGCATCCTCAAACAAACCTGATCTGTTAAAATGAGTCTGATAGATAAATCATTTGTTCATATAAAATATATTTTATATCAAACGCAACACAGGCGACAGGCGGTGGTTACAGAAAGCCATTTCCTGCTTCATGGGAGGAAATTTAGACTTTATTCCCCAGAACAGCAGAATTAGTCGTACCTGGGGTTTCAGGGATGCTTACTTGCTGTGCCATACTACAACTGTTACAGAATTACCTCAGATGTTCGGTCGACCAAGTCCAGCTACAATTCTAGAGTCTCCCCTTTGGACCCTGCACATCTCTCAGAGCCCTCACAAGGGCTCGGATCACTATCCAAGCTTCTTTACGAGAACTGGATCTCAGTTCTTATCACTAATGAGACAATATCCTCTTTGTATCAGAAGATCCAGCCCAGCTAGTGGAACACAGATGCTGTGACCTACACTATCAAGATATAGTTGGATGGTAGATCATCAAAGGAGTCATCTTTTCTGTAGTTGAGGCGCCTTATTCAACAACGCTAGGGGGACATTGTCCCTGCCATCTCAGAAAGAGTGGGCGATCATTCAGAAAATAAGGTCCTAACAGCCTCGAGCTAACTCATCTTAATTTATTATTTCTGTCTACTTGTATCCAGAAGATGGACACATGGATACCTAAGGCACCTTTTATCTAGAATTCCTGAAACAATGGAATAAACCATCTTTCCCAGTATATCAAACAAGTCTGATGCACAGGGGTCTGCACTAGTGGACAAAGTGGGAGATGCTTGTAAAGCCACGTCCATTAAGGCATGTCTTCTGGACCACAGTTACCACAGACGCCAATGCAATAGGCTAGGAGGCACATTGCAACAACATATTGGTCGAGAGACGGGCGTTGAATACGGCAGACATCATTGCAAAGATCCTGGAAATCCAGGTGGCTTATCTCTTATTGATGGCATTGCTCTCATATCAAGGACAAATTCGTTCTGAATCGAATAGACAATAGAGCTGCAATATCATACATACATCACCAAGGCGGAACCACAACAGTTCCTTACTGAGGGAAGTGGAACCCATCTTCATTTGGGCATAGGGGAATCTGAAGGACCTAAGAATAGTCCATCTTTCAGCCCACTTAAACACAGAGGCTGATCACCTATCCCAAGGATTCCTGCATCCCATGGAATGGTCCCTACAGCTGAAGTTATTCAGTTTGATTGTGGGCCAGTGGGCCTTTCCTGGACTGCATCCTTTTGCTACAGCAACCAATACCAAGCTGCAGAGGTTTATTTCACATCTACCTCACCCTTGGGCAGAAGCAATAGATGCCCTGTCATGTCATTGGGCATGCAATCTAGTTTAGGCTCATCCAGCCTCCTAACTCAAAAATTCTCGAGCTTGCAATATCAACAATAATGATGATAATAGTCCTGCCATATTTGCAGGAAGACCCATGATTTCCTATTGTCCAGCTTCCGGTAAAGGCATCACACCCATCAGAATCCTTGCAGATTGAATCTTCACATTAGGATGTTACAACACAGAGGCTTTAATCATTAGAATGTTCCTTCAACTCTGCTCAAAACACAGGAGCCTTTAGATCTTTCACTAACGGCAAAACTTCAATCCTGATGTACCCTCTTCCTCCCAACATCTTGACTTCCTGCAAGCAGACCTTGACTTAGGATTAGGTATCTTAAAGTTATAGCTGGTGACAATTTCTGCTGTGACAACAAGAGGTGGGTTGAAGATCCTTTAATAACCAAAATCTTCAAGGCAGTCAAGAAGATAAGCCCACCTGTTAAAACAAGTCTTTGCCACTTGAGAGCTCTCTATCACTCTGGAACTCCTATCCAAATAGCTTTTTGCCCCATCTGATTCAGCAACCTTGTGGAAACTATTTGTCACAACTCCTGGGGTCTGGTGACAGGTGCATACCACTGGAGTGCGAATTGCCCCAAGGTTAGTGTAACACACCACAAGGTTGTGGACCTATGGCCGACTGCTGCTAAGTAGTAGCTGATATGGGGAGAGGGCCCCTGGAGCACGGACACTGAAACACAGGGAGCTAGTGCATCGGTTTCCCCAGGGCACAGAATCTAAGAGCCAGTGGGTGTTCACCAGAGCCTCTAGTGGTGAGGATAGGTTTGGCTGCAACTGGATTCAGGTTGCGGCCCCGAGGTCCCCTAGCTCCCACTCAGGCTGGCTACAGGTGGAAAGAGGGGAAGCAGCAGAACAGGAATAGCAAGAATAGTCAGAGGAATAGCAAAGGGTCAGGGCAACAAGCAGACAGGAGAAACCGAGAACAAGACGAAGATCGAGGTATCAGGCAGGAAGGGATAGTCAGACAAGCCAAAGATCAGAACACAGATAAGACTCAGAGCAAATGAAGGAGACAACCAAACACGGACAAACATTGATCAGCAATGCAGCCCTGCACTGCCAGGTGTTATATCCTGTTACCAATTAAGAGCTGGGGTGGAAACTAGCTGAGGAGGGCCTACTAAAGCACACAGGTGAGGGAGGCCCATCCTTTAACTGCACACATGTAGCAAGGTAGGCAACAGATAAGACATATGCTTGCTGGTTACATTACACTATTCTTTTTTGCAATGGCAACAGGCTGGGAAGTATCAGAGCTTCAGGTATTATTTTTTATACTCGGATAGAGTGGAATGTAGAACGGTACATCAATTCATCCCTAGGTTCTCCTCTTACTCTACTATCTCTGAGCCTTGGGCCCTGCCAATCTTTTTCAGATCCAATTTTGACCTTCTTCATGAAGACGAAATTACTTCTGTACTAGGACACTATTCTTCAAGCCACAACTCCCTTCAGACTTTCATCTAACCTATTTGTAATACTCAAAAAAAGAAGCATCATCTGGGGCGGAGGCCTCCGGAATGTGGCCCTCCAGCCATTCCAGAACTACAGTATCCATCATCCCTAATCATGTCTGTGAATATCTGAGCTTTACAATACTTCATGGGTCATGTGGTTCTATGGCAGCTGTGGAACCATAGTTTCATGGATAACCAAATTGATTAAGACATACAGGGCTAGGGGTCTAGAACCCCCTCTTCAATTGGGCTGTATGCTACCTGGTTGTTTTTCTGCTTCTTGGACAGCCAGAGCGATCCATCAAAATGATCTACAGGGTAGCATCATGGTCATCTCAACATGCATTTATGAGACGTTACAGAGTAGACCCGGCAACTCTCATCTGTAGAAACTGGCAAACAGACTATCAGGCAGGCTTTTGCCTAGTTTAAATCCTTTTTTCAAATAAATCTTTTTCTCATCATCCCACCCATTTTAGCTAGTTATTTGTTGCAGGTATGCTGCCATGGAGGCTCCAGGAAAACAGAAAATTGTATCATACTTACCGTAATTTTTGTTTTCCTGGTGCCTATTCATGGCAGCATACAAACCTACCACGGGTATACTATATTACATAGAATGCTGAGAGTTGCTTTTATACTATTTACTGGTCCTGAGGGAGGAGCCAGGTGGAGCCTGTGTCACAGGTATGCTGCCATGGATAGGCACCAGGAAAATAAAAATTACAGGAAGTATGATACAATTTTCTGTTTTCCTGTTATCTGAATTTGCTGTCTTTTCACTTGCTGAAAAGGTTGTCCCTCGTTCTTAGACAGACATGCCTAGACCTGCCCAGCCCTACCACCCTCCTATCCTTCAGAGAACATGATCCCCTCCTGTCTTCATAGCCTTGTTCTGGCTGGCAGCTTCTCCTGAGAGAGAGAGAGGGGGAGGAGCAAGCTTTGGAAGTGTGTTATGTTTGCTAGAAACGGTAAGATTACAATGCAGCATGCTGCAGATTGTAGTGTAGAACCATGTGGTTGTTTCTGCATGGCACTGTGATGGGCACTGTGTGCACAGTGTAGCACACACCCACCTGCTGTTAACCGAGGGGGGAGTTGGGGAAGAAATTAAAGAAATAAGGTACAAAGGAACATATGTGTGGCAGGATACAGATCTATTTTTATCGCTCATTACATGTAAGGCTCAGTTTCCACTAGTGCAACTTGTCATGCAACTTTTGACACAAAGTCACATGACAAGTCACAGTCCATTGATTTCAATGGCAAATGTTCCCATCTATGTGACTTTGAAAATCAGCGACTTTGAAAAGGTGCCTGCACTACTTTGATGTAACTTTTGATGCGATTTTAATCCAGAGATTGTAAAGTTGGATCAAAACTGCACTCAAAGTCGCACTCTAAATCGCACACCTATGGCAGTAGTGAAAACATAGCCCAAGGCTAGATTGCGACTTGGATGCGACTGAGTGCAGCTTTGATCCAACTTTAAACACTCTGGATCAAAGTTGCATCAAAAGTTGCATCAAAGTAGTGCAGGTACCTTTTTAAAGTTGCTGATTTTTAGTCGTATAGATGGGAATGGGTACCATTGAGATCAATGGGCCGTGACTTGTCATGCAACTTTGTGTCCTAAGTTGCATGTAGGGTTGCCACCTCATCCCTTTAAACCCGAACACACATTAATTACACAGGTTCTGTGGCTGATTATGGTGGTAATTAAACTCACGTGGTGCCTTATGTGCATTAACTGCTTAACAACCGCCCCATAGACAATTGACGTCTACAGGGCGGTTGCTTAATTCTGGGAGGACGTCTATTGACGTCCTCCCAGAATCGCGCTTCCCGCGCGCCCCCTGGGGCACGCACACGGGAACATCCGTGACCGTCGGGTCGGGGGGACCCGACTGATCACGGATCGTGGTGAATGGCCGCTGTGCGCGGCCTTTCACCACGTGATCGCGCCGTCAAATGACGGCGCGGTCACATGTAAACAAGCCGGCGCTTCCGCCGGCTTCTCTCTCCTCTCCGCACCGATCGGTGCAGTGTGAGAGGAGAGAGGGGGAGAGAGGTGGTGCTGCAGCGCTGTGGGCGATGTGTAATGCCCACAGCGCTGCCTAGTGACAAAATACTCCCCCCACCATCTATTTACCACCCACCCACCACCCCCCAGCCACCATCAGCCACCCACCACCCACCCAGCCATCATCAGCCACCCACCACCCACCCAGCCATCCACCCCCCACCCATCCTCACTCAATCCATCCTCACCCACCCACCCATCCATCCATCCATCCATGCTCACCCATCCATCCATCCAGCCATGCATGCTCATCCACCCAGCCGTGCTCACCCATCCAGCCATGCATGCTCATCCACCCAGCCGTGCTCAGACCTACCCACTCGTGCCGACCCACCTACTCGTACGTAC
>BLSH010314810.1:26907-56963 GCA_018402905.1 Glandirana rugosa | reverse complement strand
AAATAAGGGAAAACAGACTTATTATAAAAATACGCAAAAAAGTAGGGACCTCGATTCGGACAATTCAGTATAATTCAGCTGAAAGCTGGAACGGAGACTAGGGAAGGAAGACACAGACTACAAGCCCACGCGTTCCCACGACACACGTAGGCGAGCCAACTACGACGTTTGGGGAACCGTCGCAGTGGTCGCCGGGTATAGCGGCGGAGGAGGTTCAGGTACCCGACAAACGACGAAGGGGCCTACGCGCACCGCAACGGATACGGCGACACGTGGTACCCCAAACATCAAGGTGGGGACCGCCCTCACCTCGCAGCTTACTGCAGCGACGGGTCGGCTCGCACGCGCACAACACAGACAAACGGTCCGACTTTGACCCTATGTAGGACCGTAAATCGCACAGCAGTGTAGGATCAAAGTAGGACCGTTTTTTTGTCGGATAGTGTGAACCCAGCCTTATAGTGGCTTGCGTGTGCGGCGTGTGACGTAACACGCGCACGCTCGGCTGGGCAGCGACGTCATTCGACGCTCCACTCCCGCCAGGGGTGGAACTACAAACCCCATGGTGCACAGCGGCATAGGCAACGCCACGCGCATCCGGGGAAGCAGCAAACAGCCCATGGACTTGGAGGAGGCGGCGATATGGGCCGCTGGTGACGCTGCCAAGGGGTTTGCAGCATCAACCGAGCGGATGCACACAGCACCCTTGCGCACCCGAACATCAGACACAGAAGGAAGGGATCAGAGGCAAGGTCGAAAGTCGACTTAATATGACTTAACAGGCTTAGCTCCAGGGATGAAAAAACGCATAAAAATATTATTCAGACAAAAGGGAATAAATGTAAGGATAAATAAACAATATGAAATACAAATTACACTACTAAAGAGTACAGCAATCATACCACATAGCAAGAATAAAGCATATAAATGAGCCCCAAAAGATACATATTCATTGAGGAGCATATATACAGACTTTGAAGGGATTATAATGTACAATCCAAGATACATAAGACATTGAGCAAAAATAACCCAATCTATTCCACCAAAATATTAATTTAAAGAAAAAAATTTCCAGCACGTGTGTAGCGCGTGCATTACAGAAAATCATGCACCAAAGTGCTTGTATCAATGTATATACCAAGCACACGGCTAGTAAAACAAAAAGTAGGGAAAATGCTAGTACCCTACCAAAAAGAGCCTATATGAGTGATGCAAAACTTATGTTTTTATTTAAACCAAAATATGTGGTGGCACGCATGTGTGTTATATGAATGATGCAAAACGTGTATTTTCATTTAAACCGGGGAATGTGGTGGCACGCAAATGATGGATCCACCTCGCCACCTCGAGTGCCCAAGGGTATGTGTTGGAGGGCCGCAAATTTCACCACTTTCGAATCGAAGTGGTGAGATTTGGCTACATGCAAATTTAAAGCAGTAGTTGTTTTCTTCTTGTAGAGAGGTATGATGTGATCTTTAACGCGTTTGATGAATGGTCGCTTTGTTTTTCCAATGTAGAAAGCACCGCAGGTGCAGGAAGCAAGATACACTACTCCCGCCGCCTGGCAAGTGACATGATGTTTAATACCATGCCATTGTCCATTGGGCAGGAGGATTTGGTCCGAGTTCACTATATATGAACAAAATTGGCACCTGCCACAGGCATATGTGCCAGTTTTGACATGTTCAGTGGTTTTGGGTCCCTCAAGGTGGCTTTTCACCAGTTTATCCTTCAAGGAACGGGCACGTTTGAAAGTTATCTGGGGGTGGGGGTGGATGTGTGGAGCAATTTGCGAATCAGCTAGTAGAAGTGGCCAGTGCTTTTCTATAATTGACCTAACCTGTCTATGTTGGTTTGAATATTGATTTATGAATCTAACCGAATTTGAATCTTTCCTAGTTTTGTGAGAATATATCAAAGATTCTCTGTTGTGTAAATTACATTTCCGATATGCTCTCTTCAAACAGGACCGACTATAGCCACGAGCTCACAGTCTAGTGCGTAATTCCTGTGCTGCTTTGCAATAGTCAGAATCCGAGGAACAATTGCGCCTTATCTTCAGGTACTGACTGTATGGAATGCTATCCAACAGGGGTTTGGGATGAAAACTATGTGCATTTAGGCTAGTGTTACCTGCTGTAGGCTTTCTAAATAAAGTTGATCCCAGCATACCATTACGGTCAATGAATATCTCCGAATCTAAGAAAGTAATTCTACTCTGGTTACACTCAATTGTAAACTTCAAATTAAAATTGTTATTTGAAATTATGTTCTCGTTCAAAAAATTTTTATTAAAGAAAAAAATGAGCATACAAACAGGTGCGTACATTGTTACACAATTCAAGGTAAAACAGTGAGACTTAGGTAATGAGGGGAACAACCTCTACTATCCGTACCTAGCAAAGTGATATGGTTAACAGTAGCATATAGAACAGTAAATACGGAGACATACAGGTTTATAGTCCTGGATAAGTAAAACTTTCCATAAGTATTTAATAAGAGGTACATCTAGTGTGTGATGTGTTGGCGCTCTTATTAGGTACAGCAGTGTGTGCCTTCTATACTGTCTACCTGTTATTCGGACCTTGTAGACGGTAAGAGTAGCTGAGCAACTCAATATAGGTTGTCTCGGGTGTTATTTGAAATTATGTTCATGAAATTCGTAAGTTGTTCACGGGTACCTGTCCAAATGAATAATACATCATCTATGTATTTATGCCAGGATACTATGTGGCACAGAAGGGGCATTATATCATGATATTTATGATGTAAGGTTCCTGAATCCTTCCCAGCGCGTTTTGCCCTAATGGGCATCTTCAGGGGACTGTAGAGACGCTGGAATGCATGGTAACTATTGATGAAATTGAGGACGCTGTAATCTACTTCACAAGGAATAGTACAAAGACCCTACCACATCCAGGGCTAAGGGGGTCCAAAAATACTAGTTACACCCAACCAGGATGGTGACTTTAACTGGTATAGCTGATACACAGGTGACCCCTGATTAGATGGTGTGGTCATCCAAAACAAAAGAGAGGACTGGTTGGTGCGGCCACCCCCGTAATACACAGACTGGCAGTATCCCGGTAGAGAGGCCAATGAACAAGATTAATCTATTGATAAAAGGTTCTTGCAAATCTTAAAATGACTGCCTCCACTTATTACCGTCAAAAAAGACCATGGGAATCAGCCCAGGAATGGGTAAAAACAAACAGCCAAACAGCACACAGACTAATCGCACTTGACTTCACTCCAGAGTGCACGGACGGGGTCTTGCAGCATTACATTGGTTTCTGAGGGGTTATCTTTGGCTGTTTGTTTTTACCCATTCCTGGGATATGTTTTCCAGAGGGGGTTTGATCAGCACCGTCTAAAGTCCCAACTGTTTGCTTTTTGAATCTGTTGCTAGTATCTGAAATATCAAACTCTACCTCCTCTTCCTCACTATCATTTGAGGAGAGCACATACTCACAATCCCAGTTTTGGGATGTGACTATGGCACGTTCCTGGCTTTACTTACAGGTTTATGGCCTTCCTTTTCCTTAAGGCATTAATTGATTTGGTTACGAGGACTGCACACTGCTCTTGCAAATCACCAGCCCGACTAGCAGATGAGCGTACACACTCTGAAGCAACTACTAGCTGGTCTTTTAATACCTTCATTTCTGTCTCTGCCTTCTCCCTCCTTTGTGATTCAGTATAGAGCATGAAGAAAGTACCAACCCACTATGGACACTGTCCTCTTCTTTGCTTTACTTAAATCCAACCCCTTAAAGTGTTTGTGAATGCACATAATTAAGTCACGATTACAGACGCAGGCAGCGAGGAGGGGGAGAGATGAGAGCAGGGCTGCTGACGTCACAGACAACAGTGGTCAGGGCTCAGAATGCAGAGAGGGGGATACAGGGAGTGTCAGTTTTTTTACAGTATAGAGGGGAGGCAGATATACATGGCACAAAGCACTGTGCTGTATAATCTGCTTTAAGGGGCCAGGATCTGTATTTTTTATTTTTTTTGGGGTTAACAAACGCTTTAAGGCTGAAATCTAGAAAATGATCTGAGACTTTTATCACCCCAAGTCTTATTCAAGAGAGATGCATACTTTGCAAATTCTTTAGCAAGAGGTTCTCACTCATTGTCTCTGGCCCAGACAGGTAAGCTGTACACCAGAACCCTCTGCAGCCTTTCCTAAATAGCTTACGTAGCATTTTTGCCTAGCACAAACTACACAACACACCACAGAAAACAGGTCTCCTTCAGTTGAACTTTAGCGCAATTATTTTGGACGAGCCACCAATAGTTTTGCTTGTGTCTATCTAGCAAGGTTACTTTGCTTTATAATCATTAGTTCAGTGTGTAAATGTGTTTTTACTTTACAAAAATGCTGTACATACAAAACTATTACAATATTAGGAATACAAATCAAGACTGGCAGATATACAGTACCTCACAAAAGTGAGTACACCCCTAACATTTTTGTAAATATTTTACTATGTATATATATGTGACAACACTGAAGTGACACTTTGCTACAATATAAAGTAGTGAGTGTACAACTTGCATATTAGTGTAAATTTGCTATCCCCTCAAAATAACTCAACACACAGGCATAAATGTCTAAACCGCTGGCAACAAAAGTGAGTACACCCCTAAGTTAAAATGTCCAAATTGGGCCCAATTAGCCACCCCCCGTTGTCATGTGACTTGTTAGTGTTGCAAGTTCTCAAGTGTGAATGTGGTGTAGGTGTGTTAAATTTGCCACTGCAACATCTTCGTTCCAAGGTAAGTATTTTATAATGCACTGCATACTAGCTCATTATGCTTTTGCTTTGCAGGTTTTTGTTTTTTTTGGGGGGGGGCGGACTTTACAACCACTTTAACTCCAGTTACTGTATGTTCGTGATCTCCGTTGACAAGGACTCTGGCTTTTTAAGCAGTTTTTTGGAGATCAGGTATCTTCTTCTTGGTTGGTACAGACTTTTCCTGGTTCTATTGCATAATAAAGTACTTCAGGACTTGCATCATGCCTTAAGACCAAAAAGGACTCATCATGCCTTAAGACCAGAAGGATTTTATTATGCAGTAGAACCAAGAAAAGTCTGTACCAGCCAAGAAGAAGATACTTGATCTCCAAAAAAACTGCTTAACCACTTGCCGACCGCGTATAGTACACATACGGTGGCAAATTGGCATGATAGCGCAAATCGCTGTTTATAAACAGCGATCGGTGAATTGTGAGCGTGCGCATGCTCCGTGAGCGTGCCCGCGAGTTGGGCGGACTCAATGTCCGCCGGGGACCTGCAATCGCCGGTGAGAGAGGAAGAATGGGGGACATGGTGGTTCCCTGTTCTGACAGGCGGCATGACACAGATCTACTAATCCCTTTACTCGGATCAGTTAGATCTGTTATGCCCCTGCCAGCCCAGCCCCATACATTTAGAACACAATGAGGGGACACAGTTAACCCCTAGAGCGCCCCCTACAGGTTAACCCTTTCCCTGCCAGTGACATTGATACAGTAATCAGTGTTTTTGTTCTTTAGCTAGCTGCATAAATGTCAATGGTCCCAAAAAGGTGTCAAAAATGTCCGCATGTCCACCACAATGTCGTAGTCCCAATAAAAATCGCAGATCGCTGCCATTACTACTAGAAAAAAAAAGTGAAAACGCCATAAATTCTCATTGTTTGTAAATGCGGCAACTTTTGGCAAAACCAATCAATATATGCCGACTGCGTTTTTTTTTTACCTAAAATACGTAGAAGAGTACATTTTGGCCTAAATTGATGAATAAATTTGTTTTTTTATGGGTTTTTTTGGATATGTAGTAAGAAATATTGTTTTCTTTTTCAAAAAAACTTTTTTTTTTATAGCGGTGATCAGAAGTGATGCAGAGGTGATCAAATATCACCAAAAGAAAGCTCTATTTGTGGGAAAAAAGGATGTCAATTTAGTTTGGGTACAACATCGCAAGACCGCGCAATTGTCAGTTAAAGCGACGCAGTGCCGAATCACAAAAAGTGCTCTGGTCCTAAAGTGGGAAATTCTTCCAGGGCTGAAGGGGTTAAGAAGCTTGAGTCCTCGTCAACGAAGCTCACAAACACACAGTAACTGTAGTGAAGTAACCTTTAAGCCTTTTTCTACTGTTACATACCATAGTTTCTGCTTATTTGCTAGGCATCTTGCTTGATATATCTGCCAGTCTTGATTTGTATTCCTAATATTGTAATAGTTTCATATGTACAGCATTTTTTTTAAAGTAAAAGCATATTTACACACTGCAAAGATCTGAACTTCCTTGCTTATGCCACAAAGTAACCTTGCTAGATAGACACAAATAAAAATGCGTGTGACACTTTTCGATGGATTGATTTGGTTGCACAGTTTGCAGTGATTTTTTATTGCAGGGTTAACTTCCATTGTGTCTTCATAATCAGAATGAAGTTTCCTGCTTATTAATTTATGTGTGAAGTTGGGTGGTTGTCTGAATGTCAGTATTGGGGGTTGTTGGAATATTTCTTTCAGAGTGCCATCCCCTGTTATAATGGGTTATAGATCTTTGATTATCTTTCTTTATCCCTTATAGTGCTGGATTATATGTGGTTACTAGGGGTACACAGATTTGCTTTTTTCTCTATGTGTTGAAGTAGATTTTCTCTTCGGGTTTTCAAGCCTGTTTATGCTGGCATTGATGGTTTTGCCTTTGTAACCTTTCTTATGGAAGGAGTCTGTCGGGTCACCCAAGGCCAGGTGACAGATGCACACCGTTGGGGATAGGAGCGCAGTGCTAAAGTTGTGGACCCTTCCGCTGACTGCTGCAGATGGAGCTTTGGGTGGCTCAGGAAAGCAGGTCCACTAGAACACTGACACGGATTATATAGCGAGCTAGAGGATAAGATTCCCCAGGGAGCACAGTCTAAGAGCCAGCAGGTTTTCAACAGAGCCTCTGATGGTGAGGATGGACTTTGCTCCAGCTGACTACAGGTCATGGTCCAGGACAACAAGGGATAGTCAGGAGGACAAGCCCAAGGTCGGAGCAACAAGCAGACGGATACAGGAGAACACTCCAAAGGTTGGGGTGTTAAGCAGACAGGGATAGTCAAAAGAACAAGCCAAGGTCAGTAAATGGAATCAGACGTAGAGCACACGGCAAAAAACACACAGGAGGCCTAACACACTAATGTTGATTGGTAAGGCTTGGCTTGCAGTGCAAAGGGTTAAATAGTGTTTCTTGTTAGAGGCTGGGTGGAGCCATGCTTGAGGGAAGACTACTGTACCCGGATCAGATTGTATGCACCCCTGAAATCTAACTTAGTAAAAATGGAGTCACCTTCCAATCTGTCCAATAGTACAGATATTAAGGGTAAGGGGTATTGATTTTTGATAGTCATGGCGTTTAAGCCTCGATAGTCAATGCAGGGCCTTAAAGTACCATCTTTTTTAGTAACGAAAAAGAACTCTGCTCCCGCAGGCGATGAGGACTTCCAAATGAACCCTTTCTTTAGATTTTCAGCGACATACTCTGACATGGCCTGGGTCTCTGGGATGAACAGTGGGTAGGTACGACTCCTGGGCAGAGTTGCTCCGGGAACAAGGTCAATAGCACAGTCAAAGGACCTGTGAGAAGGAAGTACCTCAGCTGATTTTTTGCAGAACACATCCCGTAAATCGCTATATGCAGCGGGAAGAGCAGAAGATACTGAGGTGGTGGCAACAGGAAGTCTCTTCTTTTTTTTTACTGTGGTGTCCAGGAATTTGACATGTGTATTTGATTAATCCAGTTTTAGTTTGATGGGTAAAAAATGTTAAAGAGCAAAACGATTTTAGATTATCGTCATCTTCTGTCCATATGATGAAAATATCATCAATGTAGTGATAATATCTGTATGGCTTTTGTTGTATGCTGTTTAGGACTTTGTCTTCCAGGTGAGCCATAAATACGTTTGCATATTGGGGTGTCATTTTACTTCCCCTTGCAGTACCCATACACTGAAGACAGATGCCATTGTTGAACGCTAGATACATCTCTGAGTTGGTCTCAAGGCTGACTTTTCGGTATTCATGACCCAGCCTAGTTTTAAACCGTAAACACCCGTGGTGCTGCGGCAAGCCCAAAGGGCAGTGCCACAAACTGGAAATGGCGTTCTACTGCAAATCGCAGGAACCTCTGATGAGGTTGAAAGATAGATACGTGTAAATACGCATCCTTGATATCAATGGAGGCTAAAAGGTCTCCAATCTGGAGTGAGGCTACTACCGAGCAGACTGACTCCAACCGGAAGGATTGGATTAACAGATGTTGGTTCAGGGATCTTAGGTTGAAGATTGGCCTTATGCCCCGATTTGGTTTTAGAACTGTGAACAGGTTCGAATTAAACCCTGTGCCCCTTTCGGTCACAGGGACCCGTATGATCACTCCCTGTTGCACTAGCTATTCTAGTGCTTGAAACAATGAGCTTCTTTTCAAGTCAAGAAGCTTTTTATTGTCATTTTAACCATATATGGCTGATGCAGTACATAGTGTAAATGAAACAACGTTCCTCCAGAACCCAGGTGCTACATACAACATCCTAAACAACAGTCACAGAAACACAGAACCAGTAGAAAGGTCCTCGCCACATAAAGTGCATGTGTGCAACTGGTGCAAACAGTGCAGAAAGACACACAAGACAGTGCAGGACAGCACAAGACAGTGTGGAACAATACACAAAGCACAAAATAGCTCCGCCAGTAAACCTGTCCTAACCAGATAAGGTACACAGTAGAAGAAAATGTAAACAATACTATTTCAGATTAAAACCTACAGCAGCAACAAAGGTAAAGTGAACAGTGACTGGAAAAATTGTGGACAGAATATTTATGCGAAATAGCAAATGGCAGTGATCCTGGAAGATGTGAAAAAAAATAGCATGTAAACATTTTTGTGTTAGTGAATTAGTGTGAGTGGTACTGAATGATGATGTTGAGTCCGGTTTGCACAGATCAGTCACACAGAGTTCCGTTCAGCTCTTTGTTGAGGAGCCTGATGGCTTGAGGAAAGAAACTATTGCACAGTCTGGATGTGGCGGCCCGAATGCTTCGGAACCGCTTCCCTGATGGTAGGAGAGTGAAGAGTGCGTGTGATGGGTGTGTGTGGTCATCCACAATGCTGTGTGCTTTGCGGATGCAGCGTGTGGTGTAAATGTGCATGATAGAGGGGAGAGAGACTCCGATGATCTTCTCAGCTGTCCTCACTATCCTCTGAAGGGTCTTGCGATCCGAGACGGTGCAATTTCCAAACCAGGCAGTGATGCAGCTGCTCAGGATGCTCTCAATGGTCCCTCTGTAGAACATGGTCAGAATGGGGGGAGGGAGGTGAGCTCTCCTCAGCCTTCTCAGAAAGTAAAGACGTTGCTGGGCTTTTTTGGTGATGGAGCTGGTGTTGAGTGACCAGGTGAAATTATCCGCCAAGTGAACACCAAGGTATTTGGTGCTCTTGACGATCTCCACTGAGGATCCCCCAATGATCAGTGGAGAATGGTCGCACTGTGTTCTCCTGAAGTCAACAACCATCTCTTTAGTTTTGTTGACGTTCAGAGACAGGTTGTTGGCTCCACACCAGGCTATTAACCGTTTTACCTCCTCTCTGTATGCTGACTCGTCGTTCTTGCTGATGAGGCCCACCACAGTCGTGTCATCGGCGAACTTGATGATGTGATTCGAGCTGTGCATTGGGTCAGCAGAGTGAACAGCAGTGGGCAGAGCACACAGCCCTGAGGGGCTCCAGTGTTCAGTGTGGTGGTGCTGGAGATGCTGTTTCCGATCCGGACTGACTGAGGTCTCCCAGTCAAGAAGTCCAGGATCCAGTTACAGAGGGAGGTGTTCAGGCCCAGTACGCTCAGCTTCTCAAACAGATGCTGAGGGACAATCATGTTAAATGCTGAACTAAAGTCTATGAACAGCATCCTTGCATAAGAGTCTTTGTTGTCTAGGTGGTTGAGAGCCAGATGAAGGGTTGTGGAGATGGCGTCGTCCGTGGATCGATTTGGACGATACGCGAACTGCAAGTGGTCCAGTGCGGGTGGAAGCTGGGTCTTGATGTGCTTCATGACGAGTCTGTCGAAGCATTTCATCACGACGGGTGTGAGAGAAATGGGACGATAGTCATTGAGGCAGGAGACAGTCGACTTCTTTGGCATGGGAATGATGGTCATTGTCTTGAGGCACGTAGGAACAGTGGTGCTGCTCAGGGAGATGTTGAAGATGTCGGTGAAGACATCTGCTAGCTGATGTGCACATTCCCTGAGCACTTTGCCAGGGATGTTGTCTGGTCCAGCAGACTTCCGTGGGTTAACTCTGCACATAGTTTTCCTCACTGCAGCTGTGGTTAGACAGAGCACCTGGTCACTGGGGGGAGGGATGAACTTCCTCACCCCATGTTATTCTGCACCTCGAACCGGGCGTAGAAGTCATTCAGCGCATCTGGGAGGGAGGCATCACGGTCACAAGCAGGTGACGTTATCTTGTAATTCATGATCGCCTAGATGCCCTGCCACATGCACCGAGTGTCTCTGCTGTCTTGGAAGTGGCCGTGGATTCTCTTGGCGTGTGCGCGCTTCGCCTCTCTGATGGCACAGGACAGTTTGGCCCTTGCTGTCTTCAAGGCCACCTTGTCCCCTGCTCTGAAGGTGGAGTCTCTTGTTTTTAGCAGCGCACGCACCTTGGCTGTCATCCATGGCTTCTGGTTGAAGCGTGTAGTGATGGTCTTGGAGATGGTCACGTCATCAATGCACTTACCGATGTAGCTGATCACTGTTGACGTGTACTCCTCCAAGTTGACGAAATCACCATTGGTTGTAGCTTCCCTGAACATGTCCCAGTCAGTTCATTCAAAACAGTCCTGGAGAATGGACATGGATCCTGATGGCCAGGTTCTCACTTGTTTCCGGGTTGGTCTTGAACGCCTGCTTAGTGGTCTGTATGTTGGGATCAGCATGACAGAAATATGGTCTGAGTACCCGAGGTGGGGACAATGCTTCGCCCGGTATGCGCCCCGGATGTTAGTGTAAACAACATCCAGCGTGTTTTCTCCTCTGGTTGCAAAGTCCACATTCTGATGAAATTTGGGAAGCACAGCCCTGAGATTTGCGTGGTTAAAATCTCCGACAACAATAAACAATCCATCAGGGTGTGTGTTTTGAAGTTCGCTAATGGTCCCGTAGATCACGTTGAGCGCTTCCTTAGCATTAGCGCTAGGTGGTGGTATGTACACTCCGAGCACCATAGCAGTGGTAAATTCCCGGGGTAAGTAAAAAGGTCTACATCTCACAACAAACTCTAGCAGTGATGAGCAGTAGGTGGAAACAAGGACAGAGTTCTTACACCATTCCATATTGATGTAAACGCACAGGCCGCCGCCGCGAGTCTTACCGCACAGAGCTGCATTTCTGTCAGCACGAAACGCGGCTAGCCCGTCCAGCTGAATGGCGGCATCCGGAACCCTGTCATTCAGCCACGTCTCAGTGAACACAAAAACGCAGCAGTGTCTGTACTCACGCCGAGTAGCTTGTTGGAGTCTGATGTAGTCCAATTTATTGTACAGGGAACAAACATTTGCCAGCAGTAGAGATGGTAGAGCAGGCCGGCTAGGGTTAGCTTTTAGCCTAGCATTAGCACCCGCTCTCTTCCCGCATTTCCGCTTCCTTGCGCAGCGCTTACGATTCCCCCTCCTCTGTCCATCCGCCGCAGGCAACGCCGGGGTCTGGTGGCCTGGTTCTTGGAGCACGCCAAGGTTGCGTAGCTTCTGCCGCAGATCATCATCTATTTTGTTACATGGATTATTCCTGAGTTCTTTCAGGATATTCCGGTGGTACACAGGTTCACCGGTTGCTCCGACGTCCGTGTGTTTCCTAGGGCGGGCTGCAAACTGAAAGTAGCACCTTTTTGGGTCCGGAGTGGCCGCTGCGAGCTGCGCCACCATCTTGCCAAGCACACACAGCTGTGTGTGAGGAGAGCTGTGTGTGAGGAGATCTATGTGTGAGGAGAGCTGTGTGTGTGTGGAGAGCTGTGTGTGTGAGGAGAGCTGTGTGTGTGGAGAGCTGTGTGTGAGGGGATCTGTGTGTGAGGAGAGCTGTGTGTGAGGAGATCTGTGTGTGAGGAGATCTGTGTGTGAGGAGAGCTGTGTGTGAGGAGAGCTGTGTGTGAGGAGATCTTTTGGAGATTTTTGGAGGATCCACAGGAACACTGGATCTTAGAAACCTCCATAATTGCAGCTTGTAACCGTGGGACACTGTTGAGATGACCCACTTGTCCTGCACCACCGTTCTCCAAATTTCGGCAAACTGAAGCAGCCTCGCCCCCACCTGATAGAGTGGGGGCGTCCCCTCAAAAAGAGGACTTGGTGCCGGGTTTAGAAGAGTTCTGGACCCAGGGTTTTTTCTGGCCCTGCGGCTTGCCCCTGGCTCTAGTGTTATGTTGGCGGCGGAACTGCCTTGGCGTTGAAATACCTGAGGAGGTCCCCAGGGGACGCCTGGTCCTTCTCTTGACAGGAAGTAGAGAACTCTTCCCTCCAGAAATCTTTTGGATATATTTGTCCAGATCACCACCAAACGTTCCCTATGGAAGGGGAACCCTGCCAATAACTTCTTACAGGGCCAGTTCTTAAGCCACACAAGTCGGCGCATGTGTACAAACAGAAGAGCCAAACGAAAGACTTGCTTTATAGAATCCTTTAAAGGCATCTGCAGCAAAACACAGTGATCAAGGAATATCTGCCCTATTTTCAGCAGGATCATCCTCCTGGTTAGGCCTGTCAGGTCGTCTGACCTGGTCATTTAAGGACTGGCAGACTCCAATTGCTGTGACAGCTGGTTGAATAGCTGAACTGGCCAAAGAAAAGGAAGCCCTTAATAGTGACTCCAGTTTTTTGTCAACAGGGTCTTTCAAGCCCTGTGCGTCATCCAACAGAAAAGTTAAGTTCTTGTTTAACCACTTCCCGACCGCCGTATGCAAAATGACGGCCGGGAAGTGGCTCAGTTATCCTGACTGGACGTCATATGACGTCCTCAGGATAACAAGCCGCCGCGCGCCCGGGGGGCGCGCATCGCGGCGATCGGTGGTGTGGGAGGTCAGTCTGACCCCCCGCAATGCCGATCTTAGTAAAGTGCTTCGATCCGAAGCACTTTACCATGTGACCAGCCGTGACCACTCACGACTGGTCATTGTAGTGTAATACAGGAAAGCCGTTTATCGATCGGCTGCATTCCTGACAGGGAGGGTTTGTGCTGATGATTTATCAGCACAGCCCTCCCTCGGATCGCCACCCTAGACCACCAGGGAGCCTGCCCAGGGACCACCAGGGATGTGCCCATCCAGGACCACCAGGGAGCCGACCAGGGAGCCGATCTGCACCACCAGGGAGACCCCCCTAGACCACCAGGTAAGTGACATACTGCTCAGTGCCACCTTCACTCAGTGCCACCTTCAGATGCCACCCTAGACCACCAGGGAATGAGCCCCTATCAATGTATATGCCCACCAGTGCCCCTATCAATGCATACCAGTGCCACATATCAGTGCCCACCATTGCCACCTACCAGTGCCCATCAGTGCCACCTATCAGTGCCCAGTGCCGCCTATGAGTGCCAATCAGTGCTGTCTATTAGTGCCCATCAGTGCCGCTTAGCAGTGTCCGTCAGTGCTGCATATCAGTGCCCATCAGTGCTGTATATCAGTGCCACCTCTCAGTACCCGTCAGTGCTGCTTATCAGTGCCGCCTAACAGTGCTCATCATCGCTGCATATAAGTGCCTCATCATCAGTGCCACCTCATCAGTGCCGCCTCATCAGTGCCAATCAGTACTGCCAAATCAGTGCCCGTCAGTGTAGCCTCATCAGTGCCCACCAGTGAAGGAGAAAATTTACTTATTTAAAAAGTTTTGTGACAAAAATAGAGAATTTTATTTTTTTTTTCAAAATTTTCGGTCTTTTTTTATTTGTAGAGCAAAAAATAAACCGCAGGGGTGATCAAATACCACCAAAAGAAAGCTCTATTTGTGGGAACAAAATGATACAAACTTTGTTTGGGTACAGCGTCGCACGACCGCGCAATTGTCATTCAAAGCGCAACAGCACTGAAAACTGAAAATTGGTCTGGTAGTAAAGTGCATAGTATTGAAGTGGTTAAGGAAGAGACTGCTGCATCTACGGTTCGCATGCTGCACTTGTTAAACTTTTCCTCCATGGCATATAAAAGGGAAAATCTCTTAGGTGGAACAAAAATCCTGTCAGGATGTTCCCAATGAGCATACACCACCTGTTCCAAAAGCAGGGGCAAGGGGAAAAAGCCTGTGGAGGCTTCAGGGACCCCAAAGAGGACAAGGGAGGCTCAGAAACCTCTGCAGGCGGTAACTTAAAGGCAGAACTAACCATCTCAGGAAGAGTCTAGATCAAAAGCCTCAGTGACTGAGCGGCTGATACCAACTGGACATCTTCTGGCCCAGATTCCTCAGAACAGACTCATTTGCCTGGCCTTCTCCAAAGTCCTTAGCATTTAGCACTTGCCCTTCTTTTCAACACAATGCTGCCCCAAGTTAGGATGCTCAGGGGAGGGGGATCTTTCGCGCTTTGTGCCACCCTGCGGGATGGAGGCAGTCATGCCAGCAATCCTGTGCTCTAACTCGGCTTGGGCTGAGGACAGTTCCTCCCTGGTGATAAAGGCTGAAGCAGTAGTCTAAAAGGGGGTTGGGGTTCCCAAGTGGGATTATAGCGGTGCCAGCAGACAAAGGAATTAGTTTACACAAATATTTAAAACACATTTTGTTTTTGTCCATTAAAAAGGTACTTATATTGTATACAGAAACAAGTTAAAAAAAGGTCCAATGACAGGTACAATGGCTGTTTGTGAAATTGGTTAATGGTTTATAGGATATAAAGAGTATCTCCCAACATGTTTCGCCAAACCTGTGGCTTCCTCAGGGGATTCAATAGACCACTAATTGAAACTTTGTAAAGAAAAGAAAGAAAACAATTTACACACATATATCACTACCATGTGTCGTATAATACATGATTAACCCATATACATAACATAGTGTCTTTGCATTTGACTGGCTTACATATCCCCAACCATGCATCCAATTCCCCTCTCTCCAATACTCACCCCGTTGGGGTTCAACCAATGGACATCAGCCAAAGGGCACCCCTCACCCCAAAATGGGAGCCCAGCACCATACCATTGCAGAAGACGCAGAAAGTCCAGGCAAGTACTGAAAGAATGAATGCACAAATCTACCAGTGTGTGAATATATATATGGTATGGCTAACCCTATATGGGTAGCCTAAAAAAACAAACCATTAGAACAATTAGATACAAAAACATGCCACCTCACATTTAATAGGTGGCACAAAGTATTTATAGGCCCGCAAGGCACAAACAAGGTGTCTCAGTGAGTGCTGCACAATATAAAAGTATATAATATTATAGACTTAATAAAACAACAGAAGGGACAGGAAGCAGTGGGACTTTAATGGTGCTGGTATACCCCCAGATGAAAAGACACAACCGACACATTGGGTTAAAAAATACAACATTTAATTGGTATATATTAAAACCAACAACAAATTAGCTCCACCAAAAGGATGGAGTACTAACCTTGACAAATACATCAAAATTGCATCAAAAAGTGTAACTTATACATTCCCCTTTCTATACCACATGTTTAAATCAATAAACCAATTCATGGACAGAGATGTATGTCCCAAAGACCTAACTTGCACAAAGAGCAAATGTAAATGAGGTCCAGGGTGAGATGATTAGAGAATACACTTCCATGAATGGTTCGATGATCCTGTCCTGTCTGACGTGTTTCGCCCTAAAGAGGGCTTCCTCAGGGGATCATAGGAAGGATCCGGGTATAGAGTCACTAGATTAATAAGTACAACAATCACAAACAAAAATATAAATGTACAAAAAAGCATATCATATATGCACATATACATTACCACATTATTTTTCAAAAATCAGCAACAGAATAATATTTTATCAAGAGATATTTCATATAACACACTTGTAGTCATGTACCTGGAAAAGGGGGGACGTGCATGTGAGCACGTAGGTTTCCAACAGAACTGAAACATGAAAGGGGCTTTCAGACTGAGGGACTGAGTGCAACAACTCTGGACAAACCTGGCTGGGTCACTATCTCCTTGGCAAGCCTATAAAAGTACAAATATAATTATATTCATTAGGAAGGATGTCTACTCGACATCTGGTATGGAGACACACGAGAGCGAAGAGGAGGGAGCAGCTAAAGAGGCAAGGGTGCACCCAAACTGAACATCGATGAATAAAATATGCACACTGACTCCATGTATAGCTGTTGTCAGTATACGGCCCAAAACGTCAGGGCTGAGTCCCTTTTGAAACATCCCCATAAACTATGTGTCCAAAGGTTTATTTTGATGGGCAAAAACCCATGGATGTCAAAGATAGCATCACTAAAGGGATAAGCGGCAGTATATACGAATATGTAATATATGTCAAATACTAAAAAATGGGGGGATAGGAGAAAAAAAAAGAGATGGCAGAGTAAGAGGAGAACCCCTCAAGCATATAAACAACCATGTGGGGAAAACAAACATTAGATTATCAGAACTTACATAAGCATCCCTAGATGTCCAGAGGGAATGACCCAACGCCAATGGTTAACGGTCTGAGCTCTAAACCAGCAAGCTGGAGCTATTAAGGGCAGACCAGCCGTAGGGTCAAAGAGATATTGTTGCCCAATAGCCCTAAATAGATGTAATATGTAAGGGACTTAGTGTACATAAACAAGCCTCTCTAAAAAGATATTTTCGTGTCAGAGAATCCCATTATAATCCAAGTGCCCTGAATAAGAGTACCATACCTTATGGGGGATGTCAGGAGGAACCAGCCCGAGTGCTCCTACAACAAACTGCCATAGTCGAGAGCCGTGTGGTGCGGACGGGAGACGTCCCGCCGCTATAAGCGTCGATTTGGCGCCAAAACCCGCGGAACACATCGCCCGCATATGTCGTAGTAAGGGTGCGTGTCAAACCTCGGAGTGTGCTATCTTGCATGCGCCGGCATCCTGTTTGGAAACAAGCCAGATGCCGACTGCCACGCAATGCTAAAATAATGACGGGACGTGGTGGCTGGTCCAAAAATCCGGCAGTGGCTAACTCCCCCGGACTCCACCACCCTCAGTCTCCCATCATCATAATCTAGGGGAAAATGGGGTGGGGTTGAGATGACAGAGAGGGGAAGAGCCCCGGACCAACCAAAAAAGCCACCTGCGTCCCGCCACGATCTCCCACAAGGAAAAATAATAAATATATATATATATTTTTATATATATTAATTTTTTTATTGTAAATTATGAATGCAATTGTACACAGGGGCGTAACGATAGGGGTTGCAGGGGTTGCAATTGCAACCGGGCCCCATGGTCCAGGGGGCCCATGTGCCTCCCTTGTACACCTGAATAGGAGGGATGGCGGGGGGCGGCATTTAGAGGACCCAATCTCCTCCATTTTCCTCTATCCAGTTTACTTGTCTTCTGCTGTTCCCAGGGCCCCTGTGTGCTTCCCTGGTCCCCCTGGGGCCTGCTGCAGAACTTGTGAAAGGGCCCCACTGCAGTACCGTAATAAAGGGACCCACGATAGGCGTAAAGGGCCCCAGGATCAGTGGGAAGAGGGAAGGGCCCTGGCCAGGGGTCAGGGGGCCCTTCATAATTTCTTGCACTGGGGCCCTGAAGGTTCTAGTTACGCCTCTGATTGTACATATAAATATGAAAAAAAAATGTAGTACACAACTCCTACTGTCCTACAGTCTATGGAACATTTTGGAGTCCAGGACTGCCCGTTAGGTAAACAGGCAGTTCTGATCTGCCAAATCCATTTACAAAAGTTGCAGTCCCCACACCGCTTTGTTCCCCTATACGGTTTAGCCCAAGGTATGTTAAATACAGATATTGATATACCTTCCTTGTGTTCATCCTCTTCTGTTTCTTCTGTGCAAGCTGAATCCATTGTCTCAGATTCTTCGGGATATGGGAAATCCAAAAAGACGAAATTTGGTGGCCGGGGACGACCTTGCTCACAGCCAAAGAAACAGAACAGTAATAAGGATGATTTCTTTGGTGGTGATAAATCTAGCTCTTTCCCTCCAAACTTTACTTTTTTGCAGCTTAAGACCAGCTCTTTGTTTCCCTTTTCGGGCGATGGGCCTTCAACACAATCACCTTTGGGTGATGTAGGGAGAAGTACCTTAACGGGTAATGTAAGCAATTCAGGCAAGCAGATAGTAAGATCTAAGACTAAAATGGAAGAATCCCCTCAGGGAAATCAACCCCCTTTGGGGGACTCAAGAAGCTAGGCAATCTTCAGCTGTACCTTACGAAGAAAGCCTAGATGATATTCAAATCATTAATCTGTCCTCCCATACCTTGTCGAGGGATGAATGTTCACTATTCAGAATGGGCCTTAGCTTTTGCCCCACTTCGGAATTAGACAATTTTGAGTTGGCCAATTTTTTTGCAGGAAAATGAACCCTTCATGTGATACATGACAAATCGATAACCCCACAAGCTGTTAAGGCCAGAGATATGGAACTCTGGCAAGGATTCACTAAAATGATTTCAGGGCTTTGAAAGATCTCATGCAGTTATGGGAGGAGAGCAATGTGGAGGAGTCCACTGAGACACCTGACTCCGGTAACTCTACTCTCCACCCCACTGAGATCAGCATACCCGAATATAAAAATAAGTCCAAAACCTTTCCACCCTTACAACGTAACCTTCACATTTGGGCTTTCATGCAGAAAGTTTGACACAATATCACTAAGTTACAGAACCTACCTTCCCCTCAGTCTAATGCAGGGACAGCAGAAGGCACTAAAAGATCTTAGGAACAATCCCAATATTGTTATAAAACCTTTAGATAAGGGGGGGAACATAGCAATCCAGGATCGGAAACCGGAAAACGTGATCTCTGAGTTTCATTCGGAGTTCAGAGATCTGATAGGCAGGGCCTACCAGGGAGAGGTGATTAACAAAAACACATATAAGTTTCTGAATGTATTACACCCTATAACACCTACCTTTATTCCTTACCAAAGGTGCATAAGAGTAGGGAGACCTCCCCCGGTAGGCCCATTGTTTCCGGGATCAGATGTATATCCGAGAAGTCTAGTGAATTGGTGGACGACTGCCTGAGACCTCTTGTCATGGCACTGCCCTCCTACATAAAAGATAGGGACCTTTTGAGGATTCTGTAGGATATTATGATCCCCATGAATGCATGGCTTGTTACCATCGATGTTGAAGCCCTCTATTGTTCGATCCCACATGCTTGGGGCATTGGTATAATAGCTGAATATTTAAAAACATTGCATAAAAATCTAGCTAAATAAAATGCCTTTGTACTGGAATTGTTGGAATATGTACTGTCTCGAAATGTGTTTATGTTCAATGGTTCCCACTACCTCCAGGTACAGGACGTGGCGATGGGCACTAAGTGTGCCCCATCGTACGCCAATCTGTACCTGGGGGGGTGGGAACGGACCATATTCTATGGGGACTCACCTATGTACCTGTGCCACATTCTCACCTGGCACAGGTACATAGATGACATCCTCATGATATGGATCGGTAACAGAGAAGAACTTGGGGGGCTTCATGTCGTGGCTTGATAGCAATGATTTCAATTTAAAGTTCACGATGGAGTGCAATCAAACCAAGGTTACGTTCTTGGATATTGAGATCAATTAAGATAGAAGTGGACATGTCATGACTGACCTGTACCACAAACCTTCTGCGGTAAATACAATCCTCCACGCTGGAAGTGCCCATCCAGAGCCTTTAAAAAACAGCATTCCGTATGGACAATATCTTAGACTCAAGAAAAATTGCAGTGACCATGACTCGTTTGTGGCACAGGCAGCTAAACTTAGACAACGCCTCCTCAAATGTGGCCACAGCAATAAATGCCTAAAAAGGGCATTTAATAAAACCAAAACTAAGTCTAGGGAATCTCTCCATTTTTCTCACCCACCCCCTACGTCTCAAACACAGACACGGATTATCACCAGGTTTTTCAACAATAGCGACCAGGTTAAGAATATTTTAGAACAACATTGGCACCTTCTATTAGATGACCCCATAGTCATCTAATAGAAGGTGCCAATGTTGTTCTAAATAAACCATCAGTCACATATCGTCGTGCAAGACGCTTGAAGGACTACCTTACCCGTAGCCACTATACCAGCCCAACTTCCTACATACCTTGGGCTAAACCATATAGGGGAACAAAGCGGTGCGGGTACTGCAACTTTTGTAAATGGATCTGGCAGACCAGAACTGTCCGTTTACCTAATGGGCAGTCCTGGACTCCAAAATGTTCCATAGACTGTAGGACAGTAGGAGTTGTGTACTACATGGAGTGCTCATGCAGGGCATTCTATGTGGGGAAAACCAAAAGACCGTTCCACCACAGAATTGGGGACTATGTGTATGAGATCTCTAATGGCAAAGTTGAGTCGGCTATTACCTGTCACATAGGCCTATACCATAATTTTGATTAGGTAAGGTAAAAAACAAAAATATAGTGTAGCGCTAATAGATCCAAATAATACAACTCAGAATCAGATAGGTATATCAAATATGCATGCAATAATAAATTATTTGAGAAAACATCATAATATCACTCAAATAAGTGCTTAAATGGTGAAATACATAAAACTCAGTAAAAAAACAACAATTATTCAACATATATCATTCCAAAAAAATGTGCTTGAATAGTGAGAGAAAAAAAAAAAAAATGCAGCAAGAAACGTCAGCTTTGAGAGAAGGGGTCCATAGACAGACAGATCTGATACGGAGAACCCAATCGTGGAAAGCAGAGAGGTATCAAACAGGTGCTTCTGAAATCCTTCACCAGCCTCACTGGCCTCTCACCTTAAAATAAAGATAAACTCGCTTGTTTCCCCACTCAGGGATGCATCATCTCAATACCACTCGGTCTCTTATTTGATCCAATAGCTCCATTAGTTCCAAGATTCGCAAACCGGTATATATAAAAAAAGAGCAGAGATCTAATGCTTTCAGTTTAAAACAATTTATTGCCCCAATAAAACAAGTAAAACGCTTACGAGATCCAGCACTATAAAGCCGTGCGAGCTGGTAACAACGTGTATTGCAATAACAGCAATGAGACATGCGAGCGCAGGCTCCCCCCCCCCCCCCCATAGCTTTATAGTGCTGGATCTCGTAAGTGTTTTACTTGTTTTATTGGGGCAATAAATTGTTTTAAACTGAGAGCATTAGATCTCTGCTCTTTTTTTTATATATACTGGTATGCGAATCTTGGAACTAATGGAGCTATTGGATCGAATTGGAGACCGAGTGGTATTGAATGATGCATCCCTGAGTGGGGAAACAAGCGAGTTTATCTTTATTTTAAGGTGAGAGGCCAGTGAGGCTGGTGAAGGATTTTAGAAGCACCTGTTTGATACCTCTCTGCTTTCCACGATTGGGTTCTCCGTATCTGATTTGTCTGTCTATTGACCCCTTCTCTCAAACCTGACGTTTCTTGCTGAATTTTTTTTTTTTTTTTATCTCACTATTCAAGCACGTTTTTTTGGACTGATATATGTTGAATAATTCTTGTTTTTTTACTGAGTTTTATGTATTTCACCATTTAAGCACTTATTTGAGTGATATTATGATGTTTTCTCACATAATTTATTATTGTATGCATATTTGATATACCTATCTGATTCTGAGTTGTATTATTTGGATCTATTAGCGCTACACTATATTTTTGTTTTTTACCTTATTGAGTAAAGTGAAATCACTGTTAAGTGTCAGCAGCTTTTGGTTGGGGAGGAGTACATATTTGCGCTGATTTTTTAATTTATATTTGAGGTTGGGTCCTGTCTTTTTCCTTGACAACATGAGATTCTCTATCTCTGACCCTTGCAGCCATAGATTCACTATGTATTGAACTTCATTGGGTGTCTGAAAAGTTTGATTGTTACAGATTTTCTGGCTGGGGATGCGCAATTAGATAGGAAGGAGGGGGGTTGTAGTGATTTAGCATGCTTTTATAAAGTATGCCTGGAGTTTTTGTGTGATCTCCCACTGGTACACAATAACGGAGGGGCTATTTGGCATTCCTGTGTTGGAGAATCAGAGGCTGTTTGGTGGCCACTCTCTCCTCCACTGGATAGGTATATGCCTACACAATGCCCTCATGTCACTGTGAATTTTGTAGGTTCTTTAATTAGAATATTTGGTGGTTTGTTACCATAATCGACAAAAAAGATTAATACTATAGAATTTATATTCACTTCCCATTTCCCCCCCCTTTTTTCCCCCTTCTTCCTTCCCCCTCCTCCTCTTTTTTTCCCCATATTTATATGTGCAATTGCATTCATAATTAACAATTAAAAAATTCATATATGTAAAAAACAGGATGCCGGCGCATGCTCGATAGCACACTTCGAGGTGTGACACGCACCCTTACTACGTCATATGTGGCCGACGTGTTCCGTGGGTTTTGGCGCCAAATCGATGCTTATAGCGGCGGGACGTCTCCAGTCCGCACCACATGGCTCTCGACTACGCCAGTTTGTTTTAGGAGCACTCGGGCTGGTTCCTCCTGACATCCCCCATAAGGTATGGTACTACTCTTATTCAGGGCACTTGGATTATAATGGGAGTCTCTGACACACAAATATCTTTTTAGAGAGGCTTGTTTATGTACACGAAGTCCCTCTGCATTACATCTATTTAAGGCTATTGGGCAGCAATATCTCTTTGCCCCTACGGCTGGTCTGCACTTAATAGCTCCGGCTTGCTGGTTTAGAGCTCAGACCGTTAACCATTGGCGTTGGGTCATTCCCTCCGGACATCTAGGGATGCTTATGTAAGTTCTGATAATCTAATGATTATTCGTTTTCCCCATATGGTTGTTTATATGCTTGAGGGGTTCTCCTCTTACTCTGCCACCTTTTTTTTTTTTCCTCCTATCCCCCTTTTTTTAGTATTTGGCATACATTACATATGCGTATATACTGCTGCTTATCCCCTTAGTGATGTTATCTTTGGCATCCGTGGGTTTTTTGCCCATCAAAGTAAACCTTTGAACACATACTTTATGGGGATGTTTCAAAAGGGACTCAGCCCTGACGTTTTGGGCCGTATACTGACAACAGATATACATGGAGTCAGTGTGTATATTTTATTCATGGATGTTCAATTTGGGTGCACCCTTGTCTCTTTAGCTGCTCCCTCCTCTTCGCTCTTGTGTGTCTCCATACCAGGTGTCGAGTAGACATCCTTCCTAATGAATATAATTATATTTGTACTTTTATAGACTTGCTGAGGAGATAGTGATGCAGCCGGGTTTGTCCAGAGTTGTTGCACTCAGTCCCTCAGTCTGAAAGCCCCTTTCATGTTTCAGTTCTGTTGGAAACCTACGTGCTCACATGCACGTCCCCCCTTTTCCAGGTACATGACTACAAATGTGTTATATGAAATATCTCTTGATAAAATATTATTCTGTAGCAACATACTTGTTGCTGATTTTTGAAAAATAATGTGGTAATGTATATGTGTATATATGATATACTTTTTTGTACATTTATATTTTTGTTTGTGATTGTTTTTTGTACATATTATTCTAGTGACTGTATACCCGGATCCTTCCTATGATCCTCTGAGGAAGCCCTCTTTAGGGCAAAGTGCGTCGGGCAGGACAGGATCATCAAACCATTCATGGAAGTGTATTCTTTAATCATCTCACCCTGTACCTCATTTACATTTGCTCTTTGTACAAGTTAGGTCTTTGTGACATACATCTCTGTCCATGAGTTGGTTTATTGATTTAAACGTGATATAGAAAGGGGAATGTATAAGTCACACTTTTTGATGCAATTTTGATGTACAAGGGTGGGCCATTTATATGGATACACCTTAATAAAATGGGAATGGTTGGTGATATTAACTTCCTGTTTGTGGCACATTAATATATGTGAGGGGGGAAAGTTTTCAAGATGGGTGGTGACCATGGCGGCCATTTTGAAGTCGGCCATTTTGGATCCAACTTTTGTTTTTTCAATAGGAAGAGGGTCATGTGACACATCAAACTTATTGGGAATTTCACAAGAAAAACAATGGTGTTTTAACGTAACTTTATTGTTTCATGAGTTATTTACAAGTTTCTGACCACTTATAAAACGTGTTCAATGTGCTGCCCATTGAGTTGGATTGTCAATGCAACCCTCTTCACACACTGATAGCAACACCGCATAGACAATTGCCTTCAGATGACCCCAAAGATAAAAGTCTAAGGGGGTCAGATCGGGAGACCTTGGGGGCCATTCAACTGGCCCACAACGACCAATCCACTTTCCAGGAAACTGTTCATCTAGGAATGCTTGGACCTGACACCCATAATGTGGTGGTGCAAGGCTCCATTGTTAGATTCACATCCTTTGACAGATATGTATAAAACATCCGACAGCATGGACATCCATGCACATAGTTACAACGTCCATGCTGATAAAAGAGGCACCAGCAATATTAATGAGATGTAAATGTGTCAAGGAGGGGGACATATAAGTAGATGCCTCAATATAGTAAAGGACATAGATTTTATCAAGAAATTCTCAGCCTATCCTTAGGGGAAGAAGCCAAAGAAAAGGACTACAGTGAGCGGTTAGAAATAAGCTCATATGTCAGCAGAGGAGTAGTAACAAAGATCACTATGACAGAGGTCAGAGAGGAATCCATAGAAGCAGCGATGGAATGTTACCTTAGAAGAGTAGATGCATCCTAAAATGTCCCCCCGTCTCCAGTGTGTCAAATGGCTGGAGGAGTTGGTGTAGTAAAATTTTCCTCGACCCTTGAAAAATATCGACCGACCACGTCACTTCCAGTGAGGTCTCTGGAGACCCTGGGCATGCGCAGATCGTGGTTGAGAAAAATTTTACTGCAGCGCTGAGGGACAAGAGACGGTTTTACACTGTTAAGACTAATAGCTCAGTCCAGCCCCGCCCCGCCACTAACACTCTGAGGCTGTTCTGGAGAGGAGGGGCGGGTGGGAAGTCCAGAAAAATCACAGCCCTGCTTAAACAGTGGAGAGGAATCATAGCGGCCCTGTGAAGACAGGCACAGGCTGGAGAGGATTAACCCTATCAATGCCACAAGTTAAGTGCTCATCCCTGGTGATTGTGTGTGTTTGTTGGGGGGGGCGGTAGGTGTGTGTGGGTGGGGGCAGTAGGTGTGTGTGTGTGTGTGGGGGGCAGTAGGTGTGTGTGGGGGGGCAGTAGGTGTGTGTGTGGAGGGGGGCAGTAGGTGTGTGTGCGCACGCGTGCGATGCCTGGTACCCTCCATAGGTTCATGATGGACATTTCGGGCAGGACCCGTTCACTTTCTGGGCGTGGATGGGTGGGGGCTCCGTGGTCCCGAGTAGCGGTACATGTCTGCCTGGACCTGTCTTCTGGGTCCCGATCAGCCTGTCCTTTGGACTGCTGTAGCTGTCAAAGTGAAAGCGGAGAGGAGGTTAGAGGAATCCAGGCTCTAGGAGAAACTGCCGTGTCCAGGATTCAGCTGCTGCTCACCTCTCTCTCTCCTGCATTCGTCTGTCCTATAGCTGCCCTTGCTGTTTTCCTTCTCCCTGCTCTCATCACCACCAGTCTGGGACTACCCATTACAAGGGGCAGCTGCTTTGGGCCCCACAACAATGACTGGGCCCTGGGCAGCTGCCCATTTTGCCACGCATTAAAGACGGCCCTGCTTCCCACCTACCCACAGACTGGTCTCTCTCTGACCCCCCCTTCTCTCTGATCCCCCCTCTCTCTGATATCCCCCTCTCTCTGATTCCCCCTGATCTTTTTCCCTCTCTGATCTCTCTCCCCTCTCTCACTCTGATCTCTCTCTCTCCTCTCATCCCCCTCTCTGATCTCTCTCCCCCCCTTTTTCTCTCCTCCCTCCGATCCCCCGATTTTTAGTTGTGGTGCTTTGGACTTACTCTATGGCCGGTTAAAGATTTGATCTTGGATTCAGTAGTGTTTGGCTCCTTTCTTCTATTCCCCAGTGGACACCATCAACAACTCTTGGGTGAACCTGCAATACTTCCCAGCCTCGGTTTTGGCCAGCTGGACTGAAGGCTGTATATTTATTGCATTTATGCCCTTTCCCCTCTTTGGGCCATGCTAAGCCGTGACGTACGATGTAAACTTTCTATATACATCCAGTGAACATCCCTTAGGAAGAGTGATGATCTATCGCCTCATCTGGAAATGTTGTATATACTATATGCATTTATTAATTGTATGTATACATAGCATGCATTGTTTTGTACCTTACACCCCAATTTCAGATCCCCTATGGTTTATTTTGACCTTTTTACTTAACTTTGTACAATAAAATAACATTTTTATATATACGCTTGTTCGTATGATTTTCTTGTCTGTCAATGCCTTTAAAGTCCCTTCTTTTGAAAGGTTTGCTCTTTTTTCTGAGTGTGGAATATAGGGTGCAGAGACAGGCAGAGCACAGAATATAGGGCGCAGAGTGCTTCCTAGATGCCGAATGTCAGAAAAGAGCATGATACTCCACCTAGCAGATGACATCAGTCCGTCAGCATTATCCCCATACCCAGCATGAATTGTGAAAGTGCTGTACATGAGATTAAACATCTGGTGACAACAACATAAGAAAATATATAGAACTTTATTTGGAAGGTTGAAATACAGAGGCCCCCATGTAACCAGTCTCCACCCCCTGTGCACACACCAGATTATATTCCAACACAATCTTATAATTTCCTCTATAAAAAATGGAAGATGTTTTGGTGAGGACACAGCAAACACTCATCACTTTTCTTCAAGGTCCAGAGAGTGGCTCTTCTCCACCATCAAATCATTTGGCAATCTCCAACTCTTCCATAATGGCCTCCAATGATATAACCTCCGATTCCAAATCACTGTCCCCGTCCTCAGCCAACCGCTTTAGCACTCGCTGCTGGGACAGACACACCGCAAACTTCATGTTGCATTGGTTCTAGTCACAACGGAGGAGAAACAGTTCTTCCCCATGTTAGTTCTCTGATATACTACCAGTAGGGGAGACATGGGATGGGGTAAGTTCACTCAGGTAGGGTATTGTGGACAGAGGAAAGCGCAGGGATATGATGGGGAGGGGCAGACAGTCTGGGGGTCTGCACTCAGGTACAGCGGTAAGAGGAAACACCGGTACTCACAGATTGGAAATGTCATTGAAGTGAGGTTGGATGCTCTTCCACAGAGTGTGAATGGCAGGTAATAAGGAACCTGACCTGCATGAAGAAAACTTCATGGTAAGTCATATTGTGGTGATCAAAACATGTGTAGTACCCACCCTATCAAGATGGGCACAGCCCGTACACCCAGAAGGCCACTTCATTACCCAATCCACACCCTGTATGACACAGGCAGTTACACCCAGGATGACACAGGCCATACCACCACCACACCCAGGTGGTCACATGCAATACACTCATTGCACCCAGGGGGATACATGTTGTACTCCGCTCTACACCCACTATAAGTATAGCGCCCCCAATACATCCAGAAGGACACATGTATTAAGTGCCCGCACCCCCTCAGAGGTGAGAGATTCTTAAAAAGTAGCAAAGAAAAAAAAAACCAAGAACTGAGTAGCCCGGAGCAGGGCTACGTACCCCCCATCAACTTACCATCCGCATTGAAGCTGAAGGTTTCTGTAGTCCTCCAGCAATCTGTCATGTGCCATAGTCAGAGAGGGGGAGAGCGCTAGAGGAGAGAAGAGGAGAGTGCGAGAGGAGAGAAGCGCGGGAGGAGAGAGAGAGCGCGATAGAGGGAGAAGGATTGGGGGGATGAGAGAGAGAGGGACCAGAGAGGGGATGAGAGAGAGAGAGAGGGACCAGAGAGGGGATATGAGAGAGAGAGCAGGATCAGAGGAGAGAGGACGAGGGAGGAGAGAGAGAGAGATCACAGTGAGAGAGCACGGACAAGGGAGGGGAGAGAAATCAGAGAGAGGGGAGAGAGATCACAGTGAGAGGGGGGAGAGAGAGATCACAGTGAGAGGGGGGAGAGAGATCACAGTGAGAGAGGGGGGAGAGAGATCACAGAGGGAAAAAGATCAGAGATAGAGAGCGAAGCAGGAGAGAGAGCAAGGGAAGAAGGAGAGAGAGAGCAGAAATCGAAAGAGAGAAAGGGGACAGAGATCAGAGAGAGAGGGGAGGGGACAGAGAGAGATGAGGAAGAAGAGGAGGAGAGACAGAGAGAGAGAGACACACAGTGAGAGAGACACACACACACAAAGACACACACACAGACAGAGAGACACACAGAAAAACAGACAGAGAGAGAGGCAGAGACACAGAGAGAGAGGCAGAGACACAGAGAGAGGCAGAGACACAGAGAGAGAGACAGACACAGAGAGACAGACACACAGAGAGAGCGTGTGAGGGAGAGAGCGTGTGAGGGAGAGAGCGTGCGAGAGGGAGAGAGCGTGCGAGAGAGAGAGAGCGCGCGAGCGCGGGAGAAAGAGTGTGTGAGGGAGAGAGAGAGCGCAAGAGAGAGCTCGAGGGAGAGAGAGAGCGAGCATGAGGGGGAGAGAGATTGAGCGCGAGGGGGAGAGAGAGAGCGAGCGTGAGGGAGGGCAAGGGATGGAGGGAGAGAGAGACACAAACAGACACAGAGAGACACACAGCGAGAGGAGAGCGCGAGGGAGAGAGAGAACGTGCGCGAGGGAGATAGAGCGTGCGCGAGGGAGAGAGAGAGTGTGAGGGAGAGAGAGAGCGTGAGGGGGAGCGAGCGAGCGTGAGGCAGAGAGAACGCAAGGGATGGAGGGAGAGAGTGCAAGGGATGGAGGGAAGGAGAGAGCACAAGGGATGGAGGGAGAGAGGGAGGGGGCAGAGAGAGGGTGGGGCGTGAGAGAGAACCCCCCTCTCTCTCTCCCAGAGGGGGGAATCAGAGAGAGAGGGGGAGAATCAGAGGGGGGGTCAGAGAGAGACCAGTCTGTGGGTAGGTGTGTGTGTGTGCGAGATGCCTGGTACCTTCCATAGGTTCATGATGGACATTGCGGGCAGGACCCGTTCACTTTCTGGACGTGGATGGGGGGGCACCGCGGTCCCGGTTAGCGGTGCATGTCTGCCTGGACCTGTCCTCCGGGTCCTGATCAGCCTGTCTTTCAGACTGCTGTAGGTGTCAAAGTGAAAGCAGAGAGGAGGTTAGAGGAATCCAGGCACTAGGAGAAGCTGCCGTGTCCAAGATTCTGCTGCTGCTTACCTCTCTCTCTCTCTCTCTCTCTCTCTCCTGCGTTCGTCTGTCCTATAGTTGCCCTTGCTGTTTTCCTTCTGCTCTCATCACCACCAGTCTGGGACTATCCATTACAAGGGGCAGCTGCTTTGGGCCCCACAACAATGAATGGGCCCATTTTGCCACGCATTAAAGACGGCCCTGCTTCCCACTACCAGACCCCCTCCAAATTACAAAACCCCCCACCACACTACCACACCCCCACCCCTCCAAACTACTAGCGGTCGAGCAATCTAATGAATGGAGATAAAAATTGACTACAGTCACTTACTTCCCCTTAGCAGAGTGTTTAGTGGTCACTTTGTCCAACTCCTTTCGGCCCATTTACAGGTCAGGTCTTCCCTTGATGGATCCAGTCTGGGGCTGCCTTCTAGAATCTCACAAGGTGATCTGACCGTCCAGAGAAGCCACCGCCAATTCCCCTCCTTCCGACCTGGAAATTGACCGCCAACGCTGAGAAGCCCACACAATGTTTAAAGTGGTTATAAAGGCTGACGTTGGCCAGTGAAGCTGGAGCAGGGTTGAGCCCCCCCACACACCTACTAACCCCCACACACACACACCTACTCCCCACCCACACACACCTACGGCCCCCCTCCCCACACACCTACCCCCCACCCCACACACACCTACCCTCCACCGCACACACACCTACACACACCCCACCCCCCATCCACACACCCCTCCCCCCGGCATCCACACACACCCACCC